>JAPEKO010000001.1:217209-229234 GCA_027576075.1 Cathorops hypophthalmus
ATGGGCAAACACAACTAGTAGGCGACCTATTTAAAGGTGCTTGAAAACTGAAAAATTGGTGCTTGAAGGTGCTTGAATTTGTTCATGAAAAAGGTGTGGGAACCCTGTAATAAATATGTCCATCTCTCTCTCTCTCTCTCTCTCAGGTGAGTACCAGGTGTTGAAGTTCACGACAGTCCGGACTCTTGCAGATAAAATCCTTATTAAATGGGAGCCGTTCTGGCCGCTGGACTTCAGGGACCTGCTGGGCTTCATGGTGCTGTATAAAGAAGCGTAAGTGCAGAACCGCACCCAGAGCCTGACCCAGTTCATCTCCAGTTTCTGCTGATTCCTCCTCGGCTCCCTGCACGTCTGCGCTGCGATGCAGGGACGAGAGAAAGCGAGTCCTCACACACTGAGCCCAAATAGCGTTCTGTATCGGATTCGGATCAGCGTAGAATAACACTACCGTAACGGCAGTGAGACGTTTTGGTTTATATGAAATAATTTACTTGAAACAGCGGTTGTTTTGTGCAGGTCGTGGTGATTCTACACTGGTGTGTTTATTCGTGTAGTGAGAGTGAGACCTGCAGTGAAAAATCGCTGGCTTTAAATTGGCTCTGTGTCAGTAATTAATCCAGTCAGTTTATTTGTAAAGCGCTTTTAATAACAGACGTTTACAGAAAATGAAACACGTTAAACACATGAGATAATTATATCCCTAAATTAAAGAGTTCATCGTCAGTGTCAAAAAAGAAGCTGATATCCTGTGTTTAAAGCGCAGGAGACCGCGTGCGGCCCCGAGTGCGGCCCCAGCCAGTGGCACCGAACTGAAGACATGGAGTTGGAGTGAGTTAATATCCCACGAGTCAGAGTGCAGTGACCCTGAATATCAGCTTCGTTCTGTACGTGTCCACGGTCGCACCGTTACTCACTATAAACACGTGATCTTGCTTTTATACAACACTTCTATCAACAAGAAATTAATATTGAGCAGTTGATCTTTTGGACGCAATCTGGCCAGATGTTCTGTTTATTTTTGCTCCACTTTGCAGAAATAGATCCCAAAGAAGTGACCCTCACTTTATAGCCCATGGACTCGCCTGCTCGCTCACTCTGATCTGTGCATTACGGATAAAGGAGCTTCCAGTAAAATTGGTGTCCCTTCTTCCTTTTCATCTGCGCCTGATGAGCGTTCATGTTTTCACTGGTTGAGTCACGCTGTTGGTGTGGGTCACTGGGGGCCGGGTGTGAACGGCCTCGAGAGTCGTCGGGGTGATCAGTGGGTTGTTGGTTCTCTCTCAGTGACCCACACCAACAGCATGACCCAACCACACCTTAGGATTGCCTTTCATCCATGAGAGGATAAATACCTGATACTCCCTATCAGTCGGACAGAACCGAGGAAGCCTTTCGGATGAGAGGGGAAACGTCTTCAGGAATCTTCACGCAAGTCCAGTTGCTCTCTTTCACCACCCACAGTTTACTCTGACCTGGATGACTGAGAATCTTCACACATCTTACACTACTGTAGTGGTGAAGTGGAATGGTGTGTGTGTGTGTGTGTGTGTGTGTGTGTGTGGAGAGACCCACAGTAAAACCTCCCAGTGGACTTGGAGGAAAATCAGCTTCGTATTTATTAATCAACACACTGAGCGTTAATCGGTTTGACATGTAAGAGTCCGAACAGAACACAAAACAGTTTCAAGTTAAAAGAGAAATCTGAACTGTTGTACACAGGAAAATGGAGTCCCTGTTTGGGAAGAAAGAGTGAGTTCACTTTAAACGTGTTTTAGATGTGTGTGTGTGCAGGCCGTACAGGAACGTGACGGAGTTTGACAGGCGGGATGCGTGTGGCTCTAACAGCTGGGTGATTGCAGATGTGGATCCTCCTCAGCGCTCCAGCAAAGGCCGACAGCACCAGGAGCCCGGCTTCCTCATCGTGGCCTTAAAGCCCTGGACTCAGTACGCCATCATGGTTAAAGCCCAGCTCTCCACCTCTGACGATCACCAGGTCCAGGGGGCCAAGAGCCAGATCATCTATGTCCGCACCAACGCCACCAGTGAGCTGTTAGCTTTGCGCTAACATAACTTTAACAGTCTCAAAGTCGTGCTGCTGGAGATGAACACGATCACAGTGGCACAAATAAACAGCTCGCTTTACTTTATCGCTCTGTTGCATTTCTCTTCTAATCCCTCGCTCTGTGATTTCAGAGCCATCTGTGCCGCTGGACCCGATCTCCTCCTCTAACTCCTCCTCCCAGATCATCCTGAAGTGGAAACCTCCGAACGACCCCAACGGCAACATCACACACTACATAGTGTCCTGCCTACAGCAGCCTGAAGCCAGCGAGCTCTACAAGTTCGACTACTGCCAGAAAGGTGGGTGGGGTTTATAACCCTAATGACGGTGTCTACTGCAGACAATAAAAGAACACTTCGCTCAGCTCACGGAGTAATAAACCTGTGTGTGTGTGTGTGTGTGTGTGTCAGGCATGAAGCTGCCGTCTCGAGTCCCCACACAGATGGACAGTAAAGAGGAACAGAAGTGGAATCAGACGGAGGCGTCGGGACAGAACGAGCTCTGCTGTCTGTGTCCTAAAACTGAGAAGCAGCTGAAGGACGAGGCGGAGGAGAGCGAGTACCGCAAAACCTTCGAGAATTACGTGCACAACGAAGTCTTCCGCATCAGGTACTGATCTCACTCTCACCTGGGCTCTCTCACACACACTTTTGTTTTCCTTCAGTGGTACAGCCCTGACTGAAGTCAATCAAACATACTCATTAGAATATCTGGCCACGCCTACATGGCAGCAAATAACGTTGGTTTGACTCCCCTGTCTCTGTACTCTCCAGGCCATCCCGCCAACGCAGAGCTGTTATGGGTGTGGCCAACAGCACAGTCTCCACCTCCCAGACCATGCCCACTCCCACTCCCCTGCTTGACCTGAGTCCAGAGGAGGAGGCGGAGTCGAGCAATATTGTTCAGTCTGTCTACGGTAAGGAGTCGACGGTGATCTCCAACCTGAGACACTTCACCAGCTACCAGATCGAGATCCACGCCTGCAACAATCAGCCGGGTGACTCCGAGCGCTGCAGCATGGCTGCCTACGTCAGCGCACGCACCATGCCCGAGGGTACACACACACACACGCACACACACACACACACACACACAGGGAATGTTTGTTAAATGCAGCGCTACTTAAAAACTACAGACATCATATACATGATGATAATATTTTAGAATAAAGTGTGTGGGTTTTTTTTTTTTTCCTGTCCAGATCACGCTGATGACATCATTGGAGAGATTCTTTTTAATGTTGTTGAATATTCAGTACATATCAGGTGGGCGGAGCCAAAAGCCCCAAATGGCATGATCATCCTGTATGAGGTGAACTACAAGAGACTGGGAGATACAGAGGTGTGTGTATACACACACACACACACACACACACACACACACACTCAGACTTCTGATTTAAAAGATATTACACTGAATACACACTTCTGAAATGAGTGTGTGCAGGACCACCAAAAATTATACCACTGCGTCAGTTATGTTTCGCACTTAATCTGATTACCTGTGTGTGTGTGTGTGTGTGTGAGATAGGAGCTGAGTCACTGTGTGTCCAGGAAGCACTACATCAGTGACGGTGGCTGCAGGTTGAGAGTGGTGCATCCTGGGAATTACACCGTACAAATCCGAGCCACATCACTGGCAGGAAACGGGTCCTGGACGGAGCCGGCATACTTCTACATCAAAGATCCCCTTTGTAACACACACACACACACGCACCACAGTACACACATGTACAGTACCTTATACCATATACATATCACGTATGTGGAGTATATACAGCACATAACCTGTACCCTGTATAGATCCTGCATGTGTGTGTGTGTGTTCAGGTGTGTATGCGTCCAACATGTTAAAGATTATCATCGTCCCAGTGGTGTGTGTCGTGTTGGTGGTGCTGCTGATGACAGCTGGGTTCGTCGTGTTCAGAAAGAAGTGAGTGTTACAGCTGGTAGTGACGTCATCATCTCAGGATTATTATCTCTGCGACAGTAGCATAATGCTTACAGTATAATAATCAGCTGTGTGTGTGTGTGTGTGTGTGTGTGTGTGTGTGTGTGTTAGGCAAGCAGAAGGACCAACTGGACGTCTGTACACTTCACCAAACCCAGAATATCTCAGTCCAGATGAAAGTAATAATAATAATAATAATAATGTTAGCAATTCTAGGCAGTACAGTTTATAGTAAAGTAAACGTGTGTGTGTGTGTGTGTGTGTGTGTATAGTGTATGAGCCAGACGAGTGGGAGGTGGCGCGGGAGAAGATCACCCTGCTGCGTGAGCTGGGTCAGGGCTCGTTCGGGATGGTGTATGAAGGCGTGGCCCGTGACGTGGTGAAGGGCGAGGCTCAGACGCGCGTCGCTGTGAAGACCGTTAACGAGGCGGCCAGTCTCCGAGAGAGGATCGAGTTCCTCAACGAAGCCTCCGTCATGAAGGCCTTCAGCTGTCACCATGTGGTAACCCAACACATATAACTCCGTTACAAACTAAAGAAGTTAATGAGCACACACACACACACACACACACACACGGGGGAATGTTCTCACAAACTCACAACAACGCTCACTACATCAGAAACGACCGTGACTCCGCTCGCGCTCGAGAAACATTGTTTTACATCATTCAAATACTACTGCGCTCTTCAAATAAATACACATTACACAGCTAGCTCATGCGCTAACCCGGCTCTTAGTGACTAGCGTTGTGCTCAGTAACACACACACACACACACACACACAGAGTCTGGACCGAGTTTAATATTCTGAATGCATGCTGCTACTTTCTCCTCCTGTCCGTGGCCCCGCCCACACGTATCTGAATATTTTTTAACGATGGTCTTATTTGTGTGTATTTTGGCCTCCAGTCCACACCGACGCAGCGTTTAGTGTCCCTCAGGAAGGAGTGTTCTGAAAGCACCCTCCGACATGGAGACGTTTTAAACAGGATGGATTCAGCAGGTGGTAGTGACGCACTGATCTGATTGGATGAGTGGTGTTGAGGGTGCTGATGTTCAGTATGACATCACTGCAGCGGGTCACTGTGTGTGTGTGTGTGTGTGTGTGTGTCACTCCGCTCGCCTGTTCGCTACAGATCAGTTCATTACACTGGGACTGTTACTACACTGACTGTGGGTTACCGTGGCAACACGCAGTGCTCAGAGTACACTCGTTGATGGAGCAAAAAGAAACGGAACATCCCAAGAAAACAGACAAGTAAAACGTATCTGTTTGCATGTGGGCGGAGCCTGAGATGTGTACACTAATGCGTGTAAAGTGCGTTTCCTTGTCTGTGTTCTGATTGGTCACTTGACGGAAGCAGTCCTGACAGAACACCTTAAAGTTCCTGTGTGTGACAGTAGAGGGCGTGTCTGTCTGATCACTGGTCTCTGATTGGCTGGTCAGGTGAGGCTGCTGGGTGTGATCTCTAAAGGCCAGCCCACTCTGGTGGTGATGGAGTTAATGACACATGGAGATCTGAAGCGCTACCTGCGCCATCTCCGCCCTGACTCTGAGGTACACACACACACACACACACACACACACACACGTATGTGTATGTATCTGTGTATAGATGTATATGGGGTTATTTCTTACCCCGGTGTGTGTGTGTGTGTGTGTGTGTCAGGATAACCCGGGCCGTCCCCCCCCTACACTGAGGGAGATGATGCAGATGGCGGCGGAGATCGCGGATGGAATGGCGTACCTCAACGCTAAGAAGTTTGTGCACAGGGACCTCGCAGCCAGAAACTGCATGGTGTCTGAAGACTACACTGTCAAGATTGGCGGTAACCATTGCAACATGCCAATAAAATGACTACTCCAACATGCTGGTCCTGAGGACATGGAATAACCTCAATGAGCTGGAGAATAATTATTTATAAATCCTCACAGGATAATTCAAAATATCAACAATAAATGAAATAAAATAGTATTTATATAAAACACTATATGTAATAAATATTTTTATAAAGTGATGCAGTAATGAAAGAAGGAAGAAAAAAGTGATATGAAGAATAAATAAAGGGAAAATTAGGGAGTAACGATAAGCAGTGAGGAACAGAGTGAATGAATGTTTTCATCTTTCTTTGCATAAATCTCTTATTTTTTATTATTTGACTCAATCATGCACATGGTGTTTGGTTTTGAGTGTCGTTAACGTGTGTGTGTGTGTGTGTGTGTGTGTGTGTGCGTGCGCTGAAGACTTTGGGATGACGAGGGACATCTACCAGACGGATTATTACAGGAAGGGAGGTAAAGGACTGCTTCCTGTCAGATGGATGGCCCCGGAGTCTCTGAAGGACGGAGTGTTTACTGCACACTCAGACTGCTGGTGACACACACACACACACACACACACACACACACACACACACACACACACACACACACTCTGTAACACACACTAGCTAAGCATCTACTGGCTGAATATTGCTTTTTTTCTGGTTGCTATGACAATGTCCTAAATGTCCATAATGCAGTAATAAACAGTGTGTGTGTGTGTGTGTGTGTGATGGTAAATTAATCAGTCGCGGTGTGGTGTTGGTTATTTTCCTATAACAGCCCATCCCCAAGTGTTTTGTTCCTCTTACCCCACAGCACACTGTTATGATGCGAGTGTATGGTGTGATGTGAGTGTATGGTGATGAGTGTGCCGTGGTGTGTAAACGTGGCTGTGCAGGTCGTTCGGCGTGGTCCTGTGGGAGATGAGCACGCTCGCCGAGCAGCCGTATCAGGGCCTGTCTAATGAGCAGGTGCTGAAGTTTGTGATGGACGGAGGATTTCTGGAGCGGCCAGATAACTGCCCCGACAGACTGTGAGTGTGTGTGAGTGTGTGTGTGTGTGTGTGTGTGTGTGTGTGTGTGTGTGTGTGTGTGTGTGTGTGGTTTTTCATGCTCTTTCTTTGCTACATGACGAGTTTTTCGAGACAAAAGCAATAATGGATCAGTGTAAACACAGACAGTGCCTAAACCTTAAAGGAGAACTGAAGTCATTTTAAACTTGCTTTATTTCTTAACGTGTTTTTCAATTACGTTTTTGGGTTTAGTAACGTTATATCGTGACTCGTATTGGCAACTAACTGCAATTAAATATTATACTTATCGTCCTGTTCGGTTTTTAGCCGTGTTGAGTTTAGTTCGTTTGGTCCACGGCAGGTGTCGCTTATCCCCATGGTCTTCACGAGACTTGTGCGAGACTTTGAAACGTGAAGCGTCAGCCGGGTGTCAGTGCCGCCATTTCGAAAACTGTTTTCCAAATGAAATATTGCACAAAAATGAGTTTAAATGACGATTACTGCCGACTTTTTTCAAACTTTCCTGATTGCTATCAAAACAAACAAAACTTCCGGTTTGATTACATCAGCATTCAAAAGAGGGCGCGCGCGTCTTATGACAACCTTGGCAGATGTTGGTCTCTTTGATTTCCGCTGTACATTTTACTTCCGTCCTACGATGTCTCGCACAGGTCTCAGCAAATCTCGTTTACAAATCTGATATATTACAGAGCATATTTCAAACACTCATAACTTGCTATAACAGCGACAAAATAGTGATCAAACATGCATTCATATATTTAATAAAATGAGAGAAATAGAATTTTGATAATAAAAAATTTGCCGTCAGTTCCCCTTTAAGTCAGAAGCACTTTTATTGCCAGGTATGTGAACACATAGGAGGAACTTGACTCCGGTTCCACTTGGCTTTCATAGTACAAACAGATAAAAGCGTGTACACACCAAAAAAAACTAACAGAACAAAAACAAAACAAAGAGAGATGAGAGGAAAAAAACACCCCCACGCTATCAGAGAGCACAGTGTGGAAACATTAAAAAAAAACCTCAGCGCAGCGTTCCGTGAGAGCACAGAGAAGAATTAACACAACAATTACACAAAAACATAGAACGTATGAGAGAGCCAAGTACCGAGGCAGCCATCTGCGGCGCCATCTTAGATGGAAAAAAACATCTGCTTTAACATCTGCTTGTTGCCATGGTGACAGTGTACTGATCTTAGACACTTGCCAGCCAATCAGAAACAAGCAAAAATCACTATGTAAATATATTTAATGCACTGTTACTTCATCTGCATATTATTGTCATATCTGTGGGAATATTAATGTGTGTAATGAATATTAATGAGTGTGTCAGACACACTCCGCATAACCGCGCTGTACGCTTCTGACGGTCTGCAACCAGTGAAATTTGCAAGAAGCCATGAATCGTTATTTTATCCTGAAGTGACTTTTTTTTTTAAATTTCACATCCCGCACCAGCACGTCTGCGTGCGAACGTCTCTACACTTCCTACGCAGAGCGTAACATAAAGCTGTCGTGCCCCGCTACAGAGTGCACTACAGGCCCACTACGCTTGAGCGTGATTTGAGATCAAAGCATCGTGTTGGAAAGAAACTTTTTGTCACTTTCGGCGCAGACTTTTGTCTTTATTAAACTTTTCTTAGAAAATGTCAAAGTAAAAAAAATAAACATCTGACAAGCTTCATCTAGTTTCTCAAAAGTTTATTAAACTTGTTTCAGGAGATTTAAATCAGGAGGAGTAGAACATTTTAAACATGATGCTTTTTTAAAATAGAAGTTAATGTGTGTGTGTGTGTGTGTGTGTGTGTGTGTGTGTGTGTGTAGTCACAGCCTGATGCAGATGTGTTGGCACTACAACCCGAAGCTGCGTCCTTCATTCCAGGAGATCATTGAGATGTTGGGAGATGAGCTTCATCCATCCTTCACTGATTTGTTCTTCTACAGTGAGGAGAACCGGATCCGCATGCAGGACAGCGACGACTTTGACATGGACGTGGAGAACATGGAGAGCATCCCTCTGTCCTCCTACTCCCTCGTGGACGAGGGGACGCACGAAGGACTCCTCCCCTACACACACATGAACGGGGGGAAGAAAAACGGACGTGTTCTCTCACTCCCTCGATCCAGCCCCTCTTAATGCATCGTCACCACCCCGAAGCCCCACCCCCTCCTCCCAAGCTCGGATAGATTTATTTTTCTTCACTGTTTTTTATAGAATCACTTTTTATCACTTCCTGTTTTCCCGTTGGACCCGCCCATCTCTGGACATAAGGCTGTGTCCCAACCGCTTGCTAAACTACCAGTTAGCAAATGAGCTAGCATTCTGCATACACCAGCATTTAGCTAAAGAAAACAAAGGGATGTGAAACACATGACTTAGCTTTTTTTTTTTTTTAAATTGGTCATGTCTGGGTTAAAAAGGGTGGGGCTTGGATTAAATATAATCAGTTTAAATGCAAACCTTTATTTTAAATTATTCAGCTTGATGTAGCTAATGCATAAATAAATATATAATTGTTTAGCTAAGCTAGCCAGCCACACCAATATTATCCAGCTACGTTGCTAACATTTGTCCAGCAGCAGCTACCTGCAGATAACTGGCTAGCCTCGCTCGTCTATAAGAGAAACTGCCATGTTGGTATCACATGATCAAGTTTGGGGTCAGCTGAGCGCGTTTTATCTTAAGCTCCGCCCTGAAACCCCTGTACCAGAAAGTATCAACACACTTTCAGATAATGTAGCTAATTCTATAGTTTATCACTGCACACTCTGTAAAGTGCAGTGCATTATGGGTAACACTCGCATCTAAATGACCTCGCTGTGCTGATGATGGGGGCGGAGCCTGAACGAGACCATTAACACAGTGCCTGTGGTGTTGAGCATTTGGGGTCGTCCTGTGTTGGTGTATGTAGAGAAGCTGAACTTTATCTTTTTACATTCAGCTGAGAGGACGGAGTGTGCCACGCCTCAAACATGAACAAACCGTGGACCTCCACCAATCAGGAGGCTGCTTTAGCTCGGCTCTGTTGTTCCACAGAGAAACGAGGGAAGGAGACTTGGAGGAGGAACAATTAAAGTGGCCTTATTGTGTGTGTTTGTCCAGCGATGTCCCTGGATGAAGACATCCCTGCTCGCAGTGACCTCCGCCCGTCTCTCTGCCCGTCTCCTGTCTCTGCCCATCTCGCTTCATCTACATTTTAGTGCACATCTTTTGCATCCCGTTTGAATGAAGAACATTTTCCACCAGCAAGTCCCACGGAACTCTGTTCATAGTGATGTTTGAAGTTCTGTTTCTTTCTTTACAGCCCAGTTGTTTCCTCGTGGTTGGCTCTGCCCAATTGCTTTGCCAGTCTGTCTTTATTTTCAGGCTATTTTTTTTTTTCTGTTTGAATTTGTTTTTTAATATATGATATTATTTTTGTCTTGTTGCGGTAGAATCTTTTTATGGATGAATCATAAACTCGTGCGATAATTTTTGTTACATTCAGAAAAACGTGAAGGATGCCAACTTTTGTATCTCTCTCTTTCCCCCGTTCAGTATTGTTATCCCTACAGATGATGGACAGATGTGTGTGGGCTGTATTTGTTTTTCTTTATTATCTCTGTGTTAAAGCTGAAGGACACGATACACCATACTGTTTATCACTAAACCACACACACGTTCCTACCGGCCTCAGAGCCTCGCCATTACGTCGTTAAATGGGGGTGTGTCCTGATGCTTTGATGCAATACCATGGCAACTGAGAGAAGATTTTACTATTCAAAGCCGAGTCCTCCTGCGCTCACACGCCTCGGACGACGGCCTCGCGAGTGTAGCTACTAGTGTTGGTAACGTGTTCAGTTTGTAGTCACTGCCGTTTCAGCCCCCCGATTCACAGTTTTGAGTTTATTTATATTTTTAATGACAGTTGCATAAGCTTGTGGTGTTTTTGAGTTGTTACCATGGTGACAAAGTTCTGAACGTCTAGTTTAAAGAAACTTCAGCCAAAATTGAAATGTACAGAATGTTGTGTGGGTTTGAGAGAGAACAAACAGACACATCTGACCAGTTGGTGCTGCTTTCATAAAACTTGTGTTGGGTTATTGAGGAGATGCACCTTTTGCATATTATTATTATTATTATTATTATTATTATTATTCTCTTTTTCAAGTCCGGAATTCATTCATACTGCTCTTCCTCTTGCCTGTGTGTTGTCGAAGCCTGAGCTTCCAGACAGTAATAAATTTCTGCTGTTAATAAAAGCAGTGAGGTTCACTTGGGAGGAGACCAGCGCTGTGTTCTTATTGGCTGAGAGCGTAGAGGAGAGAAACGCATCGCGCGTCGCAGCAGTGAACACCGAGTGTTAGGCGTGAACCTGTTCGCCGTGTGTGTTCTGATGATCGTTCCTGTGCTACGCTATAATGTGCAGGTGCTGCTACTCGTCTATGTTTTTGGCCAAAAGTATGTGGACACAACCATCAAACCTATGAGTTTTGGTTCTGTACTTGATGTATACACCTGTTCGCTATGGCTGAAACACCTGAACTCCACCGTTGGTGAGGTGTCCTCATGCGTTTGGCCTGACAGTGCATGTCCGTTCTGCAGCCGAGTACAGCACGAGTGGACCCAGACCGGTTTAAATTTGAGAAATGTCTTTATTTGCTGGTGATGATCAGAATTTAAGTCCATTTTCATTCATTCATGAACGTTTTGTTGGACGTGTGAGCACCACGTCTTTTAGGTTTCCTTTGGTCTTTGTGGTCACCCTTTAGTTTCACTCATCGTTCACCCAGAACACCCTCTCTTTCCTCAGCACCACTGGACTCCATGACCCTCTGTCCTTGTCCCCCTGATCCCACTGGCATGTCTGGTTTCCTCGTCTCTCCCAGTGCCCAGGCCCCGTGTGCAGTCCGCTCTGGAGCACCTTTTGGTGTTTGTGGTGTGGAGGAAGTGTACGGCTCATGGAACTCCTGCATTCCCGGCGGGATGTGTGGTTGGGGTTGAGTGGACGGTGTTGAGACCCGGCTCCTCCTCAGAAACCCCTGCGTTCCGTCCCTGCAGCCAGTGAAGCCAACAGCAGCGGCCCGGGCGCCTCCACGCGGCTCCTCCTCAGAAACCCCTGCGTTCCGTCCCTGCAGCCAGTGAAGCCAACAGCAGCGGCCCGGGCGCCTCCACG
>JAPEKO010000001.1:477151-488127 GCA_027576075.1 Cathorops hypophthalmus
GATTCTAAATGAGCCAAATAGCCGAGACAGGACCAATCATCAAAATTTTGGTGTTGATCATTCGATTTCATCCTAGACACTCCAGAAAAGGGGCTAAAAGTGTTAAAAACCAGAATTTGCCTTTAAAGAAAAACACAAAAGTAACAAACCTAAAAAGAAATGAAGGGAAAAAGTGGACAAGAGCTGGGATTAACAGAATAAAACACTGAAATTAAGAACAAAATCAGAAAAAATAAGATTTTGCGAAATAAAAGAATGGAAACAGCTGAACCGAATAAATTAGATTTAACTTTGTGCAGAGTCCAGGGACAAAACCAATGGAATGCAGTAAGTGAGGACATCAGTGAGCGCTGAAGAAGGAAAAAAAAAAGTGTCCAAAAGGGCATCAGACACTTTCACTTTATTACCGTCCACCTCACGTGCATGCGAGAGAGAGAGAGACACACACACACTGACCTGTGTGACCCTGCACACCTGCCCTTTGTAGGTGGGGCAGTAGCAGGCGCCGGACAGAGGGCACTTCTCCACGGGGCGTCCTCGGTACAACGGGGTGAAGGAGGCAGCGCACAGGTCGAAGGGGTTGTGGGGGTCGTAGTTGAGCTGGTGGGCGTCAGTCAGGTTCTTCTCACACGCTGCCAGGATCTTGCGCGTCTAACAGACAAACAATTTTATTTAATGTCGATAAAGTGAGCCAAGATGAGCGAGCCAAAGACTCGTAATGAATACATTCAAACCATGATATAAAATCTAATTAACACTCGATTAAGAATTTATAAAATAGAAACCTAAAACTATTATAGTGCATAATAAAATATATATACACTGCATAAATAAATCATGAAAATTAGGAAATTATAAAATTAGGAAATTTATCAGGGGTAAAAAAAAAAAAATCAATCCATATCAATAGAAAAAACAAGTTAATAAAAATATTCATAAAAGAAAAAAAGTATACATATGAATATCTCGCACATCCACTAGTGCAGTGACCCCCGCACAACCAGCGGGAGGACTGCTCAACAGACAGACATCACACACAGCAGACGACTGAAGTATCCACAGCAACTATTATAAAATTTAAAAAAATATATGATCAAAATCTAGTGTTCACAAATGTTACATTTGCATAATGTGCCACTGGTTAATTAAATTTTTTAATAGCATTTTTAAAACTGCTTAAAGACTCGAGATGTCTCAGTTCAGCGGGGTGGTGGTTCCACATGCGGGGAACAGACAGGTGAAGGATCTGTGGCTCCGTTTGCTGTTGGTTGTGCTAGTCGGTCATTTCCCCCTCTTAAATTATAGTGACTTTGTTGAATTTGAAATAGTTCCTTGATGTAATTTGGCCCACACACAGCGGCTAGGGGTTGATAAACCAGGGACAAAGAATAAAACGACCGACGATGTTCAAGAGTTTGTAAGTCAGCCATGTGTAGAGCATCTTTATATGAACAGTCGTAAGATAATTTGAAGATGGATCTTAAGCAAAAATAATCTGCTTATCACGCAAACCATTAGTAACACCAAGTAGTACGGGACTACAGTAATCAAAACGTGGTAGAATAAAGGCCTTGGATAGCTTCGCAGCGATGTCGATGGAGATCAAGTTTTTAATACGTCTGATAGCGGAAAGCTTAGCGTACACTTTAAGAGCGTTTCTGATAGGAACATTCACTGAGAGAACTGACGACAGTAACGCCGAGCAAATCTAAACAATCTCTGTTCAATCATACTGTTCTTGATCATGAAAGAACGTGTGAAGTCGTCGTTGCCAAAGATGATCGCCTTTGTCTTTTTGGTGTTAACAGACAAATAGTTGATAGAAAACCAGCCTGTAACAGAACCAGGTCACTTCAGGCTGCATCCCAATTCACACGGATCATCGTGAAGCTCGCACTAGCTACTGCTCGCGCTAAACAGGGTGTGGGATGTGGTTGTCATGGTAACCAGGCCTCACCTGCTGCGCCACCTCGGGTTTGGGTCCGAGCTCGAGCAGGCGGCGTGCGAACCCCGCGGCCGTCTTGAAGTTCTTCAGTTTGAAGAAGAGGTTGAGTGCCGTGCGCAACACCAACACCATGTGGACCGGCTGCAGGTTACAGTGTGTGAAGTACGCGGCCATCTACACACACACACACACACACACACACACACACACACACAATGAGGAAAAGCAGGAGGAGTGGGTGGGGCTTAACCATCCAATAGGTATGACATCATCAGTACCTCACACTGTCTCTTCTGTTGCTCCAGAGTGTCTTTAGGAAGCTTCTTCCTCTCCGTCTCCATGGTGAGGCCCACAATGTACTCTTTACAGATGGTGATCAACTGCTGGGCCTGAGAGAAACACACGCGCGTGAGACAGGGCTGCACACAGGAGTTTAAGTGAGAAGTGATGGGATGGGGCGTTACCTCGGCGATCTCCTGTTTGTTATCGAGCACCAGCAGGGGGACGGACAGCAGGATGCTCCTGAACTTGTCGACAGCCTCGTCGAAGCGCCCCGCAGTGGTCATCTGGTAGCACTGCTGCAGGCGGGCAATGAGGTCGCGCAGGTGTAGCCCGACTGCCGGGACGCCACCCTTCTGCCCGTCTCTCTGCCGCCTGCCCTCGGTCGTGCCCCCATCCCTCAGGGGGTGGGAGAAGAGACAGGGCAGAGACGGAAGCCCCACGTAGGACACGCGTCCCCGCGAGAACGCCTGCAGGAAGAGGGGCTTCAAAAGCTCGAACTGGACTACACCCACCTGATCGTGCAGCAGCTACAGGGGACGGGGTCAGAGAGAGAGAGAGAGAGAGAGAGAGAGAGAGAGATAGATAGATTCGCTCATTGATGGTTTGGAAAAGGCGTCAAAATGATAAAATATTTACATGAAATAAGAGTCTTTACCCTCATGGCGGTCTCAAACGATCCAGCAAGGATGTGATCAACTGGCAACTGAGAGTTGTTACACCACATCTGGGTGGGGCTAATACCTTTAGTGGGTGGAACAAAGAAGCCTTCTCCTTCAGCACCACCTCCAGCACCAGCTGGCACATCCTATTGGTCCAAACAGAAACAATTAAAAAAGGGCCACGTCAAATAAATTAGCAAATGATCAATTAGTGTGTGTGTGTGTTGACCAGTTCAGGTGGAAGGTCCAGATCCTCCTCCACCTCCCATCCTCCTCCTTCATCCTTCCCCAGAGCTCCTTCCTCACCAAGACCCTCCTGAGCATCCATAAATCCGTCTGCAGAATGATGAGGACAAAATAAATATCAACACCGCCACAACACGTCCAGACAGACAGACAGACAGACAGACACACTGACCTTCATCCAGGTGGAGCTCTGCATCTTCACCCCATCCTTCTCCTCCGGGAGCATCCATGTCCAGATCGGCTGCCATCTGACCTGCTCTTCCTGCAACAGGAGCATACACTAGCATTAGCACATCGCTAACGGAACACACAGGAAACCAGAACCACAGAAGTAGTGACCTGAGCGGACCTTTTGCGGCGATGGCTCCCTCGAAGAAGCCTTTAGAGACAGTGAGGAGGGGCCAGTTTGTGTCCAGAGGGTTGATGGGAGGAGGAGGCTGCAGGAGCTCGGCATTCGGGTCGACCTCGGGAATCTACACACACACACACACACACACACACACACACACCTTTAGTCTAAAGAAGCACACTGAGAAGAAAAATCACATCAGGGTTCTGTTCAAACATGGTAACGTTTACCATCTCCTTCTCGAGGTCAAAGGTCTCTTTGAGAGCTTCAGCCTCCTCGTCCATGCCATGTGTTGCTGCAGTCAGGTAGGCCAGAGACTCTGCATGCGCACAGACACGCACACACACACACCAGGGTTATAGTGAGAGACACAGACGTGCACCTGTGTAAAGTGTGTGTAAATACATATACTTACTCTGTCCACAGTTCTTGAGGATGCGCACTCTCTCACTGACGTCCCCCAGATACAGAGCACCCTGATAATGTCCACTCATGTCCTTCCTGATCTCAGCTACACACACACACACACACAGTTAGATATACAGCACACACACTCCTCACATGCCCTCATGCCCTTCCCAGGTTTCCTCGACACACTCACCGATCTTCATCATCTTGCGGAGCTTGACCAGGTTCCCGGTGATCAGGTAGAGGAACGTGAGCTTGTCGAAGTTCTTGGTTCTCTGGTAGCACATCTCCACCACCTGGTGATGACCCTGCAGCAGAGCCGCCTCGCCCAGACGCTCCCAACAGCTCCGCTCGTCCAGAGCCTTCGCTGCTTCCAGCGCCACCTGCAGCACGAGGAAGGAAGGAACCATCAGCGAACGTGTTCACAGTGACCTCACATGGCCGACGCCCATGCCTTCCTCACCTCGATGTTTCCGCACTCCAGCGCCAGACTGAAGCGGGTTTTCTCATCCTTGACGAAGTGCAGCGCCACCTCCGGGTAGCCCTTCTTCTGCAGGTACGCAATGATGGACTGGCCCACCAGCTTAGCATTACGCACCATGTGCAGCACCTGAGGGATTATGGGTAACACGTCAGCATAGATAAAGATTCGTCATTCTGTGGGCGTGTCTCTTCACCGTATACAGACCGACCTCATCGTATTTGCGGTTAACGAGGGCGAGTTTGAAGCGGTACTCAGTCGGGTCGATATTGAGGACGCGAGGCCGGCACTCCCGATCCAGACAGTACACACTGTTCCCCCTCACACGGGTCACGTAGATGGGCAGGTCCAGGGTGCGGATTATACCATGATCACTTTGGAGTCACACAGAGCACTGAAATGAGTACTACTGTATATTATCAGTAGAGGTGCAGTACCCTGTGTGACCAGCAGGGTCACTACATCATAAATGTATCAGTCAGGTGAGAGAGGGTCAAAAGTGGGCGTTACCCTGAGGTGAGGGCGTATTTGATGTGGTTGGAGGTGGTGTAAATAAACACACCGCTCTCATCCCACGCGCCGCTCTTCACACGGATGTTCTCGTGGATGTTACACAGACTCTCTAACTTCCTGTTGCAGATCATAATAGCTGTAAAGACAGGAGAATTTCTGATTAAGATACAAATATAAATAAAACACACAAGTGCAGTACCATGTTTGGCCAGCAGGTGCCATGAGTTTTATTTTTAAAACGTTCCAATGTAGCCGTTCTATGGGTGCAGTACCGTGTTTGGCCAGCAGGGCGACATGGCTGGTGTCTGCGCTCCACACCACGTATTTGACTTTAGCGATTTTGACGGTAGCGAGTGAGCGTTTCTGCTGCACGTCGAACAGCGTGACTCCGTCCGCGTCCCTCAGCAGCAGAGAACCCGTTCCTGCGTAGAATATCTCCTCACAGCTCGGCACCTGCACCTTCTTCACAATCTCATTCTTCAGGTTCTTGATCAGCAGCTGTGGACAAATTAAACACGCACACACGTCAACAGGAAGCGTGTGAGTGGGGGGGAGGGGGCAGGAGCAGGTAGCGTGCGACGTGATCTCACCGAGTGCATGCGGTCCAACACAGTGAAGCGATTCCGGGCCACCCACACTGCTGTAAGGCCTGATGAGCGCTTTCCTTCTGGAGCTACACACACACACACACACACCACTTAAAACCTGAGTGTAACTGCAGTCAGTGTATAATGATGCGTGTGAGCGCGAACGCGGTGCTCACCGTCAGGGTTCTGCGAATCGCTCTCGCGAGGGATGGAGTACAGATCATACGTGCTGTTCTCCAGGTTAGTGGCTCTCTGAAACACACGAGTGTGTGTGAGACACGAGAAGGTTCAGAATGATAACACACACACTTCCTGTCTGAGAAAGACCCTTACCGTACACAGCAGCACAGCGTTCTCTGCAGGGTTGTACGACATGCTGAAGACGGGGAACTTGGAGCCACTGCAAAACAGAACCCAAAAAAAAAAAAAACTACAGCTACAAAAAAAGCTACAGAACCGCACGGTCAGCTAAAGAACGTAGCTCATGTCTGTGATGACCGGACGACAGTTGCCATGGTAACAGTGAAATAGAACTCTGATGCCTAGTTTACTAGCAGTTAGCTAACCGCTAACTGAGCCAAGCAACAAGCCTAACAGAGATATCAAGTCAGGTCAGTGTGTGGGCGTGCACACATTTGCATACGCATGAATATTTATGTTCCTGTTTTGTTTTGTTTTTAAAGGATGAAGGTGTAGAGATGTTGGTCAGTTCTTTGATGCTAAAAATAAATTTTTTTGAAAGGCTACATCCCCCCCACACACACACCTGCGCAGCTGCATGACAGCTGTGTCTTTGCTGCTGTTGAAATCGAGCTGACGCAGGAAACGGTCCTTGACGTAGTACAGCATGTTCCCATACACGGCGTAGGCAGGACGCTCACGCTCCAGCTTAAACACCAGCATCCCGCTGTCATGACCTGATCTCACACACACACACCCCTTAATACATCACAAACACTTTAAAAGCACTAATGTTCACCCAGAATGGGACACGCATGCGCATGCATGAGAGAGAGAAACGCGCACCAGCAGCGAACAGGTTGAGGTTGGGATGAGCACCGAGCACCCAGAAGCGGTCGTGATCCCTGCGGAAGGTTTGGACGCCGGTCCTCTTTGACATGTCCCACACTCGGATGCTCTTATCCTCGGAGTTGGACAGGATGAGCTCCTGGCGTGGGTGGAAGACGGCGCAGGACACATTGTTGTAGTGCCCCCTACAGGTGTCCAGTTCCCACGCCTTCGACTCTAAACACCACAAGAGCAGCGACACGCCCATACACACATCGAATCATCAGACAGTGCTCCAATCAGGAGGAGACGGCGGCACATGGATACAAACTCAAACATCACTCCATTCAAACAAATAAAACGTTCTGTATGTACGCAAACACATCACACACTCTTACCGTTCATCCTCCAGATCTTCACCTGACGGTCATCAGCTCCACTCACAATCAGCGGCATGCTGGGATGGAATGCTGCCCAGTTCACCCCTCGATCATGACCCTGAGGGCAAAGGACAAAATTCATCATGTCATCATCAGTGGGCGGAGCCTGAACATTCATTCATTCACAAAAAAGGGATCAATTTGTCATTTGCTGCACAAGAACCATTGTGTCATAGGGGGAGGAGGAGCAGCGTCACTACCCCTCCCTCGCCAGAGAAACTCCTCCCACTTTCACAAGTACAGCTCGAAAGGTCATGAAGGAAATTACAAAGAGAAACCAAACCATCACTGATATGGGGGGAACGCACAGGACTAAACCACTACTGATCAGAGGGGGGTCTGAACAGGAACTCTACAGTAAGGGTACTTCTGTTTCAGCTCAGTTGAGTTAGAACACAGCACAGATAACGGTACGACGATGTAATGGGTCTGACCTCCAGCACGTGTTTAACCACAGCGTCCGACGCTCCGAACAGATCCACCCCGGTGATGCCACGCACTTCTGTTTCCACGGCACCTGGAGACAGGTTCTTCTTCCTCAAACCTGGAACCAACAGTTACAGTCCGACGCACACGGGGTACCCAATTACACGTAACACACACACACACACACACACACACACAGTAAAGAGAGGAGAATGTTATAACTGACAACTATAAACACACACAGATTCTCAACCCACTTCTGACATCAACCACTCCACATCATCTTAGATCATTTAACTTTTATCATTTTGATTCTTTTAATTTCCCGTCTCCTGAGTTTTGATTCCGGTCATTACTGAGTGCTGACACGGCGTCACGGCTCCCCAGATTAATGACAGAAAAGGAGTGACGAAATGAGGTGACGACTCGGTATGCTGTGATTGGCTAAAAGGCACACACTCTCAAACATGATTGGCTAATGCGGAGAAAATCATCAAAGGGGTGGGGACACGTCAAATCAATCACAGAGCCCCAGCGTGCAAGCGAGAGGAGGCTGCGTCCCAAACACAGGGGATCACATCACTACTTAGTGTCCAAATTACAACCGACATTGAACCTGTGGGATTTGGGACACAGCCCTAAGTGCAGTGCGGTTCTAATCCGTACACTAGTGATAAACTCGGGGGGTTTGGATCAGAACAGAACCATAAAGTAGATGATCAATTTGAGCATTTAGGACAGAGCCGTGAAGAAGCCGTCGTCGTCATTCTGGTGCATGAACCATGTGTTATAAGAACACTAACGAGTGATGAGCTTTGGCATTTGGAACGCAGCCTTAATTAGATAAACCTGATGTACACATACTACTGTAGTGATGGATTTACGTGTTTGGGACAGGGCTGATGTTCTAGTACACCATGCAGTGATGAGCGTTGGTGTTCGGAACAGAGACTCAGTACTAGTGAACGAGTGTTCAGGATGTTCTAGCTCACTGATTAGTGATGAACGTATGGAAGTAATACAGTGGCTGGTGTGTGTGAGAGAGCCCGAAGTAGACGTGTGGAGCTGCAGGAGGCGGTGATGTGCAGGGGCGGATGTTTCCGTCAGGGGAGTGGGACAGCGCTGAGATGGGGGAGGGGATGGGGTGGAGGGATGGAGTGTGGGGGAGGGAGAGATGTAAACTGTGCTCTGGTGGGGCAGGACAGGTGAACAGAGCGAGCATTAGTGTGCACATGCATTAGAGGACACGCGGGTAGGCGTGGTCATGCGTTTAGTGACAAACATGTGGCTCACGGCTGAACATGTAATAAACGCAACAGTCATTAATATTCATGTTATTACACACTGTGCGACAGCGCTGCGTGTCGGTGATGTTTCACCGCCCAGTGAAACACCACCTCATTAATCTCGTTATTATTTGTATTTATTAGAGCAGTAGGTGTTACTGAGTCATCAAAATCCACTTCCTGCTGCATGTTTAAACAGCACGTACACAGCTAAAGATCTGCAGAGGAGCAGGACAAGCTGTGTGTGTGTGTGTGTGTGTGGGGGTGGCAGCCAGGTTAAGACCGGGTTAAAACAGAAGGATTAATGATGAACAGATGAATATGATGAATGAAGGTAAAGTTATAAACATGCACAGAGACAGAAACACCTCTCAGACTGACACACACACTGATGCTGCTGAACTCGCATCATCTCCACCTGATCAGATTAAATCTAATCTACATTATACATCGGACCAAACCATCACTGCTTGGGGTCCGAACTTCTCAGGACTAAATTAGCTCATATGTTTAAAGGATTCACAGGGTCAAAATTATGTGAACACTAATGGGTTATTATTTTTCTCCTGAACGTGTGGCGTGCCGTGACCGCCGCTGGCGTAACCGGGCCCTACTTTTTTGACAGTAATGTCAGACGTCTATTTACAGATGGTACAGACCGCCCTGGCACACATGATGTGCGTTTCGTTAACATAATTTTGACTAACCCTGTATTAACTGGCATAACTCGAGCGTCCGGACCAAACCATTCTTGATCGAGGGGTGGGACCTGACTCTATATAGCGATCCGGAACAAACCGGTGCCACCCTGTACTGTGTGTGTGAGAGAGAGAGAGGTGTTTCAGAACAGAGCCCACAGAGATCTCACCTTTACATTCATCTACTCCCTTTCTCCTCCTCTACATCCCTCCACCCCACCCCACCCCCCCTCAGCAGCGTTCCCACTCCTCCTCACCAGAGATATCCCACACCCGCACGGTCTGATCCAGACTGGCCGACACCACCAGGTCCTCCGACGGGTGGAACTGAGCACACATCACATAGTGGTTATGACCCGTCAGGACACTGAGGGAGAGAGAGAGAGAGAGAGAAGCTTTCAGTATTAAATCCTGACTACATTAACCTGCTGCTGTGTCTGTAGATGTAAAACACACACCAGACACAGGTCCTGGACTGCCAGTTCCACAGACGGATTGTCTGATCGTCTGAAGCACTCAGGATCCATGGATACTCCTGTCCAGAGAGAGAGAGAGAGACACACACACACGTCCTTTCTCCATTACATCACTGTCCATCTGTTCATCCATTTATCTCTGTCTAGTTGTCGACCTGTCTGTCCATCTAATCATCCATCAGTCTGGTAATCTTTGTGTGTGGACTCACGTGGTGGAAGAAGGTGGTGCGGATGTAGTCCAGATGTCCAAGCAGAGTGAAGAGACAGCGACGGAGCTTATAGTTCCACACCTACACACACACACACACACACAGGTTTACTCTCTCTGTGATGAATCCTGACCGTTACACTGCAGCAGAATCAGGACGCTGAGGTCAGACCTTGATTTTGTAATCATCTCCACCCGAGACAAACAGAGGCTGCTGCTTGTGGAAGTCGATCCCTCTCACTGGGCCTGTCCATCACACACACACTCATTAGACAATAAACACACAAACAGCAGTGAGATAGAAAAGGTCAGACGTGTCTAACCGTCATGTTCGTCGAACTTATCGATGAGAGTGCACATGCGATAATCCCACAGCTGGATGACGCCGTTGTGCAGACTGGCGAGAATCCATGGCCGCTTTGGGTGGAAACTCAGCCCTGACACACACACACACACACGGCTTTAAATGTATCATGATCACTCCTCAAAGATTAAAAAAAAAAGTTTTCTTGACAATATTTAAGCCATTACTATATGGAAGTTCTATTAAAATGTTTACCCATCACTTCAGATTCTATTTTGCTCTTTACAATAAATCAGAACTTCCTCCCCAAATGCCTTGAAACTGTCTCAGATAAACCCAGTTTTGCACTGCCTTTGGTTCATGGTGAAGGGCTTCAGCCTTTTTAATCATTCCATCCTGCTCTCTGCCTCGGACCCTTTCATTCGACTAAACTCTGACACACTGCACGGTTATAAAAGCTCAAACAGTGGCGCTTTATTCTCAGGATTTCTCATTAATCTAAACAGAGAAAAACAACCTTTATTATGAGATTAAAGGAGAATTCCGGTTTTTAACACTTTTAGCCCCTTTTCTGGAGTGTCTCGGATGAAATAGAACGATCGACACCAAAATTTTGATGATTGGTCCTGTCTCGGCTATTTTGGCTCATTTAGAACCCTC
>JAPEKO010000001.1:586693-596748 GCA_027576075.1 Cathorops hypophthalmus
TCCAAAAAAATGCCGGATGACTGACCCCTTACTAGTTCTTTTAGGAACCAATTCGTCCGCTTCCATTTTTAATTTGTGGCTGAAATTGACGGCGCTTACACGGTAGCCTATGCAGCACCAGCGACTGCATGAACTGAGTCAGTGCTGTAAACCGAGATGTCAGCACTGAGATGTCGCCCGGGATTGGTTGGCGAGTGCGTGACGTTATTGTTTTTTTGACCCTTGGGCAGCCTCTCGCGTTACTGCCTGAGGGTCAGGGAGAAAACCACCGGAAAAGGTTTTAAACAAACACGAAATAAATGCAAGTCGGCAGATGACCATAAAATACTCGATAGTTACGATATAATAATTATATGCATCTCACAGAATTTTCTGAGATATATCAAGTATATTCGATATATCGCACAGCCCTAGTCTGAATCTTCGCTTCTTATATATTTTTTATTTTCAACAGCTAGTGACAGGAATTACTCACCGAATGACAAATTAAGTCGCTTCGGGCGACCGGACCACCGCGAATTTCGAGCCCTGTGTTATAATAGATAGCTGGTTCAGTCTGAACATTTTCAACAATAATTGACACATCTAACAACAATGTTATTGATTATAAATCCAAAGTTTATATTTTTTTCAAAATGCTATAAATCCATTCATTTTTTTCTGTCTTTCTGTTTTTAAAACAAGAGAACATGCTGTACAGTAGATATATAATATCAGGAACTTTCATCATACAACTTGTAATAAAATCAAATTATATCAGCACTTAAATAACATTTCATTCATTTATGTTTAATCTTGCGTTTTAAGACTGTCCGCCACAGAAAACAACTAACTAAATAACAAATGGCCAGTTAGTTAAATTTTTTAAATGCAATCCATTCAAAGTGCCGCCTTAAATCGCATGACAAAACCACTAATTAAATAACGACAATCAGCCCGCCACCAGAATAGCGAAGTTTCTTTGTTTGCTCTCGTTCATGGTTATCTTTGTTTAAACAGCGTCTTCTACCACCTGGTGTAGGTCTCACAGGTTCTTCAGAACCGTCAAAAGTACTCACAACCACCATTTGCAAAAGTTATTTGTGCTCAAGAAGGGACACAAGCAAACAAAACTCCTCGCTTCAGGGTGCCGCCATGTGAGAGAGTGTAGAACACTGAGCGAACTCTGATTGGTCGAGAGGAAATGTCGCACTCGGCCAAAATACACGTGTAGCGCCTATCACGTTTTGGAGAGAAACTACAATTTTCAGCACATATAAACAAGGAAATATAGCGATTTGGCATGAAACATTAATGGAGCAGTGAATAGGCTCAGTATACAGAAGAATAGCGCGACAAACTCGGTTTTTTTTTTTTGTTTGTTTATCGCGTTTTGGAAAAGAGCTCTTCAAGTACACGCTGAAGCTCTCCTGCCTCACGGCTTTTATGTTCTTTCCACAGGTAATATCAGAAGCTGGCTCATCTTTTATCTTTCCCCTTTTCATTTAGTTTGGTTTTTATTTCATTCTCTTTACTTTCCACCAACCTGAGGCCTTTTTCGTGTCCTCCCTTTTTTTTCCCCCACTTATTTTTTTGATCAGCGTGTATTTTTTATTACCTTTTTTGTTTTTGTTTTTTTGTTTTTCTGGTGTCTTCAGATCAGAGTCGGGATCTGTGACGGCTCTTCATGGCAGTCAGAAGGGGACACGTTAGATACTTAAAAGTGAGTAGACTCTGTATCTTAGGGACATGACCTCCTGATGATACGTGTGTGAGAGACACGTTTCCCCCCCCCCTCCCCCACGTCATGATTTTTATGGCACAAGCTGATGCATGTCGTCATTCGCTGCTTAGATTTTTAAATAATAGCCTTTTGTGGTGAAGAGGTGGCTCACGTGTTAATGAATTAATGCTAGCTAGGTAAATATAACCATGACACTGCCGCTTGATACCGTTCTTTCATCAGAGCTATGAAACCAGCGAGCAACGAAGCGACGTTCGTTATCCGTGTACTTGTGAGACACGGCGCTGCGATTTCAGCAACATTTAAATGCAGGTTTTCTCAATTCTGTGCTGAGAACGTCAGTGGCAGGTGTGCACCCATGATGACATGTTTGGACTGAATGTTTTTAGGAAACGCGTGTGGACAGAGAGGTCAGTGTTCGTCAAGCGGTAGGTTTGAGATCAGATTGTCAGCCACGTTTACGATTTTTTTTTTTCCGCATCAGAAAGTGTTGGGGCGGAGCTTCTTAGACTGAGCATCTCTGATTGGTCAGATTCTAAATACTGAATCTGATGCAACTTGAAAATTTGCATTTTTGTAAATCATAAACATGAATAACTGACTAAGCTACAATTTTTTTTTTCTCCTTCCGTTTCTGTATACGGATCACCCGTTATAGAGCTTTAAGTTTATTTTGTAATTTTATTTCAAACTAAATTTTCCCACTTGAGTTGATTCCCACTTTTTAAATAAAGATTTAAAGACCAAACATGATGCAGATGTTTTTAAATGACTTCCATATGTAAATGTGATGTTAGCAGTGATGGCCACCAGTAAATCACGACCTCTCTCTCTCTCTCTCTCCCTCCCTCTCTCTCTCTCAGGAGGTGTACGACATGTCGAACGGTTACGAGGATCACATGGTGGACGAGCCGAAAGATGCCAAGACGAACCTGATCGTGAACTATCTTCCACAGAACATGTCTCAGGAGGAGCTGCGGAGTCTCTTCAGCAGTATCGGCGAGGTGGAGAGCGCAAAGCTCATCCGAGATAAAATCGCCGGTCCGTATACACGTTTTTATACCTGTATATAAATCTCTCTCTCTCACTCACACCCCACACACACACACCGATAAGTCCGGAAAATATGGTACTCTCATGTACAGTAAAGAACCATTAATAACTCTGTGACTGGTTTAGTGGTTTCCAGCTCAATTTTAATTATTTTCCTCAAGGTTTGTCTTGTTTTTTTTCCCCCTGCAATATGGTTAATTAATTTCTGATATTTTAATGATTTGTTTCTTTCTATTCGTAAGGTTTGTTTGTTTGTTTTTTGTTTTTTTGTTTGGTTTGTTTTGGTTGTTTTTATTGTTTTGCTTTGTGTTGTTTTCTCCAGGCCACAGTTTAGGGTACGGCTTTGTTAACTATGTAAACCCTAGTGATGCAGAAAGAGCAATCAGTACTCTGAATGGCCTGAGGCTACAGTCTAAAACCATCAAGGTAATATTACATCACTACATCCTTTACATCACGCGTGGCCTTTTACCCGTTGGTTTATCTGTTGCTTTCATTCTTTTCATTAAAGCTGCGTGTTTGATTGATTTGTTGACTTTTCTCTCTAACACTCCACATTAAGGCCTGGGTTATACTTGACACATGGCTTTTCTTTGTTTTTTTTTCCCTCTTCAAACTCGATGACATCCGGAGGACTAAAAATGGCATGCAAGTCGGACTGCAAAACGTTAGACGAGCTGTTTATTTATTTTTTTTTCCTCTGTTTGTCGTGATTATTCCTGGAATTGGAAACTCTGACCTTACATTCGAAAGTATCTAGAAAAATCCAGAAGAGCGGTTCACAAAGCGGACCTCGGAAGGCTACATGAGCGGTTTTTAGCCTTCACACATTAACCATTAACTGTTAGTCGATAATTCGCACAGTACATTAAAACATAACACTAGTTTGTGGACGTGGTGCTGTGCTGTCGTTGATCTCCGATGAGCTGCACAGGGTGCGGTGCAGCCGCCGTCTCGCGCAGACGCGCCTATTTGAAAGCAGGTATATTCCAGGCTTAAGAGATGGATGTTAATAGCTCGTTATGCTCTTAACGAATGATCACCATTCATCTATTTGTGTTCATTAAGCCTTCATAATTATGAATTAAGCATCGAGTGCAGAATTTTTACTTTATCATAATGTTGATGCATAAATTAAATGCTACTGTGATGAGGCCCAGTAAGAGGTTAATGTCATGCTGACCTGTGTACATTTTGTAGATGGAAATGAGAACACTACATGTTGATGAAGTAAATAAGAGTGAGGTGCTGCATTCTTATTGGTTACTTTAACGCAGCTGTCTGAATGGGACCGGTCTGGCCCAAATGTCCCGTCTCACGGTTGTGTTACTGATTAACTCGCGTACCTGAGTGTTTCTGAACCCCTCTGTCTTGTCAGTCTGATTTGTTTTGAAAGTGTGTATGCTGTTTTTTCCCCTCCTGCCGCAGGTGTCGTACGCACGGCCGAGCTCCGACTCCATCAAAGACGCCAATCTGTACATCAGTGGCCTTCCTAAGACCATGACGCAGAAGGACGTGGAGGACATGTTCACACGCTACGGGCGTATCATCAACTCGCGCGTGCTGGTCGATCAGGCTTCGGGTGAGCAGGAAACTCTGACTTTATCTACCGCTTCTCATTAGTGCTTTGTTACAACCCTTCCTGTTCCTGTCAGGTCTTTCCCGCGGCGTTGCGTTTATACGCTTTGACAAGCGCTCCGAGGCAGAAGACGCCATTAAAGAGCTGAACGGACAGAAACCTCCTGGCGCGGCCGAACCCATCACTGTCAAATTTGCTGCCAATCCCAATCAGATTAAAAGCACACAGATCATCCCTCAGGTCTATCACTCTCAGTCTCGTCGCTTCGGAGGACCTGTACACCACCAGGCCCAGAGATTCAGGTACAGTCCAGTCTATTAATGTATTGTGGAAATGCTGATCCTGCTGAGATGATTGTGAATAATAACTGTGTGTTTAGGTTCTCCCCAATGGGTGTGGACCACATGAGCGGTCTGTCCGGGGCGAATGTGAGCGGGGGCACGCAGGCTGGGTGGTGCATCTTCATCTATAATCTGGGTCCAGATGCAGACGAGGGAATCCTGTGGCAGATGTTTGGTCCGTTCGGTGCCGTCACCAATGTCAAAGTGATCCGAGACTTCAACACCAACAAGTGTAAAGGCTTCGGCTTCGTCACCATGACCAACTACGAGGAGGCGGCCGTGGCCATCGCTAGCCTCAATGGCTACAGACTGGGGGACAAGATCCTGCAGGTGTCCTTCAAAACCAGCAAGACGCACAAGTAGATGGACATCGCTCGGAAAACCACCGTTTTGTAGTTTCATCTGCTACACACACACCATCCTCACACACACCTCCCATCACTACATCACTGTACTCATAACAACTGCTATAAAGTCGATCACTTCAATATCGTGATGTATCGTTTAACTGATTATTGCCACATACCCTCCCTGTGTGTTTAGTCCATTTTACTCCATCCTGTCTCCCCATTTTTACATCTAAGGCTGTGACTAAAGTGTGAAAAGTTACACAGAACCGGCAGTCTTGCTAAAAAAAATATTTCAGTCATGCTAGCAAGCTTTTTTTTCCTTTTGTAATATACTTTCCCTTGGCTTAGCCTTGGTAGGAATTTTTTTTCTTCTCATTTTTCAAGCTGCAGGTTGCGAGCGAGATTGTTTTGGTACGCGACTACCTGTTTGTTTTTCTTCATATATATTTGTATTAACCAGTTTGTGTAGTTTTCAGTGCGTGCTGTGTGTATTATTGCTAGACGCACACATGCAGAGGTCACGACTGGGTTGCTGTGCAGACCTCGGTGTCGGGTCAAGAGTGATCCTGATAGCTGTGTTGGATCCGAACCCGGGTTGGTCCTGTTAAGCATGGTAATGGACCTGTGTGTGGTTGTGTCGGCGCCCTCTGCTGTCTTTATGCGGAACTGCAGCAAAAACATTGACATTGAAAGGGGTGGAGTCTGATTGTGTATATGTGGGCGGGGTTAATTTCAGAAAAAAGTACTAGATTCATGTGGGGGTGGGATTATTATTATTATTATTATTTTAAATAAATCTGTTGATTTGTAACATGAACACCCCCTCTCAGTTTATCCAGCCATTCTGTCTCGCTGTAACTCCATGAGTGTGATTTATTATGGGATGTTGTAGGCATTCTCAAATCACTGAGTCCCCATCTGACCTGAGTACAGTGTTACAGCATTTGATTTTTTTTTTTTAAATTCCACCCTGGGGGTTTTTGAGGCACTTTCCCTGATTGAGCCTGAGAGTGTGTTTTTGTTTCAGCAATCCTCTAAGTTTAAAAGAATAATAAGTGACAGTGAAAGTAAGAAGGACCAAAGACGAGAAAAAAAATTCCCCTGGAAAATTTACAGCACGATGTAGTTCCCCTCTCTTCATTGCATCACACTTTTTTTTGTTTGTTTGTTTGCTTCTTTGTTTTCTTTACTTTGATGTTTTATGCGACTTCAGTTGTATTTTTTCCCCCCTCAGTACTAATCATAAAACAGGGCCTTTTTGATCTTTTGTTTGTTTGTGTTTTGAGATTGACATTTCTGATCATTAAATCTTATTTTGATTTGCTGACTATTTTGTTTCGTTTCATTTATTTCAGATTTTGTTCATTTGCTTTATTTTTCTGTAGCTTTTATTATCCCAGATCAGTTCCGTTATATTCGTATGTGACTGTCGTGACACGGTGAAGGATTACACAGCAGGACCAAGACACTGAAATATGGCATTTTGTAAATATTTATTTAATTTGTAGTCCTGGCGGTCCGGTCCCAAGTCAGTGTTCGTTTTAATCATCAGTAGTGCGCAGTGGCAAAAGTCAGTCTCTTGTGGTTTTAATTACACGAGTAGCAAATATTAATTAATTAGTTATTACTTAATATTTAATCTTCAAGGGCACTTCAGGAGGTTGCCTAAGTAGTGAACAGAAGCTAATGTGTCTTGTTCAGAATGTGGTACGTGGAATAATCTTCTGCATATTGAGAAGGAAGAGTACTTACTGTGATGATGATGATGTAATAAAAACTCAAACCGTGATTGGCTGATAAAGTCGAGCTGCTGATTGTTGGATTTGTGGTTTATAATGTTGTAACTCCTGTAGCTAATCCGGTTCAGCGTAGCCATAGCAACAGCTCTTGTGTTGCCGTGGTTACAGGCTTTTTATAATAAAGGGTCACTCTCACTCTGTGTCCTCCTGTCTCTGTGTCCTCTTGTCTCTGAGTGCAGATGCAGGTGATGAGTGTAATGTCCCGCTCTGACCGCTAGGTGGTGCTGTGCAGTGATTCCTCGCGCCCACGTGTTTATATTTATTATACGTGTTCAGTTTGTTTTGAAAGGTTTGCAGTCAGACTGTAATGTGGTGTTTATTTCAAATAAAATACCAAACAAATGGAAGCGGTCTGATTAAAGATCATTTCTCCCCCCCCAGTGGAATGGGGAGGAGGCCGAGGAGTTAAAGGGGGAGGTGTGCCTGTGAAGAGGGAAACGGAGTACAGAAGAAAAGCATGAATCATTAAAGGCGGGTTGATCAGATTATTAATAATTAATAGCAAAATGTCACATTTCCTAACCGCAGTGGGCTGCAGTCACACACGTGACATGTTGAGGAATCCTGCTCTCTGATTGGCTGGCAGGGTTATCGGGTTGCAACGTCACGCACGCGTGCACCTGTCGGGTCTGTGGGGAGGGGGAGGGGAGTGTGGGAGGAGCCGCTGCACGGTCACTTTAAAACACACACACACACTTTAACACGCACCTAGTATCGCGCTCCTCTTTCCCGCCATGTGGGCCGCAGTGACGGAGCGATCGGAGGCGTTTTTAACGGAGAAGAACGTGCTGACAGACTCTTTAACGGAGCTCGAGCGGCGCACTGGCATTCCCAAACGCTACATCGCCTCAGGTACACACACACACACACACACACACACACTGAACTTTAACTTCCTCAACTATACATTCACCTGGATCACACACACACACCTGAGTGCAGAGTGAACACAGAGCAGAGAGAGAGAGACGCGCAGGATGCGCTCCTCTAACACTACAATTTACCAACAATTATGATTTTCTTTCCAGAATGACCCAGCAATAGATTTTGTTCCATTTAAGGCTGAGGGAATGACTGCGTTCCTGTTCTCACTGATGTTCTAGCAGCGATAAACGCTCGTTCCCTCTTCGAGTTTCAAAGTTAGATTTAGATATTTATTTCGGTCATTTCAGCTTTCAGTAACTCCCACAGCGCTTCCATCCGTCAGCAGGGAGGACCGGAAACGATCAGACTGAAGCAAAGGCTGACTGCATCTACGCTTATCACCTTTCATGACTCGCCTTAAAGACTCGCCTTTTTATTATGCTAAAGGAATTAAAGAAACAAAAACGGGGAAAAATAAAATCGTAACAATAGTATCTGTTCCATTTTGTTCAATACAATTTTACAGCGTTCAGTTTCAAATGAGCACCGAAACATGCTTATTAATTTCGACGTTTTGGTTAAATGTCAAGTAGCTGGATCAAATTTAAATCGGACCATTTTTCCATATCTCGGTTTTGCATTTACTGATAATCTCGTGTTTGTGTGCTTTTTTTTTTTTTAAGGCCTTAATTTGATTTTCAAGACCATTCCATAAATGAACTCCTCCTGTTATCGAGCCACGCCTCTGCTTCACATTTATTCAGAACTTTGTTTTAACAAACACGCGCGTTCCTCTCAGTTCATAATGACTCTCTCTGATTCGAAAGAACCTCTGAACACGGTCAGGGATAGTTTTGTTTTTGATTTTAAACATAAATTGAGCAATTCTGTAATCCACGAAATTTAAGGCCATTCAAGTTTATAATCAGCTGATTGGTTGGTTCGCTGTCGCGTGCGCTGGGTTTCATCCTAATAGCTCTTTTCTGCGATGTGAAGATCGGGTTTGCGGTTGTTTTGCGTGCGTTTCTCCAGAACGCCACACGGTAAGTTATGTATGGAACAAGCAGAGAATTATAAAATGTGTGCAATAACTTTTAGTTTAGAATGTGTTTAGTTTTATCGCAGTAGACTTGGGCGTTTTTGTTTTTACATGTTTAACATGCAGAGATCAATAAGTGCACCGAGGAATTTATCATATACACATTTTATTTCTATATTATCTATTAAAATATGTACTGGACAGTTAATTTTACAATTTCCAAAAATTATACATTTTGTTTGATTTTAGATTTAGTGATAACTTATTAATATCAAACCACCTTTTCAAAGTTAGTAATTCTTGTTCTACTGTTTTCAGCAGTTTCTCCAAGTCTTTCCCGGAACAAAATAAGTTTGTGACATCAGTAAACAAAAGTTAAAACTCTTGATATGTTCATAATATTATTTATATATAATATAATATAAATAACTTGGGTCCCAAGACTGAACCTTGAGGCACTCCACAAGTTATATTCATAAAATCTGATTTCACATTATTTAATTGTACGTTCTCTTTTCTAAATAATTATTAATCCATTTGTAGGCCATTCCTCTGATATCATATCTTTCAAGTTTGTCCATAAGTCATTTATGATCAGTTGTATCAAATGCTTTTTTTTAAATCAGTGAACACTCCGATTGTAAATTCCTTTTTGTCTGTTGCTGTTGATGTCTGTTGTGTTAGATTCATAACTGCCATGGGAGTAGATCGATTTGTTCTAAAGCCATACCGATGGTGAATTTATCAAAAGTCCTTTCCACACCATGTGGCACATAGGCAGGGGCGTCGCTGGGGGGTCCTGGGGGGTCTGTGCAGACCATACATTTTTTCAATATCCGCATAAGAATATTAGAAAAGCGCCCACTGAAATTTTTCTAACTTTTTTTTTTTTAAAAACTAGCTTGTCACCTCAGCCTCATTAGGGTTTCTATAACCTTGTACGGACTTCCTGTGGTTTGGGCGCGAAATCCCAGTTCTGCGCAACACGATCGCACGAGAAAGCACGGCCAAGCTGCCAGTGCCGCTGCACTCTCTCTTTAGTTGTGAATTAAGAGTATTTCCTCTCGTGTTAATAATTCGCCGTGTCAGAACAAGCGAAACTTTCCTCCTTTTTTCGACGTGAAGAGAGGTACGCAATTTATTCTGTATTTTTGTCCATCAAAGTTGCATTTTGTGGCTTTGAAGCTCAGTTTTAGTCACCTCACAGCGAGAAGGTCCGGGTTCGAGCCTCGTGGCCGGCGAGGGCCTTTCTGTGTGGAGTTTGCATGTTCTCCCCGTGTCCGCGTGGGTTTCCTCCGGGTGCTCCG
>JAPEKO010000001.1:7942798-7954334 GCA_027576075.1 Cathorops hypophthalmus
CTGTGATGACCTGGCGACTTGTCCAGGGTGTACCCCGCCTTTCGCCCGTAGTCAGTTGGGATAGGCTCCAGCTTGCCGGCGACCCTGTATAACAGGATAAAGCGGCTAGAGATAATGAGATGAGATGAGACAGGCATCACTGGTAGTCTTGTAACTCAAGACGAGTTGGAGCTGCAAGCTTTTGCCCTCCAAAGACTGCGATTAGCCTTTTATTTACAGTTAAGTGTGTTCCATAGGCTTTCAAGCAAGTCACGGATGGTGTTATATGACAACAGGTAAGTAAATATATATATATATATATCGTATATGAGTCGACTCACTCCGATTCGGCACTCTAAGAGGAATAACTAAGTTCACAGTCAGGTGGTGTCTCTCGCCTTAACTCTGATCTCGAATGCAATTAATTTGATTATCAGGCTGGTATCTCCCCTTGTAGCTCTCCGTTACAAAATGCAAACTGTGTTAACATAAATCTTTGCTTGAGAGGTGGATAGTAACTATCCACTTTTATGTTAAATTGTTATTGAAGACTGGTTACTCGCTTGGATTAATTAAGAAACTACATTTAAGTTCAGGGTTATTCCCCGCAATTTTCATTTATATTGTAGAATTGATGCATTGTTTGTTGGGAAGTCTAATTACGTAATTAGTCTGTGTTCATTTATTATTAACTAACTGCAAGGTGTTCACTCCTAACTGCACCAAATACACTTGCTGCACAGTATTTCACTTGCGTAGCTACCTAGGGGAACCCTCTGAATAGGCTAGTAATTAGGCTACTACATCAACCTAGGTCTAGTGGAAGCAGTAGTTTATAATGTTTATGATGTGCATTGATTGCCAAACCCTTCTTGAGCCAGATGATGGCCATGATCAATGTCCCTCTTGCCTTGGGGTTGAACACTTAAGGCAGGGACTGACAGAGCTGGCATGCATGAATTGCAGCTGCATGAATCTAGCAACACGGTCGGCCAGGCTAGTCCAACTAGAGAGCAAAATCTCTCTCAATTGCCCTCTGCACAGAGGAATAGAGCTGTGTTTTCTAGTGCACACATGTGCCGCAGATCTGAGTTATGAGAGGCCCCTACTAGGGGCAAACACAGGAAAGTAGATTCCCTGGACCAAAAGGTTGATAATTTGGTCTCTGAGTTTGCAGAGATTAAGACCCTCCTGCTTAATCTGCAACAACCTAGTGCACAGCCTGCTAGCATACCTGCTACATCCGTACAACAGTCATCTTCTGAGGCACTGCCTCCAGCACTGTCACCGGCCTTTGAGATCCAGGAGGAAGATGTCCTCTCCACTAGGGCTTCAGAGAGCCTAGTTCTCAGTGGTGGTGGGAGTAGGGGAAGGGGTAGGCAGAGACCCCAGACAGAGGCCTTCTGTGGCAATAAATATGGCTCCAATACCATGACCAATAATGCAGCCGAGGGCACAACACTCAGACAGGTTTTGCCAGTCAACCCACACCCAGCCCCTTCACTTGGTACAGTGTGGCCAGTCTTCTAGCCATCATCCCTCTAGGAAGGGGCAAGGGACATGACTGTGTCTCTCCTGTGGTCGGGTGCTTCACCAAGCAGCAGCTCAGGTGCTGGGAAGTGCTCATGTCAAACTTCTGGGTTGTGTCAACCCTGTCACAGGGATACAGCATTCAATTCAGATGCTGACTGCTGAGGTTCCGTGGGGTCAAAATGACCATTGTCAAGGACTTGAACAAGGCTTTGGCTCTATGCCAGGAGATCTTGACTCTCCTGGAGAAGTGTGCCATCAAGCCATTAGACAGTTGTTCGCAGAACAGTGGATTTTAGTCCAGTTATTTTATTACCCCAAAAAAGGATGGCAGACTTTGCCCCATATTGGATTTGAGGCCTCTAAACAAGTATCTCAAGGTTTTCAAGTTCCATATGTTAAGGAAAGTGGATGTGCTGCAGGGCATCAGGCACAATGACTGGTTTACAACCATCGATCTGAAAGATACATATTTCACATTCCCATCATACCTCAGCACAGGCATTTCCTTCATTTTGCTGTTAAGGACAGGGCTTACCAGTTTCATGTGCTCCCATTCAGAATCTCACTAGCACCAAGAGTCTTTACAAGGTGTGTAGCAGCAGCAGCAGCACTGTCCCCACTACAGGCCAGAAGGATGCACATTTTCCCCTACCTAGATGACTGGCTGATTTGTTCCCAGTAGATGCTTTTAGGGAATCAGGTTCACTGATTTACCATGTTACCAAACTAGGGCTGATAATAAATCATGAAAAGAGCTCCCTTATACCCAGTCAGTGCACAGTGTTTCTTCACATCCAGTTGGACTCACAGCTGATGACTGCCACCCCCTCTCTACAGCGGATTCACAACATCCTCCAGCTCATCAGTCACTTCATGAGAGGCAGAGCCCTGGCCTTAAGATACTTTCTCAGACTGCTACGCATGCTCACAGCAGCCTCATCTGTGATCCTCATCCATGATCCGTGATCCTCATTGAGGCCTCTCCACACCTGGCTGAACAATCTTTGTCTGCACCGCACTCAACACAGACACAAGCTGGTCAGAGTCACTGCCAGTGGCCTAAGATGCCTGCACCCATGGAGGGGAAAAATAGATCTCACCCAGGGTGTTCCTTTAGGGTCCATACTTTCTCACAGAGAGGTTGTGGCCATGGATGCCTCCCTAGCAGGGTGGGGAGCAGTGTGGCAATGCAGAATGGTCAGAGACCAGTGGAGGCCTTGGAAGCAGGAACAACACAAATATGTTGGAGCTACAGGCTGTTCTGCTTGCCCTCAAACATTTCCTCCCAGTTCTAGTAGGGAAACGTGTCCTTATAAGGACAGACAACACATCTGTGGTCGACCATATTAACCACCAGGGGATCATGAGGTCCAAACAGTCCTTAAGGATAGTGCAACAGCTATTACTGTGGACCCTTACTCACCTATTGACCCTGAGGGCAATACACTTACCAGGCACTCAGAACAGGGCAGCAGATCTCCTATCCTGGCAATGCCCCCATCCTGGGGAATAAAGGCTACATCCCAAAGTGGTAAAAGAGATTTGGCACAGATATGGCAAGATGGAGGTGGATCTTTTCGGCTCATAGACAACAACACACTGTTCCTTTGGTATTGTCTGGGGGAATTAACAAGCCCCTTGGGCCAAGATTCACTGGCTCATGTGTGGCCAAATTGGCTACTGTACACTTTCCCTCCACTACCATTAACACTGCCCACTCTAGTATACTCAGAATACTTGCAATCCTCACTGGAAATCATGAGGTGCTACCAATAGCCCCCAGATGGCCTGGGACAGCATGGTTCCCAATAACACACAGGTTACTGGACAGGGAGCTCTGGTGCCTCCCTATACAATGGGACCTCCTCTCACACATGGAGGGTCAAATCTGGCATCTGAACCCAGCTCAGCTACAAATTGGGGTCTGGCCTTTGAAGGGCCAGAGCCATTATTAGGATCCTGTAATCCAGCTGTTGTGTGGACCATCAATGGCTCCTGGACACCTTCCACCAATGTGTACCATGCTAACAGATAGAAGCTTTTTTCTGAACCATGCCATGCACAAGATCAGAAACTGACACCTTGTTCTATACCAGTAATTGTCAGTTTTCTCCAGTCCTGCCTTGATGAAGGTCTTGCAGCCTCCTCCATCAAGGTTTATACAGCTGCCATCTCAGTCATGCATAACAGGGTAGATGGAATGATTGTTGGGTCCCATACTCTTGTGACACACTTTCTTAAGGGTGTGCAAAGGCTAAGACCACCTTGGAGAAACCCAGTACCCTCTTGGGACTTACCTTTTGTATTAAAGACACTGTGCACACCCCCATTTGAACCTCTAGAGAGGTTAGAATTGAAGTATTTGTCTATGAAGACATCTGTTCTCTTAGCCATGGCTTTGGCCAAATGAGTTCTTGGGTTGCGTGTCTTGTCAGTGAGCCAAGAGTGCCTACATTAGAATCCTGGTGACACAGGGGTAACTTTATGGCCTAACGCTTCCTTTCTCCCAAAGACCTTTTCATCTTCTTACACAAACCAGCCCCTCAGTCTGGCAGCTTTTGAGCCCCCAACTCAAGAGGATGAGCAGGGGCAGAGTGTATACTTCATATACCCAGTGTGAGCAGTAAAGACTTATATTCATACCACTGATGACTTCTGGCAGTCAGATTCACTGTTTGCCTGTCATACAGGGCATAGGCAAGGTCATGCCTTGTCCAAACAACAACTGTCAAAATGGATTGTAGACATTATTGTCTATGCCTATAGGGGCAGTGGTCTCCCAATCCCTCATGTGAGGGGTCACTCAATGAGGAGTGTGTCTCTGTCATATTAGCCCTACGAGGGGTTCCTCCTTCAGATATCTGTGCAGCTGCATCATGGACTTCAACTTGCACATTTGCAAGATTCTATAGGGTTAATGTGGTCTCTCACAACCCAGTGGCAACAACCATTCTCCCTACTCCTTCATAGCTGTCTTAAAGGGGCAAGTAGGTCTTCCTCATGACCTTGTTGGTATTAGTCATCCAGGTGCTTAAAGCACCAGAAATGAAATAAATGAAATAGAATGACTACCAGATGACCACCAGAGCTTGGCAGTCACTCAGAATACTTGTGAGAAGACTGCCAAGAGGTCACTTCCTGGGTGAACATGCCTTTAGTGCCAGGGTAGGGGACATTCATACAACCATGGTTACATACGTAACTATCGATTTATTTACCCCAAATCAGAAAAAGTCAGTACAGTATGTTGAAATTTAAAACTGAGATTAAACCTGAAAACAATGATTTGTAAATAATCTTTGACCTGTATTGCACTCAAAACAATACAGCAGCACATTATTTGACATTTTACATCATGTTTTTTTTTTCTTTCAAAATAACCACGCATTTCAATTTTGATTCTGATAACACATTTCAAAAAAGTTGGGACGTTAAAGCATTTACTTACTAGAACTAGAAGATATGACCACATCACCCCTGTCTTATCCACACTGCATTAGCTCCCAGTCAAATATCGTATTGATTATAAAATACTACTATTGACCTTTAAAGCAGTGAATGGTGTTGCACCATAGTGAACTTCTGGTCCTTTATAACCCGCCATACCTACTTAGATCAAAAGGTGCAGGCTATCTGCTGGTACCTTGTATAGTGAAGGCTACATCAGGGGGCAGAGCCTTTTCTTACAAAGCCCCACAGTTATGGAACAACCTTCCAATTTGTGTTTGTAACTCAGACACAGTCTCAGTGTTTAAGTCTAGGCTGAAAACATATCGGTTTAGTCAAGCCTTTTGTTAATAATTATTAGGTAAAGGAGTAGATCTGGAGGGTCCTCAGGCATAGTCTGTTTTGGTAAACTGGGATGTATGGATGCGGTCATCCCCCCACTCACTTGCTCACTCAGATTTGTTGATGATGTAGTGGCTGGCTGCTTTATGTTCCAGGGTGCCCTCATCTCTGTGGTACCTTCTGGCTCTCCCCTTTTAGTTATACCGTCATCGTTAGTTTTGCCGGAGTCCCTGCTTGCACTCAGTGCAAAATGTATCCTGTTCTTACCCGTTAGGTGATATTTAGCATACCTAACAACCTGTGTTTCCCCCCCAGCCCATCTGTCCCTCTGAGTTGCATGTCGATCCTGAGACACCAGTAAGATGCTGACCTCTTCTGCTCCTTGGACCTGCCTGATCCATCCTGATGCCCTACTTCTGGCTGGAGTCTCATCACATTGCCCCGTGGAGGACGGCCCCATATGGACAGTCAAAAGTTGTACTTGGAGGACGCTCTGGACACTTACAGTAATGCTTTTATGTCTGAGGATGATGGTTGCTTTGCTACCTTTAGGACTGCAGTTGTCATGAACAGTTTTGCACTCAAGTTTCCATCAATGAATAGTTCATAACTTGTCTGTGAAGATTCTCAGTCATCCAGGTCATAGTAAACTGTGGGTGGTAGAAATGAGCAACTGGACTTGCTTGAAGATTCTTGAAAATGTTTCACCTATCTTGGGCACACTTCCCAGATGGCTGGATGCATGCCAGGACCCAGCTGTTTTCGGTGACTCATGGGAGGACAGAGAGAGTCAGCATTCCATTGATCGCCCTGGTGGGCAATTCACTGATCACAATAATGACTCGCCGTTCGCACCCCTTTCGGATGAGAGGTGAAACGTCTTCAAGAATCTTCAAGCAAGTCCAGTTGCTCTCTTCTACCACCCACAATTTACTATGACCTGGATGACTGAGAATCTTCAGGCAGAATGTTAGATATTTGACCGAAGTTTAATATAAAATAGAATTACATTGATCTTGCTCCTAAATTTACCTGTGATATGCATTTTAACTTCTGACACCTTGAATGACTTCAAAAAATTTTTGCCCCCTTCAAATTTCCTTTGGCCCTAAAATTTTGCGGTATTTTGGCAAGTTTAAGTACACGGTACAAAGCAATACTGGTGTGTTTTCTAGGAGTAGAATTGTATTATTTAGACAAAAGTGCATGTTTTTTTCAAAAACATTTATTTTTAATGATAAATGGGGTAAGTTATATTAATCTATGGGATAATTCACTATGTAAATATTTACTGTAGAGGGTGTGGTTCACTATTTGAGACACAAAAGCATGTCTTTCCATTCATTGACTACTTATATATCTCTATCTCCACTCGTAGTGATGAAAAGCACAAATGCACATGCGAGCCAATCAGAATCACCGTTACAAATCGGGGAGGGAAAAAAACAAAAAAACAATGGCGATCACAGGGGAGGCAAGGGTGCTGGTTGATGCTTCTTGTTTTTTGTAATGTACTCGCTCGAAAATCATTTGTGCTTCAAGAAGCCGACCATAGGTGTGCCTGAACGGGCCTAACTCGCTAAAATGTTTTTGCACGAGTGTCTTGGTCGGGCATTCGGGCAATGCCTGGCGTTGAGCCTTGTAACTTGGAGCTAAACCTGCTCAAGATGATGGAGATGATATTGGGCTTCAGGAGACACCCATGTGCAATGCTCCCCCTCACAATATCCAGCAGTCTCATGTCAAATGTGGAGACCTTTAAGTTCTTGGGAACTGCCATTTCACCTGACTTGTAGTGGGAGTCCAACATCAACTCCATCCTTAAAGTCCAGCAGAGGATGTACTTTCTGTGGTAACTCAGTGTGGTCTGACAGTTCTGTACTGCTGTCACTGAATCCATCCTGTGCACATCCATCATGGTCTGGTTCGGAGCAGCCACAAAACAGGGCAGGAACAGACTGCAGCGAACAGTAAGGTCAGCAGAAAGGATCATCGGTGCTCCTCAACTCGGTGTCCATGATTTGCACATTTCACAAGCCAGGAAGTGGGCAGAGAAAATCATTAAAGGAGATTATGCAAAACCTTTATTTTTCAATACATTTCTGAGTGGTTAGTATCTCCATCCTTGACTCTTGTATGCTGCATAAATGGGAATAAAATACACAATATATATTTGAGACTTAAAATTGACCGCAAAGTTGGCATTCGAGCTGCCCCGCTGAGCCAGCCAGCCTTGAGTGCGTGATGTCACAGCGATAACCTGTTTTAAGGCCTAGGCCTTTGACAGCTATAGACCAAAGTCATATCAAATTTATGGTGAAAGTAAGAAATCCCATTACTGACGTGCTCTGCTAAGACTGATTTGACTTCATTGATTGTGGGTTGACACTCATTAAAACACTAGGGGTGTTATAACTTGTACAACATACATGTACACACATGCTTTTTCACTGATAAAACAAAAGGTTAATAATCAGATGAACCAAGACAATGACATTCTGAAGCAAATTAAATAGTATTATACCGGTAACTTAAACACTACAAAAGTTACATGTATTAATCTAAATGCAGGTAAATGTGTTTTTGTTGTTTTGTATCCAGAGGAGTCAGAGCTTACCAGTCTGTGTTCTCGATTCCTGAAGGCCGATCTTGTGGCCGATTGTTTTGAAACAACCTGACTTTCAGTTGTTCGTTCAGTTCTCTGTTCATTCACTTCTTCCACATAAGGGTGATATGGATGTCAGTCAGACAGACGAGGGACCCAAATGCATCACTTTTCATAGTTTATTGAAGGGGCCAGGGGGAAGAGAGAGTAGGTTTCAGAGTCCAGGTTCCGTCCCACGTCAGACCTGGGCAGATGGCATCTCAATGGCCACGGTTTGGGTGGCACGGGCACACTCATCAGCAGGCTGGAGACACTGAGGAGCGCACACACAGATGGGCAGAGGAGTAGGGAAGGCAGGACACAAGTGGCAGGCAGATAGCGCAAGTCAGATTAGGTACCAGGGCAGAAGACAAGTCGTAGTCGTTCAAGGGTTCAGGCATGGGTGTCAGATGAGAAGTAGCCAGCAACAGGAGAATCACTTGCAGGACTTGGTATTCCCAGGCGGTCTCCCATCCAAGTACTAACCAGGCCCAACCCTGCTTAGCTACTGAGATCAGACAGGAACAGGCGTTGACAGAGTGGTTTGGCCACTAACCATCACTTGCAGATGATCTGACAGAGAGGCACTGGAGAACTGGGGTTTATATAGACAGAGGAAGGCAGCAGATGACAAGAGACAGCCAATGATAGCCACTGATAGTTAACGAGAGTCAATCTTAGTAAATAGATAGCAAATGAACCTGATAGAGTGGGATGTTACCAGATGAGAGAGAAAGAGAGAGAGAGTTGCAGAGCCATGACATATGGCAGCGATATCCAGCAGAGAAATCTGACGACTGCTCAACTCATTCTCCATTTTCTCCATACTGAGTACTCCCACCATTACTGCTCGGCTCAGGCAATTACTAAAACCCGGGCCGGGACGTTACTGGTTTTACCAACAACCGCAGGGAGGTCACTGCCTGAGCGATAATATGTCGTGTCCCATTCCGCCCTGGGTTTTACCAACAACCCTCAGCTCACACTCCAGGAGAACTGGTGCAATTGAACTTGCTTTCCTTTTTTAAAAAGTAAATAAAATAAATGCTTTCCTTTTCTTGTAGTTTTAATTGTTGGTACTGCACCCTCTCAGTATGGGTTTATAGCCAACACTCCTCAACAGATCAGAGGTCTCATACGAGTCCTCAGTAAAATGTGCAAAGCAGAGGAGAGACCACTTTGTAGGTGCCTGAATGTGCCCGTGAACGTTTCACAAAACGTGTCCAAATCTTTGCAGTTTGAGCATTCTTGGGCCATGAATGCAACGTAAATCCACCTGTCATGTTGCTGCACCGGCCAGCAACACATCTACGTGGTATGGCGATAAATTAGCTCAGAATGGAGGATCGGCATTGTAGTCAGCTGTGTGTTTTTAGTATAGCGGAAATAGCGATGAGACCGATTTGCCTTCCTGCTGTGACGTTACGGACATCAGGGTCATTTCACTCAGACTGCTACCTATATAAATCACTTTAATCATAAAAATTACTATTAGATTTATTGTTAATGCTTAAAACTATTCCTGTGCCATTCTTGAGGTCTCAAGGCATTTATAAACAAAAAGTGAGGCCATGATTCTGCGTATGTCCTTTAAATCGGCTCCATTGATTTGGACAGTTGCCATCAAAAAATGTACGTCCTATTTTGGGATAAAGGGATGGCAGTGAAGGGTAATAAAGGGGTATTCAGTTAAAAAGGGTAAAATTCCATTCATCGAGGAGTCAATACCCCTCCCACTGTCAACTCTTAATCCTATAAGGTCAAGTGATCAAAATGGTTCGTTACAAAGGATAAGGTAATGTTTTTTCACACATTCCAACACAGTTTTACAACTGCTTTTTACAACCGCTTAACTTCTCTGGTATTTAACTCTATTCAGTGCGTCTTGAAATTAACTCAACTATTTTATTCAGTTGAGAGCCACAACCAACTCTATTACACAATTACTCTGTAATTTTGCTCCCATTCCAACTCCAAATTTTACACTCTAAACTCAAAGTAAAGCAAAATTGAATATTTTTGAGGAAAATATTTTTAACTCTGGAAAAATTGCTCAGTCGTTTTTCCTGTGTATTCACTTAAAGCACACGCATATCAACTGATCTGCTTCATGTGTAGAAGAAATATTTACACTTAATCGAGTTGATCCTCGACTGCATCGAGTCAGTTTATTTTTTTTTTTAAAATTCACTGCTCATCAGTGTTGCAGTTCTTAAGATTGAATTGCTGTCCTGAATCATGAATTGAATCGCTGTCCTGAATCAGCCGAAGCGCATATAACCCGCATGCCATCTCAAGAAGTTTGACCTCCAAATATCCTAAACTTTGGCTGACAGATTTTCTGTTTACGGTGGGCGTTCCCACCACGAAAGAGAAACCGATTGAAACCGAAAGCCTGAAAGTGATTATCATGCTGTTACCATGTGAATAGTCTTTTTAATGAATGTGTAAGTGGGAGCTCAGTGCTCTGACTCTGGTGTGACTGATTTAAGGTGATAAGTTTTATGTTTCATCTAATTTAGGTAATTTAAATATATTTGGTACTGGGAAAGTGTAAAGTTTGTCAGTATGTTTATCATGTTTGTATGGTTTAAAAACTTGTCAAGATATTAATCTCTCTACATGACCTACTCACTCTAAACCTGCTGAGCTTTGCCAGCAAAGCTCTTGACCCCAGAGTGTTAAAGAATATGAGCCAAGATTGCAAACTTTCAGCTTTAATTTGAGGGTATTTACATCCTAATCCTAACATACATTGTGTGGCCAAAAGCAAATAATTTTCTATCGTAGAATGCCTTTGTATGCTGTAGAATTATGATTTCCTTTCACTGAAATTAAGGGGTCCTGAATCTGTTCCACATGACAATGCTCATGTGCACTGGTTTGGAAAGACATGGTTTGGCAAAGTTGGTATGGAAGAATACAAGTGACTTGTACTTGATCTCAACCTCACTGAACAATTTTTGGGATCAATTGTAATGCCGACTGCACCTCAGGCCTTCTTGCCCAATATCAGTGCCTGACCTCAGTTGTGTTTTTGTGGCTGAATGGGCACAAATGTCCACAGTCACACTCACAATCTAGCTGTCCCTGAAGAGTAGAGGCTATTATAACAGCAAAGGGGGGACAATTTCTGGAATGGGATGTTCAACAAGCACGTATGGGTGTTCTAGTCAGGCGTCCACTTAAATTTGACGACGATGAATCACTGGTTACGTAGGTAACTGTGGTTCTACGACTGGTGGAAGACCGCCAGATGGCACAGTTTAGACTGTGTGAAACCCCTTGCACTAGCCGCATCTCTTGCTGAGAATTTATACCCAAGTTATCAACTCGTGACGTATGACGTGCCCTAAATGATAAAACAGTAGCATGCATGTCTATCATTGCTTGGAGCCTTTCTAGCCAGAACCAGAGTCCCGAGTGACTGGTCTATCTGGCGGTCTTCCACCAGTTGTAGAACCACGGTTACCTATGTAACCAGTGTTCTACTACTTTGTCTCCAGACCGCCAAATGGCGCAGTTTAGACTGTGTGGAAGACTTATGTCCAAGCTGTCATGAGGGCCCAACTAATACATAAGACATAACAA
>JAPEKO010000001.1:8018854-8029884 GCA_027576075.1 Cathorops hypophthalmus
TCCTCCTGGCTGGGGAACAGTGGTGGTTGGTACCCTAGTGAGCACTGGAATGGAGAGAGACCTGTGGCAGATGAAGGGAGACTGTTATGTGCGTATTTGATCCAAGGTAGGTACTTGCTCCAAGAACTGGCATCCCTGGATGCCATGCACCCAAGTGCAACCTCCAAAGCCTGGTTAGCCTGTTATGCCTGACCGTTGAGCTGTGGGTGGAAGCCTGCGGAGAGATTACAGGTGGCCCCAATTAGTTTACAAAAGGCTCTCCAGAACTGTGCAGTGAACTGAGGACCCCAGTCAGAAACAATTTTGGTAGGCAGAACATGTAGGCAAAAAACATGGTGGATGAGTAGTTCTCCGGTCTCTTTGGCTGAAGGGAGCTTGGACAGAGGAATGAAATGGACAGTTTTGGAAAAATGGTCAATGACCGTGAGGATGCATGTATTGCCACCTGAGTTGGGGAGTCCTGTGATGAAGTCCAGAGTGATGTGAGACCAGGGTCAATAAGGAATCGGGAGGAGTCTTAGCAAGCCAGCAGGGGTTCGATTGGCTGTCTTGTTCCGGGCACATGTGTTGAAGGCTGCCACAAACTCCTGAACATCTTCCTTGATGGATGGCCACCAGAAGCACTGTTGGACGAGCACCAGGGTTCGAGCAGCTCCCGGGTGACAAGCCAACTTGGAGCCATGACCCTAATGCAGCACCTGGATTCACACATAACAAGGAAAAAACAGATGGTTAGGTGGTATATTGCTTGAGTTACCTTCACCGGGGTCCTGCTCCAGGGCCTTCTGCATGAGCATCTCAACCTCGAGAATGGTGGCTCCCACCAGGCAGCGTGGAGGAAGGATGGTTTCAGGTCACTTGGATTCCTCTTGGTGGGAAGAGAACATCCTGGACAGGGCATCGAGTTTGCCATTCTTGGAGGCTGGGCAGTAGGAAAGTGTGAAATTGAACCGGCAGAAGAAGAGATGAATGGGCTTGATGGGAATTGAGATGTTTGGCAGACTTGAGGTACTCCAGAATTTTATGGTCGGTCCAGACTAGGAGGGGGAGATCCAACCCCTCGAGCCAGTGCCTCCACTCCTCCAAGGCTAGCTTGATGGCCAACAACTCTGGGAGATTACCAACACTAGCCCTCTGGGAGAGAATGGCTCTGACCCCAGACTTGGAAGCATCGACATCCATGATGAAATGTTTGGTTGGGTTGGGTATGGCGAGAATGGGTGCTGTGGTGAACTTGTGCTTAAGCATGGAGAAGGCTTTCTCTGCTTCCTCCCCCCACTTGAATGAGGTCTTAATCGAGGTCAAGGCAGTGAGAGGTCCAGCCACCATGTTGAAGTCACAGATGAAGTGCCTGTAGAAATTAGTGAATCCCAGGAAATGCTGGAGCTCTCATCACGAGTATGGGGTAGGCCAGTCTGTGACAGCCTCAAGCTTGAGGGGGTCCATCTGGATCCTAGCTGGGGAGATGATGAACCCCAGGAATGAGACCAAGCTCTGGTGGAATTCGATTTTCTCTGCCTTGACAAACAGCTTGTTTTCTAGCAGACTCTGGAGGACCTGCCAGACGTAGCTGTGATTTTCCTCCAAGGATCGAGAAAAGATCAGGATGTCATCCAGGTACACAAAAACAAAGAAGTCCCTTAGGACATCGTTAATGAGTGCCTGGAAGACTGTGGGCATGTTGGTCAGGCTGAAAGGGACCATGAGGTACTCGTAGTGGCCAGTGGTGGTGTTAAAGGCCATCTTCCACTTGTTCCCCTCCCTGATCCTGATGAGATGGTAGGCATTGTGCAAGTCCAACTTGGTGAATATCTTGGCTCCCTGGAGTAGTTCAAAGGCTGTAATCATGAGCGGTAAGGGGTAGCGGTTCTTGACCGTGATGGCATTGAGACCTCAATAGTCAATGCAGGGGCAGAGTAACTTGTCCTTTTCCATGAAGAAAAATCCAGCCCCTGCTGATCCCAGCTACCAGAGACTCGGAGATGTACTTCTCCATGGCTTGCCTTTCAACGGGAGAAAGAGAGTAGAGTCGCCCTTTGGGTGGTGGTGTCCTGGGCAGGAGGTCGATTCCACAGTCATAGGGTCTGTGAGGAGGGACGGACACTGCTTGGGTCTTGCTGAAAACAAGTCTTAAGTCCAGGTATTCCAGAGGCACGTGAGAGGTCAGGAAACTCACTGGCTGAAGGCTGCAGTGGTTTGACGGGAGGCAGAGCAGAGATCAGGCAGGAAGCTAGGCAGAAATGGCTCTAGCCTAAGATGGTATTATTGGCCCAGTTTAGGTGGGGGTTGTGTTGCGTTAACCAGGGTAATCCTAGGATGATGGGTACATGGGGGTTGTTCATGACATGGAGTTGGATGGTTTCAGAATGGTTGCTGGAAATCCTCAGGATGAGTGGGGCGGTAAGATGGGTGATGGTGGTCAAGCCGGTGCCATTGAGTGTCAGGACTGTGAGAGGGACGTTGAGGGCGAGTAGCAGAATTCCCAGACACTTGGCAGTGACAGAGCAGATCAGGTTCCTGTCTGGCCCTGAGTCAACAAAAGCCTGGAGACGGTGATGCTGGTTGTCGTGGATGACGATGACAGGGAGTAATGGTTGATCAACAGGGGGCTGGTTCCGAGTGTTGTCCACCAGGGCCCCTCGATTCACTGATGGTCTCATTCCCTTTAGCAGGCAGGCTTGGCAGCTGTGTCCTCGCTGACTGCAATAGAAACAGGCCCCTGTGCTCCGCCGGCACTGTCATTCCTCCGCTGACACCCGACCCTGGTCTACCTGCATGGGTTTGACGGACGCAGCAGGGGGTGGAGAGGAGGTGAAGCTGGGGCGATTCTTCTCCCTCCTCTGTTGCTGGACCCGGGCATCGATGCGGTTGGCAAGGTCCATCAGGCTTGAGAGGTTCAATGGCAGTTCCCAAAATACCAATTTGTCCTTAATGGCATCAGACAGGCCATGCAGGAACATGTCGATCTGGACACTCTCGTTCCAACCACACGATGTCGCCAACATCCGGAACTTGATGGCATAGCCCGAGGTAGACCGGGACCCGTGCCGCAGCTCCATGAGCCCTCTAGCCGCCTCCCCGACGGACATAGAGCAGTCGAAAGTTCACCTCATCTCCTCACAGAAATCCTTGAAACAGGAACAAAAGGGTGCATCGGCATCCCAGACCGCTATTCCCAACTCTCTGGCCTTGCCAGTGAGGAGCGTGATAGTATATGCTACCTGGGAGCGTTCTGTGGGGAAGGCCAGAGGTTGCAGCTCTAGGCTCAAAGAGCATTGAGACAGAGACCATCTGCAAGTACCTGGTTCTCCATTGTAGGACTGAGGCGCTGGAAGTCTCGGTTCGCGGAGAAGAGCAGTGGCAGGAGCTGAAGTAGGAGACGGCTGGGCAGAGGTAGGCACGGCTTGATAGTGCTGCATCTGTGTGGTGAGAAGGTTGAGTGAGTTGGACAGGGTGGCGAGGTTCTGGGTGATCTGCTGAGGGTCTTGTTGATGGGTCCCAAGGAGAGCCCCTTGCTGCTGGATGGCCGTTCTCAGACGGGTGAGTTCTGCTGGATCCATGCTGGCTAGAACGTACTGTTAAGAGTGGTGAGAATAGGATCCAGAAGCAGAACATACAGGCAGTAATCCAATAAATAATGAGATTTAATCCAGGGAAAGGACATGGCAAAAAGGTAAACGAACAAATGGCAAAAATAGTCCAGGTAGAAAGAGACAAAAAACTTGACAAAAAACACAAGACAGACAAGGACATAGACACTAGAGCAAAAGAACAAACAAGAAAAAACCCCAAGTGCAAAAACCATGAACTAGGAAAAACAGCTTGAGCAAAAACCATGAAACACAATAAAGGCACATAAATGGCAAGAATAGCAAAACGAGCCGTTCTGGCAAAGTCAGGGTCTGAGAACGGCTTATTTATACACAGCAGAAAGAACCAGGAAGTGAAATGCAGTCCAGATGGAATTCCCATCCCGGATCCAGCTTAGCGCTGACCTGGGAGATAAGTAATCTCCGGAGTAGAAGTCCGGGGCGGAGCATGAAAATTAAGGTCACAAAGACATTATTAAATCATATCAAATCGTGCTAATGTTGGCTAGTCTTGCTTGTGAAGTGCCTGCAAACTTTAGCAGCCCACTAACCCTGAATTTGAAGTGCTTCAGTTAAGACCTGCAGAGCCCTGACCAAGTTTGTGAAACATGACACACGTAAATAACAACCTGATGGTGATGTGGAAATTGTTCATGGCCCAGACACCTTTTAATCAAATAAAACATTTTCATGTAATAAACATAACAGCCTCTGCCTTCTTGATCAGAAATTTTTGGCTACTCCCACCTCTTTTTTGAAAACGTCACATACCGAGTACATACATAGGCTGAACTGATTGGTTTTCAAGGGGGTTCAATTGAAAGCGGTAGGCGAAAATTTTTTCTCTGTAGAACCCTGTTACAACCTCCTCTCGCTCCCCTCTGGGCTCAAGAAGACAACAAAATGGCAACAATATAACAACAACCAATCAGAATTCAGATACGTTCTGTTGACAAGTAAAATTGTAACCTTTCAACGTGTCAAAAAGTTCTAGAGCCCTCGTCCTGTTTTACCGTTAGATCAATCACACATTAGCTTAAGCTAGCATTCTAAAACTAGTTAAAGATCACACAGAAGCGAGCCGACTCCCCCTGCCAGCCTCGTGGAACGCAGTGTTTAAGGCTCCGGATGTGTTTTACTTACATTTACGAGGGAAAGGCACATACTCCCTCCCAACAGTCAATGCGTTATTCACTTGTAAAACACATTTGCAAACTGGTAGAATGAGTTAATCATCACATGCAAGATTTGCAGTTAATCAAATTAATTGTGTATTATTATTCATGAATTCCTACAGTTCTGAACTTCGAATTTTAAAAGTCTGGACTTTGGAGAGATGACGGATACTCTTTTGGTGGAACACAATGGAGCAAAATATTGTGACCCTCTAATGCTGACCTGAAGTTGGTGCCACTGGGGGTTGGCATTGGGTTTATGTCCCCACCAATGTTAATACCAAACCTACGCCCTTGCATAGGTTCTCATTCTAATTGTTGTTACTTTTATCCAAATGACAGCTGGCAATACGTTATTTTGCACTTTATCTGGCTACTAAACTTTGAGAAACTGGATTGGCAGAACGTTGCCAGTGAAGAAAAGAATGTCTTTATTAGGCCAAAAAAAAAAAAAAAAGAGTGGTGTTTCAGGTAACATGAAATACTAAAATAGTGTCGGTAGGTAGGAAATTTCTCTTAAATTTTTTTTTTTGTTCGAAAAAATTAACAAGTAAACGTTAGAGATGCACTGATTGATCGGCTGCCGAAAATATGCGGATTTTCTGCCGATCAAAACTCGTGTATCACATAACCACGCCACGCGCAATACCAAACACACACTGTACTGTCTTTAAGGGTTAAAGTTTAAATGTTAAAGTTCATAAGTTAATAATTAATATACTTTAAAATCTACTTTTGGTCCAGATAAACCGCGTCAGTGTGTGAGCGGTCTTTTCATTGGTTTAGAGAAACCGCGTCAGAGGAAATGTTTTTGTTTGGGTTCAGAGACACCGTGTCGGAGTGAGCGCTCGGCACGGAAAGTTTGGCTGTGTTTTTTCTGTTGCATGCTCAGGTGAGAAAACTGAGCACAAGTATCCTTAAGGTTTGACTTTTCTTGTCCTTTGTGGTTTCAGAACTTCTACCTGTTATCTGACTGTCTGCATAAGCACACGCATTGCGAGGGCAGTACACACACAGCCTAGAACTCACTAGAGTTAACAGTCACCAAGATGTTGGCTATATGGAAGTTCTTCAGCGTGTCTGAAGAAGACAACTAATTTGCAATTTGTAACAACTGCAAATGCCAAGTAAGGCGTGGAGGGACCACACCAAAAAACTTTTGGTACAACCAATTTTCCAAGTCACGCTGTCCTGCTAGCCTCTCCTCCTTTTTAGCACTTGCAAATGAGATGATGCGACCTCTAATGTATGCCTTAGCACAGTCCCATAGGATAAGGGGGGGGATATTTCAGGAGAGGTGTTCATATCAAGATAGTCCTTTAATTCGTTTAGTACAAGGGTAGTAAATTCTTTGTCATTTAAAAGTGATGCATTTAGTCTCCATTGTTTGGTCGTAAAACTATGTCCTATGTCCCATGATACTTCAAGAGGTGCATGATCGGATATCGTTATTGGCAAAATTTTGATGTCCTCTATCCTATGTAACTCTGCTTTGGAGGTGAAAAAAAGATCGATTCGCGAATAAGACAAATGTCTGTGGGAGTAAAAAGTAAAATCTCTACCTTTAGGGAATTTAGCTCTCCAGACATCCGCTAATCCTGATTCACTCGATAGGTGTTTGAGCATTTTGCTCATTCGAGAAATAGGTGTTTTTGATGGTGGTTGTCTGTCCATATGTTGAGACATGACACAGTTGAAATCCCCTCCCATCAGAAGAATACCAGAGCTGTGCTGTAACATTGTGGCGAAGATTGTGGTAATGAAGTTGGGCTCATCCTCGTTTGGTGCGTATATGTTCATCAATGTAACTTGTATACCATCGATAGAACCATTTACTAGAACAAATCTCCCTTCGGAGTCCTTGTGAACATATGTGGGTGTAAAATTAACCTGTCTATGCACTAATATGGAAACCCCTCTTTTCCTACCTGATTTATGTGATGAGTAGAATGTTTTGTCTGCCTAGGATTTTTTGAGTTTATCATGTTCTATTTCGGATAAGTGGGTTTCTTGTAAGGCGGCTCTCTGACAATGTGCTCTTAATTGATTAAGGATTTTCTTCCTCTTTATGGGACTGTTAAGGCCCTTGACATAGCTTATAACCTTCAGTGAACCCATGACCAAGCCTTAAGATATGGAAGTGTAGTCCTTTGCCTTCAAATAATAATAATAATAATAATAATAATAATGGAAAGAAAAATAGTAAACAAAAGGACCAGGGGAAAGAGGAGGAAGAAAAAAAAAAAACAGACCCAGATATCCATACGTGAAAACAGCAGCACGCTCATTAGTCGATTTACTCATTATCATATACCTTTTGTGTTGAAAAAAGGGGGAAAAACAATTCCCGAAAAGCTCTAATTTTTACATACGGATCCCTGGGGAACATAGGGTTCTGCATAGAAAGAACCATAGGGGTGGAAAACCCGTGAACACAACAAACCTTGTCTACTTAGTCTCTTGGGACATGGTCCCGGGTTAGAACGTGCAGCTTTGCGAACAATATTTACAGGTGTTCGCCTCTGCCTGGACATAAAGCCAAACAGGATAATCTCGTCAGACACTCGGGCCCCCGCAGAGTATAGTATTGTAGCAAAGACACTAACAGCAAATTCCCCATAATGTATATATAGTCAAAGTTAAGCATTTATGAACCAAATGTAGCAATAATATTATGGTTAGATGGAATTAAAACTTAGAAGACAAGTCTACCCCGGTCTCCCGCTCGCCAACTATTTTATGTGCCGTGTGAGAGTACACATTAAAAAAAAAACCCATGCACATCTAGGCGTACAGTCATGCCGCCACCCCGTTATACAAAAAAACCAGGGAGGATCCATAATGTACTACCATACAGAAACTAAACACATCAAACAGAGCTAAGCCATATGGTATTCATATTGATCTTTAGCCATCTGAAACGTCACAGGGTGTGATCAAATGTTACTGCCTGTGTTACATGAGGTGCACGGTCAATTCTCTGGCTCCGCTGTTGGGATGACTTTCTTCACGTAATCCATGGCTTCAGTGGCTTCCAGAAACAACTCGTTGTGGGAAATGCGAAATCTAGCGGGGAAGAGTATTCCAAAGCGAACTCCCGGTCTCCCTCGCAGCATCTTCTGTGAAAGCTGCTCTGGCGATGTTCACCGTGTAGTCCGGGAACACAGCAACTGTGTTTCCGTCGTATTGGAGTCTGCTGCCCCGGTCCCGAGCCTTCCTCAGTATGGCCATAGAGTCCCCTTCATTGTGTAGCTTTGCGATGATCATGCGAGGTCTGTCCCCCGCTCCTCTCTGCACCAGGCTGCGGTGGGAGCACTCGACCATCACTTCTTTATCCATCTGAAAAACTTCAAGGAGTTTTGCAACTGCTGCGGGCGAGCTGGACCCCGGCCGCTCAGCAACCCCCGTGATCCGAATGTTGCCTCTTCTCATTCTCCCCTCTAAATCCTCACTTTTCTCTTAGATCACCCACCAGTTTCTCAAGATCTTTTACTGTGCGTTGTGTTGACACCACCTCGTCCATTCATGTTGATAGGCCCTCCTCGACAGCTCCGACATTAGCCTTCACATGCTCGAGCTCAGAGTGAATAGCCATAGCATTATTAGCCATTTCGGATCTCTCCGGCATAATTTCCCTCTTAATAGATTTGAAATCGTCTGCCAAGGCACTCTTCAGTTCCTCTCGTATTACCTTGGATATATCTTTTCTCAGTGAGGAGAGGACATCAGTCTTGATTGAGGTGACATCCATGGCCGGTGTGTTCCCGTGGTCGGGCGTGTCCGAGGTGGGGTTACCTAAACTCTTATTCGAGGTGGTGTTGGGCCTTGTGGCGGACGTGCCATCGAATTTATATTTTCGAAGATTTGACGACATTTATTTCGCTCAGACTCACTTTGGGTTCAGCTTCAATGCACCAGTGTAGTTTCTATAGGGTTTTAAATGTAATTTATAGATTGGATGTCATTAAATTATGAAATTAGAGTCTACTCTACAGGAGCACCGGGTTATACGTCTTACTCCATCCGCTCGCTAGCACCCCCAGCTGAAGAGATTAAAAAATTCTTGAATCATGCTTAAAATAACTAAGACCTTGAAAGGTAAGGAGCAAACGTTCCAGTGCCATTTCACTTTATAGGTTTTCAGAATGTCATTTTAGTCCTTAAAAATCTGCTTACATTTTCACATGGTGCTGTTCATAGCTTGTGTGTTCTGCCAATTACAGTGTTGCTCCACGTTTGAATTAACACTGATTGGAGGGAGCTATAATTGGTGCCCAACAATTCATCTTGATGTGATGAGGAAAGGCAAAGCATACACAACTTAAACGAGTAGCTGGTTATTGTAAATTAGTACGAGATTCTTTTTTCCCCTTTTGTGGAAATCATACTCATTTTTAAGAGTATAAAACCATAATTATGTACGGTTAGTATTAAGTATTTGGCAAAGTGACTCCTGGCTTACGTAAATCTTATTGTAGGCAGGAGTTGTATAACAATGCCACATTTCCACTGATTAGAGCTGTGTATTGAACATTTAAGTAATATTGACTGGCTTTGAGTGGTATATCAGATATATTCCATTCAGCGAGCGAGATACTGAACGAGACAAAGACGAGTAGCTGAATGGAATACATCTGATGTACCACAAAAAAAAAAGCCATTCCTACTACAATAGAACATAGCGTTTACAAAAAAAATTGGGGATACCAATATTGAACGCTGATTCTGATCGAACATAATTCAAATGTTCTGTCAATCCAATGTACAAAGTTCTAACAAAAAAAAAAAGGCACAAATCCAAAAAGCCTGAACAACCCAACTTGTATACAAGCTATATACAGGTTGACATTTCAAAGTTACTTTTGGTAGCTCATTGTTACATTGCAGTTGTTCAAAATGAAAGGGCTTTACTGAGTGAAGTCCTCTTGTAAAAGTCTGTCACTTTTCCTCACCTCCAAGTAGAACTTTGACAATATTTCCACTATTGCTCTCTTTTCCAGTTTTTCGATGTCCACTGGTTGTGTTTCTCTCTTGTACATACACATGAACATCCAGTCAAGTTTTGGTAGCCTTTCGAGTGTTCAGCATGTCTTTCAAAGTTCTCTCCAAATCTTCCACTTTTAATGACGCAAACCTTGCAGCCATGTTGGTTTACAAATTGTTTTACATTGATGCGTCTCTTCCAATTTTTCGATGTCTGTTGGTACGTTTTTCTCTTGTAAACGTGTGAACATCTAATGAAGTGTTGGTAACCTTTCGAGAGTTCAGCACATCTTTAGTTTCAGTTTAGCATTTAAGCCAAGCACTTCTCTCTTTCCTGGCCGACAAAGTAGTGATTGTGCACATGCGCAGAAGTTGTCATTGGATCTTCACAAGCGCTGATGTGACATGTTGCCTTGACGAAACAATATTGCATGCTCATTCTCCATTGGGGAACATGGAAGATAATCACTGATATTGCATGCTATAAAACCCACTCGAAGAGGAGTGTACATATTTTTTATTCCATGGAAAAAAGTACTGTATGCCTAATAACCACTGATAGTTATTATTAAACCAAAAAATGATTGTTGCTCGCTCGCTAGCACAAAAGTCATGTCTGATGTCATGTCTTGACAGCCATGTAATATCAAAATATTCAATGCTCATTCTCCATTGGGGAGAGTGGCATAATACATAGTGTTTCAAGACGGTGGCGCATACACTCAGCAGCTCCTCTCTGTCCCGACAGAACAGTGTTTTTGTGTTTTAAAACAGCGTGCATCTGTTCGTCTTTGTCGCGTCCATCTGTCTTAAGGCGCACATACCCCCATGAGTTTCTGCTCAACATCCGCAGAACTTTACCATGGATATAAATCCAGCTGACGCGGAAATGCTAGGCGACTACGGTTTGCTCTGGAGACCTGCTCAATCATTGACCCCCACTCCTGCATCTAGCCCACCGTGAAGCGCCACAGGCAAAGCATGCGAAAGCAGAAGAGGGGCAAGCGCGGCGGTATCCGGGCTAGGCTAGCCCTCACCAGCCGGCTATCCCCATCACCACTCTGGCCAACCTACACTCGCTGGAAAACAAGCTGGATTATGTCCACCTGCTCCACTCATCTTTTAAGTCTGTGAGTGTTGTGTCCTTGTGTTTATGGAAACATGGCTTAATGACATGTCCCGGACTGTGCCATTCAGCTAGCTCGGCTGACATGCTACCGGTCAGACAGAGCACCAGTCCTTGGGGGGGGGGACGACTCGTGGCAGACTGCGTTTACATCAG
>JAPEKO010000001.1:8194951-8206207 GCA_027576075.1 Cathorops hypophthalmus
ATGAAATTTCAAATGAGCCAATATTTGGCATGAAATTTCAAAATGTCTCACTTTCATCATTTGATATGTTGTCTATGATCTGTTGTGAATACAATATCAGTTTTTGAGATTTGTAAATTATTATATTCTGTTTTTATTTAGAATTTGTACTTTGTCCCAACTTTTTTTGAATTGGGGTTGTAATTGGTACTCACAGAGGGATTAAACAAGTTACTTTAACATGTAGGATGTGTTAACTAAAATGTACAGGGGTAAAGTGTATAACTATTAAAAGCAACAGGTTGTAGGGGGCTGCCATGCTGTAGCCATAGTACCCACAATTACCTGCTTCACTTTATGGCCCATCTTCTGCCCTTTCACTGTTACAACATTGAACACAACAATACCTGTACTCGATGCCATGTTCTATCTCTGCCCATTCTTTTCACACTCACTGTAATGGTGTTGGATACACAGATGATACCAGATACCAAATATGGTGACATCATGACTGTGCTTTAAAACCCACAGTGGAATCGAAATTCTCTCTCTCTGGTGGTGGATCCCCATGTGTGAAAGAGACGTTGTTGCATTTGTGCTAAAGAAGAACAAAGAATGAGCTATTTATACCGACCTTTTGCAATGTCGACGAATTACAAACAAGATTCCTTCCAGATTATCGGCCAACCAATAGGACACTGAAGATCTTCAACTGACGAGCTGTAAGGAACAGAAGTGTTTTCTCCCTGGACCTGCGCTCCACACAGTCTTCGGATAACAGACAACGCTCTTTCAGTTGCCAAGTAAGAGCGATCACAAGTAAGGCTGGCATCTGGCCAATTGTTAGTCTTAACTGTGGCTCATTAATGCAAAGAGTGTTGTTTATTTGAATTCATTCATGGTTTAAATGTACACATTTTGATTCACATGAAAGACCGGTCTTAGACTGTGTGTTGTTTGATTTGCTTCATTTACTATTCGTATTAGTTAGATCGTGCATGCATTCTCTCTCTCGCTCTTTAAATCCCTCCACTGCACTACACCCCTCAACATTGCGATTTCAGGAGTAGCTAAGGGTTGGGTAGAAGTTTGGGTTTAAGGCCTAGTTGAGACTAGCACTTGGGTTACAGATCCTTTATTACTTTCCCTCATGTGTTCTCCTTGTTGCCCAACCCCCTTTAGATGGTGCCTAGCACAAAGGCTCATGCACTACATTCACATACCACACCTATCTTGCTCGCATGCACGCACAGTGTCATTCCCTCACTCCCCTCCTCTTTGTCGTGTGCCTGCGCATGCTCTCTCCCTAGTTCCTCCTCATCTCATTAGTGCACAGCTGCGCACACACACACACACACACACACACAAACACGTGGTTTCCCTCTCACATTTTATCATTCACTCGCCCTTACACTGTAACAGTTGCATATAGCTCATTACTTCTGATCACAATTAGTGCCTTGGTTATCATCATATTCACTGCTGGTTATTATTCTAATTACTACTGAATATTGCTTTATACACTCCTGATTATTACTTGTATACATTATATCACCATTTATATTGAATTATTCCTTAGTTCCTATTGTTGCTATATCTGATCAGTATTAATTTGCGAATTCGTGTCAGCTATTTCAATAAATGGTACCTTTGGAGTAAACTGCATCTTGTTTATTGCTAAAACATTTACTGAGTGCCAACCTTTGCCAACAAGTATTCTAATGTTATAGATCTAGAGTAGGGGTGGCATGGTGGTGTAGTGGTTAGCATGGTCGCCTCACAGCAAGAAGCTTCTGGGTTTGAACCCAGTGGCCGGCAAGGGCCTTTCTATGTGGAGTTTACATGTTCTCCCTGTGTCTGCGTGGGTTTCCTCTGGGTGCTCCGGTTTCCCCCACAATCCAAAATCATGCAGGTTAGGTTAATATGGGACTGCTTTGGGCTGAGGTGCCCTTGAGTGTGGCACCTAACTCCCAACTGCTCCCCAGGTGCTGTTAGCATGGTTGCCCACTACTCTGGGTATGTGTGTGTGTGCTCATTGCTCACGTGTGTGTTCACTGCTTCAGATGGGTTAAAGGCAGAGAGGAAATTTCACAAGTGTGTGATGAATAAAGTTGTGCTTACTTTTCTTTCTTTCTAAACATATTACATTAAAGCTACAATACTCACTAAAACTATAGCAGCATCACCACAATGTTATTACATTGATTTTAATAGTTTAAAGATAAACTATTAGACACTTGAATTAATGATTATGAACTTATGAGACTGATCCCTTTTTACATGAGACTGATTCAATAAGCCCATTGCACCTACAAGGTTGCGGTTTGCCACTTGTAGGTAATCAAAAATTATTTTTAAGTTCAAAGTATTTATTGTCATATGCACAGTAAGGACATGTCCGCTTGCACAATGAAATTCTTATTTTGCTGTCCACAATGAATACCAATTACAAATAAATAAATAGACAGAAGAAATAATACAAAGTAAGGCAAAAGCAAAAGAAAAATAAATAAAAACACCCAGTGTAGTCCAAAATAAAGGTTAAATGTAGTGCAAAATAGGTAGTGTAATGCACAAATGGTTACACTGTGAATAAACTATTATTATTATTATTATTATTATTATTATTATTATCATCATCATCAAATAGGGCAATGATCAGGTGTAGCAGCAGAAGGGCAGTAATGTGTGAATGTGCAAACAATGTAACCAGATGTAAACAGTCATGGAAACAGCAGCAAAATGGCAGTAATGTGCAAACAAACGTAAACAGTCAAGGACAGTTTACAGGGAGGTAATCCATGGTTATAGACTCCTGTCAGCTGTTCAGGAGTCTGATGGCAGTGGGAAAGAAAGAGTTCTTTAGTCTGACAGTCTTACATTTCAGACTTCTGTACCTCCGGCCTGAGGGTAGGAGTGTGAACAGTCCGTGCTGGGGGTGGGTGGGGTCCTTGAGGATGGAGGCAGCTCTCCTGTGGACTCTGCGGTGGTAGATGCTCTGCATAGAGGGCAGTGGAGCTTTGGTGATCCTCTCAGCAGTCTTCACCACCCTTTGCAGGTGTTTGCGGTCCATTGCTGTAGTACCACACAGTGGTGCAGTTGGTCAGGATGCTCTCAATCACGCAGCTGTAAAAGTTGCTGAGGATCTTGGGTGACATACCAAAATTCCTCAGCCTCCTCAAAAAGTACAGCTGCTGTTGAGCCTTCCTAACCAGCTGTGTGGTGTTGAGTGTCCATGTGAAGTCCTCACTGATGTGAACACCCAGGTTATTTGAAGCTGCTCACCCTCTCCACCTTAAGCTCCTGGATGAACAGTGGCCAATGAGGTCTCCTCTCCTTCCTCATGTCCACCATCATCTCCTTCATCTTGTCCGTGTTGAGGGTGAGGTTGTTGTCCTCACACCATGACACCAGACTGGCCACCTCCCTCCTGTAGGCCGTTTCGTCATGGTCAGTGATGCATCCTATCACTGCGGTGTCGTCCACAAACTTCAGGACGATGTTGTCCTTGTGGGAGGTGACACAATCATGGGCGAACAGAGTGTAGAGCCTGGGGCTGAGGACGCATCCCTGTGGGGTGCCAAAGTTTGTGATGATGCTGGATGAAGTCCTATTACCAATCCTGACAGTCTGGGGCCTGCCAGTCAGGAAGTCAAAGAGCCAGTCACAGGGGGTGGGGTACAAACCACGTGTGGAGAGTTTATGGATGAGTTTGTGGGGGATGATCGTGAAGGCAGAACTGTAGTCAACAAAGAGCATCCTGATGTAAGTCTTTGTTTTCCAGGTGGGAGAGGGCATAATGGAGGGCAGCAGTGATGGCATCTATGGTGGACCTGGTGGGCCTGTAGGCAGACTGCAGGGGGTCCAGGGTTTCCAGTATGCTGTTCTGAATGTAGACCAGTACCACTCTCTCAAAGCACTTTGAGATGATTGGAGTGAGTGCTATTCGCCTGTAATCATTCAGGCAGGTGGGTGGGCTCTTCTTGGGAAGAGGAATGATGGTTGCGGTCTTGAAATAGGAGGGAATGGTGCTCTAGCTGAGGGAAAGGTTGAAGATGGTGGTGAAAACATCAGCCAGCTCATTGGCACATACTCTGGGGGCCCGCCTAGGGACGCTGTCTGGTCCTGCTGCCTTCCTGGGATTGATCCTCCTCAGAGCTTTGTGTACCTGGCCTGATGAGACTTGTGGTGGTGGTAGTGGTGGTGGGGGGGTTTGAGTGGTCGGTGTGTGTGCGTGCACTCCTCTGTGTTGTAGCTGGAGGTCTCAAAGCAGGTGTAGAAAGTGTTGAGGTCATCCAGCAGGCTGTCTGTGGAGGTGATGGTGGTCCTGTAGTCTGATGTGTCACAGGCCTTGCCATATTCGCCCAGGGTCAGCAGTAGAATAGAAGCCATCCAGCTTCTCTCTGTACTGCCTCTTGGCCGTTGTAATGGCTTTGCTGATGTACCCAGTCACATACTCGGCATAGCCCTGCATACTGACAAAAGAGTCCTCCAAAGTGGCTGCAGCTTTAAACGCATCCCAGTTTGTCTGAGCAAAACAGTCCTGAAAGGTCCTCTCAGTCTCTGGGCTCCAAAGTTTGACTTGTTTAGTGACGGGGTACGTTCGTTTTAGTCTTTGTCTGTAGGCTGGGTACAGGAACAAAGAGAGGTGGTCCAAGTGTCCAAAGTGGGGGTGGGGTGCGGCCCTGTACGCACCGTGCATGTTGCTGTAAACATGGCCCAGTGTGTTCTTATCATGGGTGGGGATGTCCACATGTTAATATTTCGGGAATACAGTCCATAAATTGCACTGATTAAAGTCACCGGCAATAATAAAAAAACAAAAAAAGGGTTGGGATGAGCAGTCTCTAACATGCTGTCATCATCGTGGAGTTTGTTGAGTAATGCCGTGGAGTTAGCTCGCAGGGGGATGTAAACAGCAGCCAAAAACACAGCAGTGAATTCCCTTGGTAGATAATAGGGGCGGCATTTCAGCAATAACAGCTCCACATCTGGCGAACAGTGCTTGTAAACAGTCTGTATATCTCCACACCAAGAGTTGTTAATAAACACGCACACACCTCCCCCTTTAGCCTTACCGGAGGCTGTGGTCCGGTCTCCTCGGTGTACAGAGTGAGTCTGTAGCTGAATGGTGCATTCTGGGATTTTGTCTGAGAGCCAGGTCTCGGTGAAAATTAGAGCACAGCACTCTTATTTCCCGCTGAGCTGTGATTCTGGCTCTTAATTCATCCAGCTTGTTTTCCAGAGACTGCACGTTGGCTAGCAGGAGGCTGGGTAGCGGTGGTCGGCTAGTGCAAGCTTTTAGCCTAGCATGGGACACACACACACCCGCCGCACTTACATCGCCATCTCCGGAGCACTCTCCTGGGGTCCTCATGCTCATTTGGGCCTGGTGCTTCAGGGCCTTCCTGGGGCTGGTGGTGGTTGTGGGAGTGAACAATTAGTTGTAGTTCCGGTGGTATAAAGCCAGTAAATTCCAAATGGCTGTGTGTGTTAGCGATGTCTAGCAGTGCCTGTCTGTTATATGTTAGCAGTGCGTGACATTTGTGCACTGCAGAAAGAACAGAAAATACACAAAAAAGAAGAAAAAGCCAGCATACAAGAGCGAGCAAGCAAATATGTCTGCCTCAAGGGGAGCCATGACATTCATGGCACCTGTTTGACACCATGATTAACAGGACAAGCTTCACTAATGTCTCCCCTGATCGAAACCTTCCAGATATGTTCTCATGGAAGAGCTTCATGAGCCATATCAGTCTTTCCAGGCATCCATACACTTCTAGTTCCTTCCAAAGCATCTCTCAGTCAATGGTGTCAAAGGCCTTTGAGAAGTTTACAAAGACCACATACTGTACAGAGGTTGATGTTGCTCAATGGCTTTCTCTTGGAGTTGTCTCAGGGTAAAGAGACAACTCCAAGACTTTGGAGGTAGATCTGCCAGCCCTGAAACCATACTGACTTTCTGGAAGTACATCTGAGATTTTTTAAATTCAGTTTAGAACTGTCTTGGTCAGAATCTTGCCTGCAATGGAAAGCAGAGATATGCCACAGTGGTTTCCACATTTGCTCCTTTCTTTTTGTAGATGGTCAAAATCAGTGCATCTTTGAAGTCTTGGGGAAGACACATGTTCTTCCAACATGCATTGTAAAGTTTTAAGAGTGCAGCTGTTAGGCTGGGGCCGCCTCACCTCAACACTTCAGCTGGGATGCCATTTCGGGTGGGTGTTTTGCCACATCTAGTATCCTTCAGTGCTTTCTCAAGCTCATCTGATGTGATTGGTACACAAAGATTTTCTCTTGTTGGTCTCCTCTCAAGCCAGTGACATGCCTCAGGAATGTCTGACCCTTGCTGGTTTAGAAGACTGAAGAAATGCTCCTTCTACCTTCTTTATATGTCTTCCAGATTTGTGTGGAGTATACTTCCTTCAGCACTTTTCACTGGTACCACTACATTGCTTCTCAGTCCATAGAGAGTCTTCAGTCCAGAGAATAATCCATGGTAGTCCTTACTGTCTGCCAGTTCCTCAGCTTTCTTGTACCACCATTTGTCTTTCATGGCTCTGATTTCACATTGCACTTTCACATTAATATATTTGAAAGCTTTCATGATTCTTTCTGAGTTATCTTTTAGATGTAGGTTATAAATTTTGAATATTTCTTCTAACAAAGCTTGGATACAATCAGCCTGTTCTTGAAACTAGTCTAGTGTACTTTTCTTCTGCTGTGCAAGTAGATCACTTGCAGTTGTGTATATGTAACATAGTTAAAAGAAGCTGAGTAAATCCAGCTAAATGTGGGATAAGCGCCCTCTGCTGTCTAGTGTGTGTGTGTTGCTGGAAAGGGTATGAAAAAAGGGATTGTGGGTAATCCTCAGTGAAAATGAGGATTCGAACACAAGATAACGTGTCTCTCAGTCTCGTGGAAAAAAAAGAAAATAAAACTTTGTTTATAGTTGTTGGAGTAATGTAAAATTAAGATCAAATTGATACACAGTATTCTGCATGTTTATTATTGATTTTTTTTTCATGCTCTCCGCAACTTCTGCTGTGTTTTGTTGTGTATTGTCGCTGAGAGAATCGAGTAGCATGGAGCTAGCAGTATTAGCTTAACACTATGCTGTTTTCTTCTGTAGAGACTGATGTGTCCATGAGAGATGAGAAAAGCGTTACTTACCATTGCCCTTTCTGTCATACATGCAGGTATGTGTGAGAATGTTAAAAGACAGCAGATGTGTGTTATGTTGGTTAAAAGTTATTTTGTGTTTATTTCATGCCAGCTACTAGTATGCTGAATATAAAAATGTAAAAAGGTAATACTTAAAAGATGTATAGCATGCATTTTATTTTGAGGTTCAATTTTTTTTTTGAATTGTGGTTACATTTACATTTCATACACATTCACACTTATTCATATTTACATTTCATATATTGCACATTCACTTTTTATTTTATTCACAGACTACTACGATTACAGTGTAAAAATCCACTATACGATCACCCTAAAAGTATTGTATTTTATTTTATTTGCATCACAACTCCATCTTATTTGTGATGTGAGTGAAAATGAGGATTCGAACACAAGAGACTGATGTGTCCATGAGAAACGAGAAAAGCGTTACTTACCATTGCCCTTTCTGTCATACATGCAGACAATAAACCGGCTGTTACCACGACCAGCAGCTTCAAGTGATTATTTACACAGAAGACGCACCAAAGACGGGTTACATATACAATATCTTTCAGCCATTGTCACATGTCCTTTAATGTTTTCTGTGTCTTCTTGATCAGGGTTGTTTTCCTATAGAGCAGTTTTAATAGCTATTTTGAGTTTGTGCTGTGTCTCATCATTCTTCAACTTGTCTATGTCTAGTTCTTATTTGTTGTGGAGGCTGCTCTTGTGCATCTAGGAAATACAAGTCTGAGTCTCAGCTTTGATTGGACCATACAGTGGTCTGGTGAGCATTCAGCTCTTCACATTACCTTTGCTGACAGAATCTCTTTCACACTGGATCTGCAAATCACAACATAATCAAAGAGATGTAAGTATTTAGATTTTGGGTGGCACCAGGTAAAGTAATTTTTGTCTAGTTGGTGAAAGTATGTATTTGTGATGCATAGCTCATGTTGAGGACTAAAGCTGAACATGAGTTCATTCAAAATTGATGATCCTATTGCCCTTGCCAAATCTCCCAATAGTAGCTTCGTAAGTTATCCCATATGGAAAAGATATAGATAAATCTTATAAAATTATGTCCGTTGTCTGAAACTTGTATGTAAAGCATACAACAGTGAAACCAGATATAAGATCCTTAGTAAATTTGAACAAAATGAAACTTGTATGATTTGCGTATTTATAAGAATAATATATGACAGTATGCAAAAGTGGCCACTTTCAGGAGTAAATCATATACCTCATATGATGCACAATACATGAAACATAGACTGAAGGTGATGCAAAGTTATTTTTTATAAGTTTCTTCTATTTCTTTTCCATATGGGATGTGATCATTACCGACTCTGCATTGCATTGAAGATCCAAGATGCTGCCTTTAGAACAGGTGACAGAACAGCCCTAAGAGTAGCAAGGACCAAACTGTCTTGGGCCATCAGAGCAGCAAAATGCACATGCCCAGAAAATCCACAGCTACTTCCAGGACAATGGTGACACACTGCATCTGGCAGGGCATCAGGGCCATCACAAACTACAGGACAACACCACCTGCCTGTGACAATGATGCATCCCTTGCAGATGTGCTGAACAACTTCTATGCATGGTTTGAGTCACAGAACAGCATGGCAACGAGGAAGACCATACCTCCTCCCAATGACCAGGTGCTGTGTCTGACCACAGCTGATGGAAGGAAAACTCTATGCAGAGTCAACCCACGGAAGGCTGCTGGACCAGACAACATCCCCAGTAAAGTGCTCAGAGGATGTGCAGACAAGCTGGCAGATGTTTTCACTGACATCCTCAACAACTCCCTGAGCAAAGCTATCATTCCAAAGTGCTTTGATACCACTAACATTGTCCCCATGCCAAAGAAGTCATCAGTGTACTGCCTCAATGACTTCCATCCTGTTGCACTCACACTCATCATTATGAAATGCCTCGAGAGGCTTGTCATGAGGCACATAAAGACCCTGCTGCCTCCTTCACTGGACCCCCTGCAGTTCACATATTGTCATAACTGGTCAACAGATGCTGCAATAGCCACCATCCTTCATCTGGCCCTTAGCCACCTGGACAAGAAGGACACATATGTATGAATGCTGTTCATAGACTTCAGCATTCAACACAATCATGCTTCAGCAACGACCTGGAAAGCTGAGCTTTCTGGGCCTGAACACCTCTCTCTGCAACTGGATCCTGGACTTCCTGACTGAGAAACCTCAGTCAGTCCAGATTGGAAGCAGAACTTCCAGCACCATCATACTGAGCACTGCCCCCCTCACCCCCCAGGGTTATGTGCTCAGACCACTGCTGTTCACTCTGCTGACTCATGACTATGCAGCAACTCTCAGTTTGAATCACATCAAGTTTGCTGATTACATGACGGTGGTGGGTCTCATCAGTAAGAATGATGAGTTGGCATACAAAAAGGAGGTGCAACAACTATCGGACTGGTGCAGAGTCAACAACCTGTCTCTGAATGTGGACAGAACAAATGAGATGCACTGCAAAAAAAATGTATATCTTAGCAAGTGAAAATATGTTGAAAATAGTTTAAATGATCTAGCATTTACTATTAGAAAAATACAAGACCCCAATTTTGAGATTGCTAGACTGCAACCAACTTATTCTAAGATATCTTATCAAGTAAAAATCTGTCCATGCAGCAAGATAATTTCACTAGTATTAAGTGATTTTTCTTCTCAAATTCAGTTTTCAATTTTTTTGCAGTGTGGTTGTTGACTTCAGAAGAACATGGAGTGACTACTCTCCACTGTACATTGACAGCTAACTCATGGAGAACATCAAGAGCACCAAATTCCTTGGTGGTTTTCTGGCAGAGATCCTTACCTGGTCACTCAACACCAGCTCCATAGCAAAGAAAGCTCAGCAGTGTCTCTACTTCCTATGCAGGCTGAGGAAAACCCATCACTCATCCTCACTATATTCTACAGAGGGACTATTGAGAGTATTCTGAGCAGCTGCATCACGGTCTAGTTTGGGAACTGCATCGTCTCGGATCGCAAGACTCTACAGCAGATACTGAGGACAGCTGAGATCATTAAAGTCTCTCTTTCCTCCATCATGGATGTTTACACTGCACGCTGCATCCAGAGAGCTACGAGCATTGTGGCTGACCTTACATGCCCTCACACAATCTCTTCACCCTCCTGCCATCTGGAAAAAGGTACCGAAGCATTCGGGCCTTCATAGCCAGGCTCTGTAACAATTTGTTTCCGCATGCCAACAGACTCCTCAACTCTACGGGACTGAAGTGATACACACAGACTGTTGAAAGCACCACTCCCACTGCAATCTTTGCACAGTGGACAATAATGCACTATTACTTGTTTACAATGTTTACAATGTCTTTCTCTCACACACACAAGGTTTACTTTTTTCCCTTTTCATATACTACCTCAATCTCTCATGCCATCAAACTTCTCAACTCTGAGGGACTGGACTGATACACATGGACTGCTGAACACACCACTCACACTGCAATCTTTGTACAGTGGACAAATGCACTATTGCTTTACAATGTCTTTCACACATACAAGGTTTACATTTATTTACTTCCTTTTCATATACTACCTCAATATGCACACTCAACTCTGCACTTTGTGTCTGCATTTTTTGTTTGTATAGTTTGTCTGCAATGTTTATACTTGTTGCACTCTTGCACTTTGTTATATTGTATATTGTCATCATGTGATGTTTACTGTAGCAGGGTCATTCCATGTGAAATCATCAGATTTTCCAAAATCTTCCCGGGTCACCGACTCGGATGCTCATGATTTTTTTTAAGCACCCACATATGTCTGATGAACACATGCAAAAATATTTCTGCTTAATTCCAAGTAGTTTTTTAGATATAATTTTTTTTTAATCAGGGTACCCACAATCCTATTTTACACTTCTGAATGCATTTTAAGCTTTTTTTCATTTTTAAAAGGCATTATCTCAGCTAAAAATGCAGATATAAAGCTCAAATTTGGAATACACCCTATTTGGGCACCCCAGATACAGCAGTAAATTTCAAAAATGGGATACAGAGCTAATTTTTCATTCTGTAGCATCACAAAAATGGCAGTTTGTCCATTCTCG
>JAPEKO010000001.1:8683358-8694219 GCA_027576075.1 Cathorops hypophthalmus
CCACTCGATAATTTTGGGGACTGATTGGCCGGGATTTGGGGAATTAATGACACATTTAGTGAAGAGTGGGTCCTGCCGTAGTTCAGCAGGGGAAGGTCCCGGTGTGGCATTGGTGGGAGCAGCTGTCACAGAGCCGTCTACGACATCACCACGTCAGAGTGAGGAGCCACAGACTCCTCCTCCCTCTCTCGGGGAATCCCTCGTGGATTTCCCATTAGAGCAATCACAGGACGAGTCTCTGTGGCATGTGTTTGACCAAGTGAGAGTAATCGATGGTCAAACGCTCCAGCCAAACGCCACCCCATCCTTCCCCTATTTTTCCATTATTAAGGATAGACTATACCAAGTGACGCAGGACACTCAGACTAAGGAACAAATAACCCAGCTTTTAATCCCAAAGAGCCGCCAGGAATTTATATTGCAGGCAGCTCACTTTAGTCCCATGGCCAGACATTTGGGACTAGCCTGAATAATAGCCCGATTCTATTGGCCAGGGATTCATGGCGATATCCGTAGGTGGTGTACGGCGTGCCACGAATGCCAGTTAGTAAATCCTGTGGCCATCCCAAAAGAGCCTTTGCGCCCTCTGCTATTAATCGAGACCCCTTTTGAAAGAACTGGGATGGATCTTGTCGGACCATTAGATCGGTCAACACGAGGATATTGCTTTATTTTAGTTCTGGTAGACTATGCAACACGATATCTGGAAGTAGTGCCTCTTTGTAATATCTCAGCACGTAGTATTGCTGAAGCACTCTTCCGTGTCATCTCCCGGGTTGGAATCCCCAAAGAGATTCTGACTGATCAAGGCACTACGTCTATGTCACGTACACTGCGCAAACTGTATGGGTTACTAGGAATTAAACATATCAGCACCAGCATTTATCACCCACAAATGGATGGCTTAGTTGAATGGTTTAATCGCACCCACAAAAACATAATTAGAAAATTCATAAGCAAGGACACACACAACTTGGATAAATGGCTCAAGCCCCTGTTATTCACAGTGCGAGAGGTCCCACAAGCCTCCATGGGGTTCTCCCCGTTCGAATTACAATACACAGGCACAAGCCGCATGGCATCCTGGATGTGTAACGGGAAAATTGGGAGGAGGGACCTTCAACAAGCAAAAACAAAATTCAATAAGTTATCGACCTGCGTGCCAAACTCCACACACTCAAGTACCTAACCATGGAGAATTTGTGGCAGGCCCAAGAACGTCAATTCAATCTGTATGACAGGGCCACACACCTTAGGGAATTCACACCAGAAGATTAAGTACTCGTATTGTTGCCCACATCAAGCTCTAAATTGATCGCCAGGTGGCAAGGACCCTTTGAGGTCACACGGCGAATTGGGGACATAGACTATGAGGTGAGGCGAATGAACAGGGGTGGGGCATTACAGATATATCACCTCAACCTACTAAAACTTTGGAATGAGGAGGTCCCCGTGGCATTGTGTCGGTGGTTCCGGAGAAGGCGGAACTGGGGCCGGAGGTTCAAAAAGGGAAATTGACATCGCCCACCACTCCGGTCCCCTGTGGAGACCACCTCTCCCCAACCCAGCTCACAGCGGTCACCCAGTCACAAACAGAATTTACTGGGAATTAGAAAAAGGCTGAAAAACTAGAAATAAATAATTTGAGAATTCATTTCTGGCCCGCCATGCTTCTGTGCTCCACCCATCTGGTCCGATACCACAGAGCCCTTTAAGGAGCCCTTCAGGGTCAGAACTGCACAAAACTGAGACCTCAGTTTGAGGCAAACATGTGAAGACCAGAGTTATGTTTGAGGTCTAAATGCAACAGTTTTGACATTGAATCCTCACTGTGCATGCATAACACTATTGTATACTGTAATAATTTCCCTGATGTGGGTGGAGTACAGAAGTACGGCAGGCAGGAGGTAATGTTCACACACGCTTATTGACAGCTTTTCAGCTTCACTCCAGGACACATACATACACACACACACACACACACACACACACACACACACACACACAGTTGTGTTCTGGTCCCAGGTGCTCTTCTCTGCTCTCCTACTCCTTTTATGTTCCCCCATCACTGCAACAAATCCACACACACACATTAATTGACAACAGGTGTAACAACTTGGCCACTCGCCTTCCCCAACCTCCATTCACAAACTGATGCTTGGCCACGCCCCATTGCCACATACCCCCACCACCCGACTCAGGCTAGGGGAGCTGTCCAGCCTCCAGCTGATGTACATTCCTTGCCCTCCACCTTCTAAGACAGAATGGCCCCCAGCCCCCTGTCCAATGTGTCTGTAAAACAAAGGGGAGAGAGAAGTCAGGGGAGTGTAAAAGTGGCCCCCACACAGTGCAGCTTTTACCTTAGAGAGCGCCTGTTGGCATTGCTCCATCCACTGGACCGGATCTTGTGTTCCCTTTTTAGTGAGATCAGTCAGCAGGCTGGTGACATCTCAGTAATTAGGTATGAACCTATGATAGTAGCCAGCCAACCCCAGGAACTGTCTCACCCCCTTTTTGGTCTTGGACCTCGGGCAGCCTGCAATCACTGCAGTCCTGTTAATTTTGGGATGCAACTGCCAATAACCCAAGTGGAAACCCAGCTACTGGACTTCCACCCACCCAGTTGCACACTTTTTTTTAGTTTAGCTGTGAAACCTGCATGCCTCAGTGACTTGAGAATGGCCCGAAGGTGTTCCAGTTGCTGTGGCCACTCCAAAAACGTCTTTTGGGCCCTCTCCCTCTAATCGAGACCCCTTTTGAGAGAACTGATATGGATCTTGTTGGGCCATTAGATCAGTCAGCATGGGGATATTGCTTTATTTTAGTTCTGGTGGACTATACAATATGATATCCGGAAGCAGTGCCTCTGCAATATCTTGGCACGCTGTATTTCAGAAGCGCTCATCCATATTATCTCCCTGGTTTCAGCATCACTGTAATAATTTCCCTAATGTGGGTGAAGCACAGAAGTATGGTAGGTGGGAGATAATGTTCACACACGTTTATTGACAGCTTTTCAGCTTCACTCTAGGACACGTACATACACACACAGTCGTGTTGTGGTCCCAGGCGCTCTTCTCTGCTCTCCTACTCCTTTTACGCTCGCCCATCACTGCAACAAACCCTACACACACACATTAATTGACAACAGGTGTAATGACTTAGCCACTCACCTTTTCTGACCCTGCCCTCCATTCACAAACTGACGCTTGGCCACACCCCCGCTGCCACATATACATTTTTAATCTAGGAGAATGTAACCAAGGACACGACTAAACTCGTTTTAAGGTGCATAAATGTAACCACTGTTACATAAAAGGACCAGTGATAAATCTTTTTAGCAGTCAATTTAGATGGTCTGAACCTTTAAAATTGAAAATGGTCCTGGACAATAGAATTTTTCAGCAGTGTGTCATGATGGAGAGAAAGCTCAGGAGAGAAAGAGACAGCAAGAGACATTCAGGCTGAAGTTGACCTGGCCTACTTGGCCAGTCGGCTAGCTGATTAATGAAGCTCTGCATTTTACTGATACCATTTAGTTACTAATGAGGGTCACTCACCTTCACACCCAGATACACCCAGATACACACACACACACACACACACACACACACACACACACACACACTGATGGGAAGACAGCAGGTGCTGAGTCAGAGATACCTGGCACCAACTGCTAACCGAAAGAACCGGTGTCTCAAGCCCTGGAGTTGACATGTAAAAAGCTATTAAGTGCTCCAATAACGTCACTTGGATTCAGGTCTGAGGAAAGCTAGCATGAAATGACACACCGTTTATGTAACAGAATATTATTCTAATCCCGGCTAAGCCAATGGAGGCTATGAGAAGTGAAAATATCCATAGTTTGCTGGTGACCTGCTGAAAACATGACTCTCTTCCTCCCACATGCACACACACATTTCCACATTCACATAGAGGGATGAGAGCACATACCTCAGCCTTGCTCTCATCCTCCCACACACACACATTCACATGCACCTACATGCAAGAATATATGGACACGTATACGCAGTATACTGTATATAACAGAAACAACCGTGAAAAACATTACATAAAGGTACAAAGCTGTGAAAAAAAAAAAAATCACAACACGTAGCTTTTCTAAAACAGCAGCTCTGTCAAAAGTTATAATACTAATATGCTTATTCTTATGCCATCGCTCCTATAGCAACAACTTAAGGACTTGTATGAAAGTTGCTCAGCATTATTTAAGGTTAATAATAAATTTTATATGTATTTCACATTGCAAAAGTATTCATCCCCCTTGGTGTTTGTCCTGTTTTGTTGCATTACAAGCTGGAATTAAAATGGATTTTTAGGGGGTTAATCGCCATTTGATTTACACAACATGCCTACCACTTTAAAGGTGCAAACTGTTTCATTGTGACAAAAACAATAAGATTAAAAAAACAAATCTGGAGTGTGCATAGGCATTCACCTCATTTTAAATGAAACCCCTAAATAAGAGCTGGTCCAAACAATTCACATCGTAAATCATATAATTAGTTGATTAAGATCCACCTGTGTGCAATCAAAGTGTCACATGACCTGTCTGTATAAAAATCAACCTCTTCTGGAAGGACCCTGACTCTGCAACACTACTAAGCAAACATGAAAACCAATGAGCACTCCAACAGATCAGGGTTGGGTTAGAAAAAAATATCCTAAACTTTGAATATCCCATAGAACACCATTAAATCCATTATAGCAAAATGGAAAGAATATGGCACCACTATAAACCTGACAAGAGAAGACCTCCCACTAAAACTCACAGACCAGGCAAGGAGGACATTCATCAGAGATGCAACAAAGACACCAAAGTTAACAATAAAGGAGCTGCAAAGATCCACAGCGGAGATAGGAGTATCTGCCCATAGGACCATTTTAAGCCATACACTCCACAGAGCAGGGCTTTATGGAAGAGAATGCCCAGAAAAAAGTAATTGCTTAAAGAAAAATATACTGTCAGAAAACACGTTTGGAGTTTGCCCACCAGCATGTGGCAGACTCTCCAAATACATGGAAGATGATTCTCTGGTCAAATGAGACTAAAATTGAACTTTTTGGCCATCATGGACAATGCCATGTGTGGCACAAACCCAGCATCCTGAGAACGCCATCCCTATAATGAAGCATGGTGGTGGCAGCATCATGCTGTGGGGATGTTTTTTTATCTGCAGGGACAGGAAAGCTGGGCAGGACTGAAGGAAAGATGGATGGAACTAAATACAAGACAATTCTGGAGGAAAACCTGTTTGAATCAACCAGAGGTTTGAGACTGAGATGAAGGTTCATGGTCTAGCAGGACAAATGACCCTAAACATACTGCTAAAAGCTATACTGGAATGGTTTAAAGGGAAACATTTAATTGTCTTGGAATGGCTTAGTCAAAGCCCAGACTGCAATCCAATTGAGAATCTGTGGCATAACTTGAAGATTGCTGTACATGACCCATCTAACTTGAAGGATTTTGAGCAGTTTTGCCTTGAAGAACAGGCAAAAATCCCAGTGGCGAGATGTGCTAAGATAATAGAGATGTACCCCAAGAGACTTGCAGTTGTAATCACAGCAGAAGGTGGCTCAACAAAGTATTGACTTTGGAAATGAATACCTATGCACACTCCAGAATTATGTTTTTTTCCCCATCTTAATTATTGTTTGTGTCACAATAAAACAATTTTCACCTTTAAAGTTGTAGGCATGTTGTGTAAATCAAATAGTGCTGATTCATGGTTCAAAATGGTGCTGATTGTGGCTTAGGAACTTGAGTTGGACATTTCTTTAGGAAAGGAAATCTCTCTGATCCGGTCGTCGTAGATTTTTTTTTTTCACAGCAGTAGGAAGAATCCAGTATGCCTTTTTATCTGCAACTGTCAGTGAATTCCTTTGTTTCACTCAAGCTTTGATGGAAGAAGCAGCAGCCTTTGTCACATGTACACTCAATCACAGTGAAATTCCTCCTTTGCATTTCACCTATCTGAAGCAGTGAACATACACATGCACACACAAGTGAGCAGTGAGCGCACACACATACCCAGAGCAGTGGGCAGCTATGATCTTGCCGTTTTCTTCACTGACAATCCACAAAGTTTTTTTGGTCATTCTTTGTGAGTGGTTAACCTGGAATTGAATATAGGTTGTATGCAGTCATGTGACTTTTGTTTGTGGGCACCACAGTGGTGTAATGGTTAGCACTTTTGCCTCACAGCAAGAAGGTCCTGGGTTTGAGCCCAGCGGCCGATGAGGGCCTTTCTGTGTGGAATTTGCATGTTCTCCCTGTGTCTGCGTGGGTTTCCTCTGGGTGCTCTAGTTTCCCCCAACAGTCCAAAGACATGCAGGTTAGGTTAACTGGTGGCTCTAAATTGACTGTAGGTGTGAGTCTGAATGGTTGTGAATGTGATTTTCCCAAGATGGCGGCACCCTGTTTGGCTGCATGGGCTCGCAACATTTATGGTTTTCTCAATCAAAATACGCCACCTAGTAAGACAGTAATCCCTCTCAGTAAGTTTATATATAGTTGCCAGTACTTGCTGAAATTATGATCATCCAGTGATTTTGGCTGCGTAGACACAACTACTCAGAAGTTGTTGTGCCACATTTCAAAATTGACTTGTCACTTCTTTGACAAGCTTTCAATTAAAAGTATAACTTGTACCTTTTCAGATGGATGATAACGGACGGATGGATAGATGGATGAATGAATGTCAAGCAAGGCAGGCAGACAGGGTAGCAGACAGGCAGGGTAGCAGGCAAGCAGGCAGATAGTTGAATGGACAAAAAATGCTCCAAACAAATCCCATAATCCAAACAAAACGGTCAGTAGGCAAGGTGGTTAAAAAAGGTACAAAATATATCCAAGGAAAGATCAAAATTAAAAGGCTTGTAAAGATTAAAGTTTGGAAAGAACTATATGCCACTAGTCTCCAAACAAATTCCTTTGTTCTCTGCTTCTGAGATAAAGGTGAGCAGCGGCCATCTTAACTTCAAGGCTCTATCCAACTCTATCAAACATATTACAATTCGACTTTAAACTAAAAAATGGCTCTTACACGGCCCACCCCTTATAGCTATCATGGGAAGCAAGCTATAACAAAAAAATGTAAATTTTATAAAGAGCCATGCACTATACAAAATCTACTGTATGCAAAGAATCAGTGCCTCTGTGTCAGTGCATCTGTGTGCGCGCGCACGTGCGCAAGTTCATACAGGCTTATTCAGCTTTAGGTTGCTGGCCTTCTTACCAGCAAGCAAATCTTGCTGACAGGTCTCTCAAGCTGGCTTGTTTTGGTCTGAAGTCATACACTGCGAACCAAGCCTTTAGAAATCAGGGAGGGCTTCAGTAACTCTGGCCAACAGCCACGATCCTCATGGTGCCGTGCCGTCTGCTACAAGTACAATGTGTCCCCATTGGAAGTTGCGTTTGACACGAGTCCATTTTTGCTGCATCTGCAAAAGGGGGAGATATTCTCGGATCCAACACTCCCAGAATAGGTCGGCAATGTACTGTACTTGCCTTCAGCGGCGCCTCACATACAAGTCTTCCTTTACAAACAACTCTGGAGGTAAGACAGGCTGAACCTTAAGCTGTAAGAGATGGTTAGGTGTTAGTGGCTCTAAATCATTTGATCATCAGAGACTGTTGTGAGTGGATGGCTATTGAGAATGGTCTCAAATCTCACATCACTGTCTGAAGGCCTTCATCATCCAGATACTGTTGGCTGGTCACAGACTAATATTCTCTTAACCATGCAAATGAATCTCTCCCATATCCCACCATGATGTGCACCATGGGGAGGACTAAAGGTCCATTTCACTCCCTTTTGGAGTAGACTTTGTTCTATCTGTTGCAAGTTCCAGGATTTCAAAGCTTCTTTCAATTCCTTTTCAGTTGACACAAGGTTTGTTCCATTGTCAGACCACAACTCAGACACTTGTCCTCTTCTAGCGATGAAGCATCTGAATGCATGTATACAGGAGTCAGTATCAAATGATTGTGCAATCTCCAGATGTATAGCATGGCTGACAAGACATGTAAAAAAAATCACTCCATAGCGCTTTGCAAAGCTATGGCTTCGTTTTACTTCCAGTGACCCAAAATAATCAACCCCTACATGAGTAAAGGGTGGTAAGTCAGAGGTTAGCTTGTCAACAGGAAGGTCTGCAATCTTCTGTTCACCAAAATTTGAATTGACTTTTCTGCATGTAATGCACTCATGAATTACCTTTCTGGTAAGAGTGTTGGCACAGGGAATCCAATATATTTGCCTAAGCTTGGAGAGCATACAATTCCTTCCACTGTGTCCAACTTCTTGATGTGGCAAAGTAACAGTTTGGAAACATAATGGTCCTTAGGTAGAATTGAAGGATGCTTTTGTTCAGTAGGCACAGCCATTTTTCTCAAGCGGCCACCAACCCTTAAGGTGCCAGAGTCTAGGAAAGGGTCTAGCCTGTAGATGGAGCTGTTTCTGCTTTATCGCCAGCCTTTCCGTAGGCAAGCCATTTCTTGTGGAAATCCCTGCCTCTGGAAAAACTGCACAATAGCAATCTCTGCATCTTCCAAATCACTGACACATGACACATAACACATATCATGGATCGAAATTCATATATTTTTTCACCAGCTAGCCAGACTAGTTACCTTCTAAAGTAACTTACCAAACAGAAAATCAACTAGCTAAAATTTATTCATGTATGAATTTTACTTCTGTCAAAAATAACACGAGAGTAGTTACCATTGTTCACGACTAATGTGCATTTATTTCAAGACCCAAGTATTTTGATACTACTGTTAAATACATAAATGAGAACAACACAGTGCACCATAATATAATATCAATAAGTAATATATTGGAAAACTTGGCAACTTGGTGTATGAGTATTGAAAACAAATATACTTACTATCATGATTATAGCACCCAAAATATGTCCAACATGCTTTCTGTATTTAACCATTTATGAGGGAGAAAGCATTAGGAGCTTCATATTGACTAGGAATCAACTTGAAAAAAATTAATTATTCCATTAAAATTGTATCGCAGCCAAGGCCTACCATGCGCCCACGTTTGCTTATAAGTCCTTTGTCGTTTCTCCTTTTCAGACTGAGGTTGCAGTGTTGCCAGATACTGCTGACGTTTTCCAGCCAAAAATATGTTCAGAACCTGCCAAAATGCATTTAAAACCGCCCAATCTGGCAACACAACCGAAACCATAAAATCTTCTTGCAAGTTCCTTTCAGCACTAAGATGTCGCCCGGGATTGGTTGGAGAGTGCGTGACGTTATTGTTTTTTTTTTTTTTTTTTACCCTTAGGCAGCCTCTCACGTGACTGTCTGAGGGACAGGGAGAAAACCACCAGAAAAGGTTTTAAACAATCGCAAGTCGGCAGATGACCATAAAATACTCGATAGTTATGATATAATAATTATATGCATCTCACTATATATCTAGTATATTTGATATATCGCACAGCTCTAGTCTGAATCTTCGCTTCATATATGTATTTTTATTTTCAACTAGCCGGCTGGACTGCCTAGTGACCGGAATTACCCGCCAAATGATAAATTAAGTCGCCTCGGGCGACTGGACCACCATGAATTTCGAGCCCTGACATGATGTCACATGTCGGAGCTGATGTGAATATTGAATGAGAGAGTTTTCTGCTGCACAGAAGCATTTCTTTGTTCGCCAGGAAAGAGAAGGACATGTTGAACACCTAAAAGGCTACCAAAACTTGATTAGGTATTCTTCACGTATATTTACAAGAGAAAAACATATCAACAGACATTGAAAAACTGGAACAATGTGTGTGTATGTATAATAATAATCTTGGCTGGTGTTTTTTTTCATGGTATAGATGACTTGATCAAAATGTGCTACGTCATGAGCGTCTGCCATGACGGTGGAGATGCAAAGCAGCTCAGATGGCAGCCGCTGAAAGCGTGTCTGTAAACAATGCTGAATTTTCTCAGTGTTACCATGATTTGAATGCTCGAGTGAAGATTCAATACGAAGAAAAGATAGATATGTGGGGTTTTGACCCATATTATTGAACAAAAGTCAGACTTTTCTGAAGATAAGATGCTTCTACCGACCATCGAGTACAAATACAGGTCATTTCATCCAATAGTTAAGACATTTAGTTCAAAGCCTTTTTCATATGCGCTATCAATTATTTTATATTTCAGGTATTTGTTTGTTCGAAAAAAGGAGGAATTCTGAATGGAATTTAACCAAAGCAAAACACATTTTTGTAAAGCAGATGAGTGCCATAATATGTGCTCCTCGACGCTAAAGAGCGTACTAAGGGGGGGTAACCACGTCGGCCCGTGCCACTTGCTGACCCTGGGATGAGTTCACTCCCTTGTCATTGCAGGCTGCTCGCTTGCATGTCTATGTTTCCGGCCGGATCATATTAAATCTTCAGTCCTGCTGACCCAAGATCATGCTCTTTTGAAGGTGGAGGCTTAAAGGGAGGTGCTTGTAAAATTTGGCTTCACTGTGAGCTCCGTTGGCCAAGTTATTAATTTTTAAAGCTGGCTGGATCATATTAAATCTCAAGGTGCAGAGCAGCGCTCTCACGGGGGCTTTGTTTGCGAACCCTGGGCCGAAGCGCGGTCCTACTGACCCGAGACGGTGCTCTTTCAAAGGAGGAGGCTTAGAAGCAGGTACCGGTCAAATTTGGCTTCGCTGTGAGCTCATTGGCAGAGTTATTCATTTTTAAAGCCGGCTGGATCATATTAAATCTTAAAGGGCGTATTCTGGACCAATTTCGGTTTTTTTTTTTTTTTATATGAAAGTATGTCCCTTTACACACCCATCCAGAAGGGTAATTTTGCACAAGG
>JAPEKO010000001.1:9757958-9769353 GCA_027576075.1 Cathorops hypophthalmus
CGGGTGGGCTACTTGGCTGGATGTCACGGTTCAAATGACCCTGGGTTGAATTTACTCCGAACCATCGCTTTAAAATACTACAGTAAGAATGTTTGTACCACATTTGTATAATGAAAGTATAATTACATTTAAATACAAGATTACTACAATAAAATAAATTATAGCCCTGCATCAGCAATTCTGTGAGTGTGCTACTTTTTTTTTTTGAAAGTACAGATTTAAATACCATTTAGGAACCAGCACCGTTTCGAAAGTACGTATTGATTTGGCACCAGTATTGAATGAAACCCTTTCAATACCCAACCCTAGTGGAACAGCTAAGGAACTTCCTCCTCTTGGCCAAATAGGCTTATGGGTCTGTCAGAGTGAACTGGACAAAGTGGGAGAATGATTCATAAAAACAGCTTGCTGTGCAAGTTGCACTCAAGGCTTGGAAAATATGATCCATGTATACCAAAACCCACCGTCTAGTTTTCAGCAGAAATCTTTATGCAAACTGATTAGATGACCTTTTCAGGAACATGGTCTAGGCAAGATTAAAAGCAACACTGAAGGGATTTAACCTTGAGATAAACTGTCCTGTATTATTCAAAAGTGCAGTATGGACAGAAACACCTTTGCTTGCAAAAACTTGGCACAGGGTTTTCCCCAGACTGACATTTGTACATTAAATATAAGAGACCAGAGGATGCATTTCTGTATGCAATACAAAACTGAATAGTCAGGTTGGCCAGTGACCTATGGATAGTGAGGAACCAGATGAACTTCAATATGGTTTTTCTAATATTTGCTTATTTTTACTATGATGCCTCAGACTAGAAGCAGCTGCACCAACCACTGTACTGCTTTAAAAAAAAAAAAAATTCTGCATATGGTTTGTTAGCACACTTTCCTTCACATGCTCAGATGACTATAGTGGCTTGGGTAGCTGTTTATCCTTCAAACACTTCAGTAAAGGTAATTAATGAGGTGCCAATGCTCAGTCTCACTGATGGAAACCTGTTAACACATCAGTGTAAACTTGATTTAACCCCCCCCCCAAAAAAAGGCTGCAAGGGTAACTTGATAGTGTCAATTGTCAGTACACGTGGCACCAAATCAGTCAAATCCATAAGTGTAGGCCCTTGCTATGGTCAAGCGATTTGTGATGTAGTCATCTATGTAGATCTGAACTAGAAGTCTTGACAAATACTTCCCTTTTCCAAGAGCCACTGCATCTACCTCTACAATAATCTTACAGAAAACACTACCAAATTTTAAGTTGGGAAACAAGTTCTGACTGATTAGCCATATTGGCTTCCATCTCTAAAGTAACTTGGAATATTTAAGTCTCACGTCATCTCAGATCTGATGGGTTTCCCTTGGACTGAGTCACAAATCAAAAACTAAATTTAATGCTTGGTTCATTGTACCAACTAATCTTGCATATTCAAGCCACAATACTGGATAACCAAATGCTCACTTTGAGCCATCTCAAACAGCAATCCAAGTGCATAACCAGAAATAAGATGCAATTTACTGCCAGTGCAACTTACCAAAGCAACCGACTCATGAAAGTGACCCAAAGCAGAAAAAGCATTGCTTTTAAAAAAGCCACACCCATCCAGAATCTCATTCGAGTACTTACTGAAGACAACTGAAAGGTCTTACAGACCTGCTGAAACACCAGACTTTGAGTGGTTCATGCTTCAGAAAATTTGTCAATTGGCCATTTTACATCCAAATTTAAAGGAATACAAGTGTTCCCATGAGTGACTATACTGAAAAGCTAGGAGCCATGAAAACTTCCTGCTAGGCCACTTGCATCTCTTGATTTTGTTTAATTCCCAAACATTCCCTCAAGTGGATGGAAAGACACCAGCATGGACAGAAAGTTCAGTCACTGCTCACTCTCAGCCCTAAAGTATATCCAGAGAGATAATCCACATAATGGGTCTTCAAAGACAAAACCTAAAGGCCACCACATTGGATTTAGGGGACCCATCAACAGAGTTGTACTTATAAGCACATTTTCATTAGTGTACAATTACCTGCAGCCATGAATGTTTTTGCAAGCCTACAATAAGCCCTTTATACATAGGCTGTGGGTCCACTTCCACAAAGCCACCATGCTCAGAATGGACAAATTTAGACTGCACCTTCCCACAACAGCATGAATGGGGCAAACACCAGAAGGAAGGCAAAGTGCTTACCAGTACTAGCTAACAAGTTTGAGTCACCATTTAGTATTAATGTGCTGTTCTAGCCATGTTTTTCTGTAGTAACAGCTCATTTAACACAGTGGTGCAAATGGTTAGCATGGTCACCTCAGTGAGAAGGTTTTGGGTTCAAGCCCAGCAGGGTCTTCATGTGGGGTTTCCTATATCTGCATGGGTTTCCTCTGGATGCTCCAGTCCACCCCACAGTTCAAAGACATGTGATTAGGTTATGAGACAGCCTTGGGCTGAGATGCCCTTGAGTGAGGTACCCAAATCCCAACTGCTCTCCAGGCAGTGTTAGCATGGCTGCCCACTGCTCTGTGGGTGTGTTCACTGCTTCAGATGAGTGAAATTCCTCTCTGCATTTAACAAGTGTGATAAGAGTTCATTCACTGTGGCATGCATGCCATGTCTTGCTGTTTCATCCAAGTAAAATACTTGGAAAACATCAAGCCTCATTACATAGTACCAAATTGAACATTAGCAAGAACAGTCATAACACTTGACCAAAGACTTTCAACTGCCATCCCAATAAACCTTTTCCTACAACAGCATGCCCCATTGAGTTTTATTCCTGATTCATTCAGCTCATTATCTCTAGCCACTTTATCCTGTTCTACAGGGTTGCAGGCAAGCTGGAGCCCATCCCAGCTGATGAGGGGCAAGTCACCAGGTCATCACAGGGCTGACAGACACCCATTCACACCTACAGTCAATTTAGAGTCACCAGTTAATCCAACCTGCATGTCTTTGGACTGTGGGGGAAACCGGCGCACCTGGAGGAAACCCATGCGGACACGGAGAACATACAAACTCTGCACAGAAAGGCCCTTGCCAGCCACAGGGCTCAAACCCAGATGATCTTACTGTGAGGCAACAGCGCTAACCACTACACCACCGTGCCACCCATTCCTGATTCAATAAGGATTATTGAAGTCCTCATGAGTGGCACAATTGCAAGGGGAAAAACCATTAGTGTTCTATGACTGCATGTGTTGAAACTCAGTTTTGCATTGCAACCAGACTAATTCTGAAGACAGGAAGTTGCTTTACAGTCTGCCAGGACTGTTGCATTTGTCCCAAGTACAAATCTTCCAATTTCACAGAAGTAAAAAGAGTCTCCTGGCTTTCTTTGTACACAAGTGGAACAAGTTATACAATTTCTTCTAACAAACCTCTATGCAGCACTGAGGCTGCAGCAAATAGGTTCTCCCTCAGTTTTGCAAAGATGCCTTTAAAATCTCAACTAGCAGTTTAAAAAAAAATAAGACCCCACACAGCAAGCCCAGGCCCATTATTTTGACAAGCCACGACAGGTTGAGCATGTTGCTCAAAGCAGTATTATACAATCTGAGATACTTTGACATCTGCAGGCACTCCCATTTCATTGCACATGTGAACAGCATTAGCAGCTTCTGTCTGGTCCACATGAATACTGGAGTAACTGTTAAACAAGTCAAGGAATGAGTCACCAAAATTCACAAAGCTACATGATTACTGTGTACCAGAGGACACTCACCTCTTTCCAGTCATCATACACCAAGATTGTGCTGTCCTCATCATCCAAGGTCACCCTTTGCCGGTATGGTTCATCTGCAAAAAGACCAAGGCTTCATTTAATCTAAAATAAGTCAGGGCTTTGGGAGTCTTGACCCAAGCCAAAGTTGATTTTCCAAGAACAGCACATCTGGAGGTGTCCCTTCACCAACCAATGTTAGTCACAACTGCAGTAATGCCAGTTATACAATTTGAAGCCAATCAAGGTTTATGAATTTACACAAACTCCAGGGCTCTTGTAGGACACTTTGCAAATTAAAACATTCGTCTGCATTTTCAGTTCAGCTAAGTACTTCAAGGTGACCAAGAACTTAATATTTACAGGCAACCCCATGCTCATTGTTCTAGATGTATTGTACTCGGCAACATATTTGCTTCAGCATTACATGATTTCTACATTTAAGACAAGTTAGCTTAATTGCCTCCAAATCAGGAGTATTACCACAAGCTAAACTTCCAGTAGCTTTCATTGGTTGCACAAATCTTTACCAGCTTCCAATATTAAAAATGGCAAAATGAAAACTGATTGTGCCAGACTCCTGAATATAAAAATGGGAGTTTAGTCAATGGGAAACTGGTTTAAAGTTAAGATTCTCTTGATTAACTTACATGGGCCCATAAACAATGGCTATGCAGATATGGTTTAAAAAAGTTACATAAAGTCCTAATGTTGAAGTCACTCATTCATAGAGTCACCACTCATACCCTTCGCACAACCATGTAATTTTTTTTTTTACCAAGAACCCCCACTCACCCAAACACCCAAGACTGGTGACTGATTGCCTTCAAGCTCAGAGCTTCACTGTTCATTCTAATTTTCTGATTCCATGTAGATCATATCAGGACCAGCATACATCAGAAAACAGCTGTGGGTTAGGGTTTGACTCAACCAGGGCTCTACATTAACTCTTGAAGCCACTTATCCTGTCGGGCAAGTTGAAAGGAAATTTACTTGTCCGAATGTGAAGTTGACTTGCCCGAAGAAATTTAAGAAAAAAAAAAAAAACCCAAGCCATTTGTAACCCAGTCTTTATGGCATTTGTTTCCAAATTCACATGTGCATAATATCTATGAATCAAAAGTAATCAATACTTGAGGCAAAAGTTCAAAGATATAGTAAAAGACTGACTGATACCATAATTCACCAATTATGCTGAAGTTCCAAAGCAATATATTCCAATGGAGTAGAAATTATGAACAAAGTTAACAAAACTATACCATGAGATCCAGAAACACCGAACATTATATACACAGATCAGTACTCTGCAGTTCAGTAACAAATATCACAAAAAGTAACAATTTATGACTTGAGAGATTAGTTTGGACAAGAGAAATGCTACAAATAAACTGAAAATTGACTGATCAATACTGTAAAGTCACTGATTATACACTGAAGTCTAATCAAATGACAAGATAATCTTATGAAAACCTCCACACCTATTGACAAATAAATCATTTCACCAGAATTACTTTAACAAATCTATTCACTGCAGAAAAAAATTGGACTCCATCAATCATTCATTTGAGAAATTTAAAGCCAATTTATATAGCCATTTTTAAATTAATTTAATATATATCCTCCACTGATTGAATAATTATTCAGTGTGGCTCCTATATGGTATTTAAGAGTCAAAAAAGAACTTCCAACAATCCATAGTTATATCTAAATTATAGAGCCCCATGTTTCAAATCCTAAAACTCCCATTACTAATTAGTTAATTAAAACCACCCAATCTGGCAACACTGCTCTCCTCACACTTAAACTCTCCTCCAGTGTTGCCAGGTACTATGATGTTTTCCAGCCCAAAATGTTCAAAACCTTCCAAAATGCACTAAACCACTCACTCAATCTGGCAACACTAATTGCTGGTTTCACAAGTGGAATATTGCGCATATTGCCCTTTCCAAATAGAAACATTCAGCAATTCATCAAAATAATGTCAGATGCTTCATAAATCATGTGAATAAACTGATAAATTTGATATGTAACCTGAATATTGGTGTATTTTGGCACTTGTCCAATTGGACAAGTAACTGAGATGGTGAACTTATCCAACACTATCACTTGCCCAGGACAAGTAGACAACTGTTAATGTCAAGCCCTGTCAACACCCTTAAGAATTGACCCATTTGAAAGTGAACAGGATGTAAAGTGATCACATACCTAGACTAATTTCATGTGTCTTCAAAGCACAGATTTTATTAAAAATCCATACTCAACCATTGAGGCGTGTGCCTAAATTTAACACCATACATCTCAAAAATGGTCAGTGTTACACAAAGTTATTTTAAGGGCTAAAGAGGGATCAAGCACCATCTGTGTGGTGATGCCCAGTAATGCACTCAGTGCAGCCAATCTCAAGATGAAGTAAACGAGATGTCAAGTTCTGAGACCTGCATCTTCCAGCTCAATGTGGAAGGTCATACAAGAGTCAAGAGATCTCACCCACCACCTCACAGATGAAGACAATGCAAATGTGCTCCTCCAACTCACTGATGAAAGACCGAGACCCTACAGGTAAATCCTGAGCTCTACAGTGCCTTTACCAACATGCTCTCACCAGCCACCAAGGCCTTTCTCCCTAGAGATCAATGGAAGCAGTATATACCCTGCTGGGATGAAGAATGTACTCTTAGTGCTGACTCAATGTGACCAGCCCTGACAAGAAACCTGCAAAATGTGACCTAATGCAGATTCTTGGTGAGAAGGGATGCACCAGATGGGAGGAAACCATGAGCTCTATTGACTTCACCCACTCAAGCCACCAAGCTTGGACTTTGATAAACTGCCTCTCTGCCATAGCAGTAAACCAAAGTTGTCTGGTTACTGCCAATTCCATCATGTCAGTTCTTGTTGATGCCAGCAAATGAAAGTCTAAAAGCAAAGAAACTAAGGCTCACACTCAAGGTCCACTTTCCACCTCCCTGCCTCAAGTGAGCTCTCAGGCCCCATTTCATTGGAACAACTATGGATGCTATACTATGCCTGAGGAGCAGCAAAGCTCCTGGTATTGACCTAGTACATGCCAAGTTCCCCTTTCATTTGGGAATTTATGCTCTGTTGACTATGCAGATTCCTTACCAACTGTCTGGAGACCATCAGTCCAAAGTGGATGCCATCCTGAAATCCAGGAAGCCTGCAGAAGACCCCTGGAGTTACCAGCCAATCTCCCTTCTCTGCATAATAAGCTGATTGAGGGTCATCCTTGCTTGCATTAGTAACCATCAAGGCTCACCTGCAGGCTTGCTCTTGCAGAGGGAGGTCCACTACAAACCAAGTAGTTCACCTGGTCCATGGCATCAAGGCCATATGCCAACAAAAGTTTATCATGTACATTGACTTAACAGCCACATACAACACTGTTTGGCATCGTGGCCTGTACTTGAAGCTGCTCCAACTCCTTCCAGACATGAAGCTTGTGAGGTTCATCATGATTATGCTTCAAAACCACACCTACATTACAACCTCAAGCAGCAAATGTAGTAGGAAACAGAAGCTCTGCAATGGCCTACCTCAGGAGTCTGTTCTGGCCCCTATACAACAGATTATCCATCTATTATATCAAGCAAGTACCTGTATGCAGATAACTGTGCTATTGGTTACTCGGCCCAAGCCTATGAAGAGATACAATCTACTCTAGAAGCTGATCTTCCCTTACTTTGTAGAAAACTGGCTCTGGAACCTCAAATTAAGTGACAGTAGGCTCCATATACCATTTGGCCAATAAACTGGAAAAAGACAAGACACTTTGCTACAAGAGTTCCAAAGCTTCAAGAACATCTACCACTGTCAGCATCCTGGTGGCAAGCAGATGTACTCTTGACAAGACTCCATGTTAATCAAAACTCCCACCATCAGCTGACCATAAGGCCCAAGTATGACTGAATCATATGCACTGGCTGTTGCAGGACTCATGCATTCCTTAAATCCATTGGTGCATGCGATAATACCTGCAAATGTGGTTTGCCACAGACATTGCAGCAACTAATCCACACCTGCCCAACCTTGTGACCCCCAAACAGCCTGGAAGGCCTACTAGAACTCACTGATGCAGCTGAATGGCTGAAGAGCACCCCCATTTGACAAGAGTTTAAACAAATGACAAAGGGCTAAAGAAAAGGAAACTGAATGTGTACACTGGTTCAAGGGGACCACATGGAAAGCACACCAAGTGCACTTAAGGAAAGAAGGATTTTGCACCCACATTAACATGTGCAGCAGATCTGCCACTCACAGGCTGGCAACACTAACCAATATGAACAAGCATGACTAAAGAATATAGGTTTGTCTGCAATGGCAAAAACTGGGCTTAAGACACCATTACACATGTACAGAAATTCCAGATAGTGCAACACACTGCAACTCGAAAGGAAAGTCTGTGCATGTTAAAGGGTGTTGCATTTCAGCACTTATTCCAAACTCATTTATAGTACTGGTACAGCCTTAAAGGCATTCTTCCAGGTTACCAACAGTCAAGGAGTAGAGAAGGCCTCAATAACAGCACTTTGAAGCACCCTCTTTCTTGCAAAGTTCAGCATCACTACAGGTGATAGAACAAGTTTGATTTATATAGGACACGGCATGCCGTTACAGGAAACCTAGCCCCTCCCATGGAAGTGCCACATTACATAACATTAACACTTATGCTAACTAACCATTAAGATACCACATTACCTGGCTATCTTACTTCAGCAAGTTAAGGCCTGTTAGCATTACAAACAGCTATAAAAACAGTTGTTCCATCATCAAGGTGAGGAGTGCATTTGATAACTTTCAAATGAAAAATTTAATTGAATGAAGATGTAGGGCAATGTGATGGACCTGGAAGACCAAACCATAGGCGGTAACAAGACAAGCTACATAAAAACAAAGGGAGGAGGAGCTTACCACTTGACAGTCTTTCAGGGTCTACTGAATCCTCAGACAGACCAGCAAGATAAAGGGCCAGTGATGTTTTGCCCACTCCACTCTGCCCCATCAAGACAAGCCGCAGTGGCCCACGATACTTCTCCTCTGGAGCCTTAAGGAGCGGTGCATCTTGAGCATCACCACTGCTGGCAGAACCAGAAACAGAAGCAGAGTCAGGTCCTCGGGTTGACTCCTGATCAGAGCCTCCTTCCGCTCGTGCCAACAGGTGCCTGCCCGATACTGGTGTGCCTTCACTACCTGACGCACCTTCAGCTTGCAAAGTCAAGCTCTGGGGGAGAGGGGGAAAAAAAAAAAAAATAGCAAGTTATCACCATCAGACAGCATTTGTTCAAAACAGGAATCTGTACTGAGCAATAAGAGGACTCAAATAGCTGTAGCCCTGGAGTTGAAAAACTGGGCATTAGGGAGATTGAGATTTCTTGCATACAGTTGCCAGAAAAAGCTAGAAGCTACTTTTTTTAAACAAAATCTTACAAGCACAAAAACCTAGTCAGACAGCCACTCTGCTGGGATTTAGTGAACTGTGTACATTACATGGGAGTAGGTCAAACAAGTCCATCTTCAGGCACACATACCCCACCCAAGCCACCTACAAGTATAAAATGGTCACTTGGTAGCTGACCCTTTAAGATTAACAATAATCAGGTCCCAAGAAGCACCATCACACCTGCCATTAATATTAATTCAGCAGCTATTGCAGCCACAAAGCTGTGCATGTGCCAGGAACCAAGCTCGGATATATAAACCTACCAATACACCAGTTGTAAGCGGCCGAGTTAGTGTACTTAGTGCAGAGATGAAGTTGTGTATAGCATTACAAGACCGCCAATGAAGCAAACAGCCATATTAGGAATTTTATCCATATTGACTGAACAGAAGCAAGTCACTCTGGCTATTCTGCTGCTAGGCCATTAACTCGTACTGCAAGTACGAGTGAGAAAAAAAAAGCCAAGATAATGGAATGAAGCTATTTGAGTGCAAGAATCTTTACTACGCATTTATGCAATTTCTCCACATGTCCACTAAGCAGACATGATTCACACATTGAATAAAATTAGACAGTTTCGCAATCCAGCAAGTGTGCATATAAAAACTAGATTGCATTTCCTCTGCAGAAACTGCTGGAGTGTGCTTGCTCAAATGAAGCCACATTCTCTGCTTCTCACTCTCCCTCACCCAATCACTATCCCCACAATACACATTATGTTTAAAAAGGACTTCAGAGCACAAAGCTTAAATTGAAAATGTTTTTCAATTTAATTCAAAGGCTTTAAAATGGATTTTAGCTGTTTAAAAAAAAAAAAAATCTCACTTTTTTCTGCTGCTCCCACTCAAACATTTAGAGTGGAGGAGCTCCTTATGACATCACTCCTAAGTTCTACCCATTCATTTCAATGGCATGGAATTTTGCCAAAAAATGGGAATACCGAACAAAGGGGGAGCGCAACCATTTTAACAAGCCAGATCAGGCCCTACGTTTCAGCATTGGAACAGTGTCCATCTTGAAAACCCTAGGAGCAGTAGTGGATCCAAAAAAAAAAAAAAAGGGTGAAATGGAATAAATAAGTGCACTTTTGCAAGCACACTAATGATCCAAGTGGAATAGCTTGTTATACATGCTTATAGCCCACTTAGCACTCTGCACCTCATGAGCAACTCAAATCTGTTGAGTGATTAAATGTACATCTATGCAAGTCAGTCTATATACTGTACATATGGCCCTAATAGACCAGTTTGATCACAAGTATAGTAGTGTATATGTACACGACATACAGATCAGGGTTAAAAAGAGGCATTAGGAAAGATTAAGTAGGTTTGACATTTGAGCATCTTTTACTCCTTGAACCCATGCATTACTCCTTGAAGCTCTTTTCCTTATTACACAGAATGCCCTACACATTGATCTGATTTCAAATTTAAGATATTAATCCTTTCAATTATATAAAAACCTACCTAAAACACTGGCAGCACTGTAGTGTAGTGATTAGCGCTGTTGCCTCACAGCAAGAAGGTACAGGTTCGAGCCCCGTGGCCAGCAAGGGCCTTTGTGTGGAGTTCGCATATTCTCCCCGTGTCCGCATGGGTTTCTTCCACAGTCCAAAGACATGCGGGTTAAGTTAACTGGTGACTTAAGTTGACCGTAGGAGAGAATGTGAATGGTTGTCTGTGTAAGCTCTGTGATGACCTAGCGACTTGTCCAGGGTGTACCCCGCCTTTTGCCCATAGTCAGCTGGGATAGGCTACAGCTTGCCTGCGACCCTGTAGAACAGGATAAAGCGGCTAGCAGTGGCGTGCACAGACATTTTGGGGGGCACTTTAGTGCACGTGGAACACCATTATAAAAAATTTTAATTTGGTTAAGTTATGTTGCCTAACAAAACCTATACAACAGAAAATGTTTGTCTTAACACAGATTTGCAATTGCAAACTCTACCAAAATTATTTTTGTGGTCGCCCTCACGTTATCTGTCATTGATTTGGGCTAGAGCATAAAACTATCAGGTGACCAGTCAGCTAAAAATGCTTAGGCGTTTGGTGCTGTAGGAGACATTTTACTGCTGTAAAATTGACATTTTTATCTGTAAGACAATAAAGAGACCAAACAGTACGAGAAGGAGTTATAGGCTACTGACTTGTCATTACATGAATGCAGAGAGATAGGCTAGAGGTCGGGTGTGCGCGAGGAGGTGGCTCATTTCGGGGCATTGTT
>JAPEKO010000001.1:11433300-11445760 GCA_027576075.1 Cathorops hypophthalmus
GGGAGAACATGCAAACTCCGCACAGAAAGGCCCTTGCCGGCCACGGGGCTCGAACCCAGACCTTCTTGCTGTGAGGCAACAGCGCTAAACACTACATCACTGTGCCGCCCATTTTGTAAAGTCATCATATAAAATTCTAAAACAGCAATGCACTTATATGATTCAATCTTTAACTTCATTCCAGTAGCAAAGATTGTTTTACTCAGTGCACCTCCAGCAGTTACCCATTATCAAACTACTAAACAATAAGCACTTTAAAAACACCACCTTAATGTCACACCTTAAACAATATTTTGGTTATTTAAGAATTGTAGCAAACAATGTATCACAGACGTGTGTAATGTGTAAACCATATGAAATTTGTTTATGAAGCAACAACATAGGTTTTTTTCATACACTAGCATCACCCATATTGAAATAACTTTAATTTAAAGTGACTACAACATAACAATATTTCTATAAGTCATTAGCTTGTAGGAACATTGTTTTATGTTATCTGTTAACTCAGCTTTTCATTTTGTGAAACTAAGCAATGATTGTAAAGTTAATTCCTCTTTGTTATGCAGTCTTTTTTCATAATAATATTAACTTTTTTCATTTTAAATGTTACTTACTTAACTGAACTGTGAGTAAAGTTCCTTTGCCAAATATTATTCGAACGCCATCAGTCACACACCTACTGTCCTCATATCAAAAACTTACAGCTGTGTGATGAAAAATATTTCCTGTAATCTTTAGGACCTATCTGTACATTTTATTGTAAAGCTGTGTTGTCAAAATAGTAACCATAACAATGACTGCTTCTCAAAAAACATTATCATTCATTATTAACTCTTATCCACCAATTTACAGTACGTATTTAGATATCAGTTCTCATTCTATTGCTCTATTTGGTCAAGATATTTAAAGTTATGTCAAGGTATATAAAGTTCAACTCAAGTAACTCAAGTCAATTTGAGTTCAATTGGAAATTTTAACATTATAACATGGTAGAAATATGTGCTGTTCTAATAACCTTTAAAAACAAACTTTATTTTGGTAATTTGATTTCACATAGTGTTTTCTATATTGATATTTAGCATAACCAATTACATGTATTACATGCAGTTTTGATTCTCATTTTATTCAAATTTGACAGTGACAGGGCTGTGCATTTTAGCATTATAGTATGCTAATACTTCATAAGAGTCTTTTTAATGATATACACTACTTACCAGACTGAACAATCAGTGTTGTTCCACTTCCGAAGATGATCTTATTTGCATCATTCACACACTAACTAATGTCTCAACAAAAAGTTATCTGAACTTTAGTGACTGAAATATGGGTTTTTCACCCATATTTAGTGTATATGCTAGTTTTGAAACAATCTTAGGAGCCTGAAATAACAGTACTACTAATTTAATGAATCCTAAATCTTGATCAAGTTGATCAAGGGTTGGATACTGACTCTTTATATTGAAATAAATAAGTTCATCAAATAAGTCTAGCAGAATTTAAATGTTAAAAAAGACTTTGTACTCACTAGCTGACACTGTCAATATGATTCCAGTGCCAAATATAATTTTCGTGTTTCCTGGTGTCACACAGTACTAGTGCCTTGGACAATAATTTCCATATCAACATAGAAATTACCTTATAACTTATACACTTTACATTTGTTTACATGCTTTTCAAAACAACTGTATCCTAAATATTATTTGTATGAATCTACTGTGTTTTGTGTAATTACATGCAATCATAAGTACTATATATATACTATATGCATATTATTTTGCAGTTTTTAAGTGATATTTTAAAGTCAGATATCATAACAATCCTTTCTTTAATATCAGTTTACACTATGTAATTAAGCATTTATAAGAATACTATTTTGAATAACTCAAATCCATGTACACACTGTACTTAAAATCTGTGTAGTTTGTCAATGAAATAGAATGAAAAAATACCAACTACTGTTAAGTAATAATAATGATTGACATTTATCATATATCAAGACACATGTAACAGTAAAATTCATCAACCTTTTAAATATAAATATATATTAAATGATATAGTGTATTTTACAGATTTATTTATTTATTATATTTATTGTTATTTATTATATTTATCAGCTATTTGTCTGATTGTATCCTCTAAAATCCTTAAACAGTTAATTCACTTACGTGATTCAATGATTAACTTGATTCTGGTAGCAAACAATATTTTCCCCACTCCAGTAGTCACACATTATTAATCTCCCTATCAATAAGTACTTTAAGATTCCTTTGCTCACACTTCCAACCGTATTTCCTTTGTGAATTATTTATGAAGCAACAAAATGTGTTCAGGTTTCTACACTAACGCCATACATGCTAATTTAACTTTAATGTTAAAATAACTTTTTAATTTTAACTTCCACAGGCAACTGTATTCTTGAAAAACATTCATGTCTGTGAATCGCACTCCAAAATTGATAATTGAAAAAGTTAAAAAGTGGACAATGTTGAAATAAGATTATAGCTTAATTATAACCAACCTGGTAATATATGCAATGGATGAAAAGATATTATCATTATAATAAGTAAGTACTTACTGTAATTAACAGTCAGCTTGATGCCTTGACCAAATATAAGCTTGTTTCCAACTGTCACACATTGCTACGTTCATTAGCAATATCTATCATTTGAAAGAGTTCATATTGTTCCTTCTGGGAAAACTATATTAACTAACAAAATAAAAGTAAAAAATACCAATATTTTCCTAGTACATATCTTATATATACATTACCTTTATCTACTACCTACCTGGTTATATATAGCTTTGTATTTATTCTTTACAAAGAATGTTACGTGTGATTAGCCTAGCCCAAAAGGACAGAAAAATAAATGATCTCTTAAAGATTTAGAGATATGTGACCTAATATCTTCCATGTTATTAAAGATATTTTGTTGGGGAGTTTGATTATGTGTGAATTCTAGCTTGAACTGTGACAGGTAGCTATTGGCATGCAAGCTAGTTTGTACTGTATAATCAGAGTTGTCATGCCATATGTTTGAAAGATTCAAGGTGTAGCTGTATGTTGTTGTCTTGACTTAATGTTTTGTCCACACTCCTTGCCACCTTGGCAAAAGGCTCAAAAGTTTACCCTTAGTAATTACAATTTGTGTGTGGTTTGAGGCACAGAAAATTTTCCATATGAATATTCATAACTTTACAAGATAATCATTTTGGGCAACCTGTAACTGTAACTTAAAATTAATCAATGGAACAAATTTAACTTACGTGACAGCACTATCATTTTTGTCGCCCTTCCAAAGATAAGTTTTTTATATCCTCCAGTAGTCACACATTATGAGACCACAAGCCAAAAACTTTTTTTAGCTAAATGGACAATAAACATTACTAAGCATTTAACATTTAAGGTTATATTATAGTTTTACATTCCCTACTTCACCACATTGTAATTTTGCTCTTATCTGTAAAAGAGAATTACAGATTGATTTTATACTGTATAAATATTTAAAGAAACCTCAAGTCCCTTAACCTCAACATTTCAAATGTAAATGCATTTAGCACATGCTTTTTATTGCTTTATCAGTTATTTTTTTTTATTTTACCATTGAAATAAAAAAATAGTGAATAAACTTACGTGATTCAATTATTAACTTGATTCCAGTAGCAAAGAACACTTTTGCTGCTGCACCTCCAGCAGTCACACATAATCAAACTCCCCAACAAAATATCTTTCATAACAAGAACTTAATTCAATCACATTTCAAGCAATCTTTACTTTAAAAAATTAAGCTAGTTAGTATTTTAAGCTACCATGTAGCTTTCTGGATTGTTTATGAAGTAACAACATATGTTCATATGCTGCCACCCAAGCTAAATTATCTTTAATTTTAAGTAAATACAACATTATTTTATTATCATTGTCTTCAATAGACAATGATATTCCTGTAAGCACAAATTCATTTATTTATTACTTTCAACTACTTACTAATACTACTACTAGCTAGTCTTTTAATGTAATCCATTCTCTTATAAATAAAACAATAACAATTTCTTACTTGATTCTATTTGTATTATTGTTCCTTTTCCAAAGAAAATTCTTCGTCCCCCATCAGTCACACAATAGTGAACCCCACAGCAAAAAAAAAAAACTTTTGGATATTAATCATGAGAAATGTTAACCATAAAGAAAATATTTACTGCTTAGCTACACTATTTTTATAGTAATCTTAATAGTAAAATTTAACATATGCTTATTGTCATTTCATTCAAAAATACATGCAATACTTTTGAATGTTGATGACAGCTGAAATGACATTTAAAGTAAAACTTAAAATAAAAAAAAATGACTGTGAAAACTTTCATGAAATTCAAAAACTACTTCCATTATCTGATATTTCAGTACTGTTATTCTATAACTAATGTTGTAATTTTAGCCATATGCTGTACGTAAATGTGACTTTGGGACAGATTATATATACATATTTACAGGTACCTCAACTCAAACAGAATGAAAAAAAAATTGTCATTTTTTTATTTACTAATTATATCTTTTGACATTTATTCTGTCAATATTAATGCTAAAATCTACAAAGATTTTAAGTATAAAATGATTTTACACATACTGAAATATCGAATTAATGTGATTCAAGTATGAACTTGATTAAAGTAGCAAAGAATACTTTTCCTAAAGAACCTCCAGTTGTCATCCATTATTAAACTACCCAAAAATAAGCATGATTTTAAGAGGTTCTCAAACAATATTTTCTTCATTTTACAAACTAAGCTAACAGCCTATCAGATAAAAATTTACCTTAAGTATATATGTTGGTTGTTGTTGTTGTTGTTGTTTTTTTTCTAAGTGAAGCAATAACATAAGAGCATACACTAATATTATAATTTAAATAACAAGTACTCACTAGCTGTCACTGTAAATTTGATTCCAGTTCCGAATATGAGTTTCCTCTCTCCAGATGTCACACAATACTACTGCCTTTGACAAATATTTGTACATCCTTAATCTATTAAACACACAGTACTAACATAAGCCAATAAATTTATGAGTTTAGGGATTATAGATGTACTGTACATAACTTAATAGCTATCTTTACAGATGTTTACCTATCATTTCAATTAACTTCTGAGTCATTGGTGGATTTCCCAAAAGCTGTTTAATGCTATGACCATCTTAACTAGGAGAGAGAGAGTTCATTGTACTGCTTGCTCAACCATTTAACAACGATCTTTGTGCCGCAGTGCTTCTCGGAAACTCGGCACAGTTCTCTAATAAGTTAATAATTATTTCTTACTTGACTCTATGTGTAGTACTGTCACTTTTCCAAAGATAAGTTGTTGTCCCCCGTCATTCACACACTAGTGAACCTCACAGCAAAAATACTTATATAGTTAATTTGTTGTGTTCTCCACCTGATACTGTACTGAATACATAATAAGGAGTCTTAAGTGTTGCTTAGCAAGATCTTTTGAACAAAACCAACAGCCTAATGCCCTGAGACAGCATTACTTTTGAATGCTGAAGATGGCTAAAATTACATTAAATGAGAACTTTTATCATTGAAAACTGGTGTTAAATTCAAAGCCTATTTCCTTTACCTAATTTTACTAATTTGGTTAATACTTCTTGTGCCTTTTCCAAATATCCCCTTGTCCCATGCATTTCCATTTTCCTAATATCTATTCACAAGGAAGAGTGTTTTTTATATATATAAAACACATCTAACAATAAAATAAAATGGATTTTACAAACCATAAGCTTTTTTTTTTTCTTGATTCAATTATTGCTTTGATTTTAACATATAAAATTTGAAATTTAGTTTATGCACTAAATTAACTTAATCACTTCCGTAATGAATTAATAATCATTTCTTACTTGACTCTATGTATAGTATTGTTCCTTTTCCAAAGATAATTCTTCGTCCTACATCATTCACACACTAGTGAACCCTCTAGCGAAAAGGTTACTGGATATATTCATTCCTTTGTGGCATTCTACAGCTGATACTGTATCAAATGCTTCTGAGGTGTGTTAAATGTGAAGAAAATTATGTCATATGTAGCCTTATTACTTTTAATAGAAATCTAAGTGACCACTCCATATACATATGCTTCTTGTCAAATCAATCATAAGCACATTCACTAGGAATATCTAAGGTCAAAAACATCTTGTTCGAAATGCTGACGACAACTAAAATGAGATAAAATGTAAAACTCTCCATATTGAAATTCAAGAACTAGTTCCTTTATCTAATGTTGCTAATTCAGCTACTAATTCAATGCCTTTTCCATATGTTCCCATATTCCATCCATTTCAATGTTCCTAATATCCAGTGGCAAGTAATTTAGTCTTTTGGAATTATATGTGGCTTTATCAGTCAATAATATTACAAAATAAACATATGTTGTTGTATACTGTGAAATGCAGAATATAAAAGGCATTTAACAATAAAATCAACTACCTGTAATGTTTTAAATATAAATTGATTTTAACTGATCTCCAATTTGAAAATAGGTTACAGAGTTAATTTAATCAGTCCCTTAATAAACTAATAATCATTTCTTACTTGACTCTATGTGTAGTACTGTTCCTTTTCCAAAGATAATTCTTTGTCGTCCATCATTCACACACTAGTGAACCCTTCAGCAAAAAGACATCTGGATATATGCATTTTTTTTTCTTTTACATTCTACACTTGATATTCTTGCCAAGTCATTCAACAGTCCATGCTATAGTAATACCTGAGGTCAAAAACATGATCTTTTGAAAAAAAAAAATTATTAACAACCTGAAGTACTTCAACAGTCTTACTTTTTAAAGTAATGTGATGTAAAGCAATGTAAAACATTTTGTCATTGAAAACAGATGTTAAATTCAAGATATTTCCTTTATCTTACTAATCTTACAAATAAATATGTTACTAATTCAGTTACTAATTTTGTGCCTTTTGCAAATATTCCCAATCCAGGATCCAAAAGAGTAATATATGTTGTTACATATTATCGTAGAATGTCAAAGATACAATTGACAATAAAAATCCACCAACTTTACAAGTAGAAACTGATTTTTTTTTGTTGTTTGTTTGAATGGTTAATGATTTCTTACTTGATTCTATGTGTAGTACTGTTCCTTTTCCAAAGATAAGTCTTTGTCCAACATTCACACTATAGTGAACCCTGCAGCAATAACACTTCTGGATATATTCATTCGCTTGTTGCATTTGACACCTAATATTACATTAAATATTCTATGAGAAATGCTAAATATTAAATAAATATGTAATACTCAGTCCATGTTTGCTTTTTTGTAGTACACCAAATATATACAAGAATGTATTTTCTTGTTAAGTCATTCAAAATTTTATGCAGTAAGAATATCTGCATACAGTAGGAGGTCAAAAACAAGATCTTTCAAACTGTTATTTTGAACAGTTTTCTACTATTAATGTACCCCTTACTAGCAAAAGTTATTGAGGACTGGCTTGCTATGGACTAAATGTACTGTAATTCACTCAAATTTATCAGTCGAAAGCCTAAAATACATACCCAAGTCAAACATACAGAAATTATTGGGTTAGTTACAAAATCTGTGCTTTTTTTCCCCCAGTTATTCCCTTGTTCAATGCATTATACAAAAAATAAAATAGAACATGGATCATAGAGCAGTATTGTGGCGGTTGGATTGTTATTGAAATTATGTTATTGAATTAAATTTTAAAAATGTTTTGTTATTTTCCATCATAAAGTGAGTAAAATGTTAAAATGTTCATATGAAACTTAAAACTTTCAAAATTTTTGAGATAAATTAAGTTCAGAAATACAATCTAAAACATCTTTGATGAATGGTAGTAATTTATTATCTTACCTATAGTTTTACAACTTCATATGATAATATCAAAGCTTTAAAATGATAGTAGGGGGGGGGAAACTACCTGAATATACAGTGAGCTTAATTCCTTGTCCAAATATTACTCTCCATGATCCCATTGCTGAATTAGTCACACCCAGTGAAAATGTCACACAAAAAACACCTGATAGCCAGCAAATGTGTGACTCCAAATGTTCAAAAACTATTCAATAACTAAAAATGTATCTTTTTTTTTTTTCTTTCCCTGTAAGCTCTGGGCTGGTTGTGTGCAAATGCAACCAACTTATTGAAGCTTTATCAATTGCAAATCAATTGTCAGTGATGTCTAAAATCAATTTCAGTGAACAAAATTATAGATTATGAGCTTCCTAAGTATAGCTTAGAAACATGGAAAAAACACACACATAAGCATTCAAGTTTAACTAAGTTCTTTGAATTTGATTTTTAAATTTGAACTTACTTGTATTAACAGTAACCTTGGTGCCTTTACCGAATATAATCTTGTCGGAATATGACACACATTGATATCAGCCTAGTCAATTACTATTGCAGTGTTTTAGTGCTACCAGACCTGTACAAAGTTTTTGGTTTTCAATCTCCAATGTAATAAATCATTATATAGGGTATAGGTTATAGTATTTTAGTACACAACATATTTTTCAGTGTTATGACAAATGTTCAGTAGTTATGTTTTGTTATGTATATTTAGCATCTTTCAACTTATTTATGAACACAGTCAAGTTTAATGAAGTCAAATAGTGCATGTGGTAATAGGAGCTGTGATCAAAGGTATGGTGATAAATTAACAAAGAAATCATGATAAAGTATCTGAATTTACTATCAGTTTCATTCCTTTTCCAAATATTAGTTTCAATCCATCAGTCACATACTATTACACAACCATACAAAAATATAATTCAGCTGCTAACATGGACTGAATATTATGAATCAATCAGCGGCAGTAAAAGGCAACACTGATGTCCTGTGGTTTATAATAATGAATATGCTGACCTCTTATGCTTATATTCACAATACCTCAAACCTACATGTAACAATTATTTGGCAAAGGTGAAGTGAATATTGGTGAAAAATAACCGAGACAGGCCTAAGGCAGATAATTGTTATAGTATAAATACACAGGTGATTATTTAAAAAAAATCATATTATAAAAATCATTTATTTCAAAATTTAAAGCAGCATGCAAATGTGATAAAATCATGGTGCAGACTTCTGTCACTTATCTATGCCGACTCATAAAATACTTTGTTTTGCAATAGAAAAAATAAATCACAATTCCAGCTTACCTTTGAATAGTTTTAGAGCAAACTTTGTAGCATTTTTTTGTACTTTCTTTGATAATAGTGTAATTCTTCCTCAATTACGGTGACAAAGCAATTGGCTGCCATTTTACCGACTCAAAGCGATTATTCAGAAATAGTCTGAATTTTTTGACCAATCATCGTGTGTGATTTTCTATAATCACGTGTGTATTTATACTAAATACTGTTAGACACATCAAAACAAGAATTATCCAAGGTCTTTGGTAAAACAAATGATATTAAGGCATTTAATCTCGCAATTCATTCCAGTGATAATATAAATTTAATAAAATAATACTGGTTAACTGTGAACTATGAAAAGTAATAATGCAGACATACTTGTCTCAATTGCCAGCTTGGTACCTTTGCCAAAGAAAAGCTTTACTCCACCTCCAGTAGTCACACAATGTAATGTTATCTAACAAAAAACTTCCACCAAGAGGGAAACCTCAGACAATGTGTCAAATAAAAGCTGGCCTAAATTGCACATTTAATTTCTATTCTATCTATTATCATACCTATAGTATTATACAATTAATGTGAACAACCATATGTGGTTCCCAATTTGAAAGATTACTTTTACTAGTTTTTAACATTATTGATATTTTTTTGTGAAGCACTTACTTGGTTCAATGATTAATTTGATTCCAGAGCCAAAATAGATTCTCCTGTCTGAGTTAGTCACACACTGTACTATCCCTAAGCAATAACATTTTGGTGATATGGCTAGTCTGATATATTTGTTTAAAATTCAGTTTTGCTTTGCATGATATATATTTACAACTGTTAACCATTGACATATTGCTGGAAATATTTAAATCTAAACAGAACTTTTAGGCAGTTAATTTTGTCAGAAATACATATGTTTTCACTGCATTCTTATATTCTGGTTTTATATTCATTGTATAATACAGCTCATCTGGATACAACTATATTACTACTACATACTATTGTACTCTATTAGTTTGTTCAAAGTCATAACTGGGACACTGGCCGTATGTCTTAAGGTACATTTGTAATTGGTTTTGGCTAAAAGAAAATGTGGACAATAAAAATACATTACAGTGTCTTTGAATGTAGCATATATAATCTATTTAATGTGCAATTTTTGTTCTTAATATTTCTTAGCCACTTACTTGTCTCAATAATAAGTTTGATTCCGGAGCCAAAGTAGATACGCCCAACCCCACCAGGCACACTCTGTTATTTTCCTAAGCAAAAATTCTCTCTTCTAAACCATTATTATTTCATCAAATCTGAAAGATAAGTCTTTTTTAAATACTGACTGCATGAATAGAAGTGTAAATAGAAGTTCTATTATTTTACTATGTATTTTTAAGAATTATAATATGCGAATGTGTCAGTAATGTCACCAACTTGAACTCAGTCCAGTTTCCCAGAAACATCAGAACATAAAGATCAAGAATAATGTATAGTTGGTATAGTGAAAGGTTCAATAAAAATACATTAAATATTTGTGGCTATTACCCAAAACTTTTTAAATATATTATTTTCTCTCAATTTTTGTTTAGCCACTTACTTGTCTCAACAATGAGTTTAATTCCAGAGCCAAAGTAGATTCTCTGGACTCCGCTAGTCACACACTGTTAATTTCCTGAGCAATAATTATGTGGTTTAAAGCCATATTAGACTCATCAGATTTTATTCTAAACAATGACTAGATGGTGGGAATGTAAACAGATATTGCATTCTTTTATCATGCATTCTTGAGCATTAGAGTATATGGATAATAGATTTACAACACCAGTAGTATCACTACCATCAACTTAGTCCAGTTTTCCAGAAGCCTCATAAAGTTAAGATCATCATAACAGGTAGCATTTAATGTAATGTTTGTTCTACCATTTAACTATCTTTATAATGTAATGCTTCAGTTTCAATCTCATGTAGATCTTCATATACAAAGCAAATATTTCAATGACACTTTTGTGCAAATTCTGTGGATACCAGCTAAAAATATCTAGGTATTAGTGTAATCAAAGAACAAGAACATTTATGAATATGAAGTTGGGATATTGCTACTTTAGTGGATATTACTGTGTTTTTGTTCAAAAGCTCAGAATTGTAAATGATGCACGATTAATTATCAGTAACTTACTTGTTTTAACTGTCAGCACTATGCCTGTGCCAAAGATAAGCTTATATCCAGTTCCAGCATTCACACATTATGGGAACATGCAGCAAAAACTTTCTTGCATATGAAATGAATTTCATCAGCATTATTGTTCCGCTTCAGCATTTTATATAGTGGAATTTTTACGGGATTCTAGTTAGGTAACTTTAGATCATCCAAGAGTACCACAATATAGCTACTGAATGTGATATGTATTTGTGAACAACTATACGCATATCATAATTTGAAAGATTAGCTTTACACTTTTAAAAAATATTTTCATAATATATGTGAATTACTTACTTGATTCAGTGATTAATTTGATTCCGGAGGCAAAATAGATTCTCCTGTCTGAGCCAGTCACACACTGTACTGTCCTTAAGCAATAAGTCTTTGGACATATGACTACAGAGTAATGTCATGTTTGATTGCAATTCTCTATTGCATTTTATGCTAAATATTTTTAAAATTGTATATCACTGACATAAATAATTAACGTACAACAGCAAATGTATCTAAATGAAAATCCTGGCTGGAATGTTTTAGGCACTAAACATTTTGTTCTGTTATCAAATATGAGCTTGTAATACGGTAATGACACACTCTCACAATATCCAATAAAATTTTGAAATATAAAATTTGAGTTTAACAGTACAGTATGCTGCTTATTTTATGGACAGTGCATAATAATGTTTCCCCTGAACTGAACCTGTCAGAAATTACTGAGTTTTATTCCTGTATATATCTATATCAAGTATAACATTTAAAACTATAAGCATAACTTGGGCAACAAAAATATATATTCTAATTGCATTCTCATATTATTATTGTATACTCACTGCATAATACAGCTGATCTAAATGAAACATCACTACTACATACTACTGTTCTCTTTGTTCATAAAAGAAAAATCCTAGAGAATGTCTTTAGGAAAATGTATCACTGGCTTTGATTAAAAGACAAAAGTATAAAATAAAAACACAGTATATTGTCTTTGAGGAGTTAGTGCCTTTTTGTTATCTACTTACTTGTCTCAACAATAAATTTGATTCCAGACCCAAAGTAGATTCTCTGGACTCCATTAGTCACACACTGTTATTTCCCTTAGCAATAATCTTTTCCAAAGCAGTA
>JAPEKO010000001.1:11446396-11457968 GCA_027576075.1 Cathorops hypophthalmus
TATATATATTTTTTTTTTTTTTTTTTTGTTAGCCACTTACTTTCCACAACAATCAGTTTGATTCCAGAGCCGAAGTAGATTCTCCGGAGTCCATCAGTCACACACTGTTATATTCCCAAGCTATAATTCTCTGATTTAAAGCCTTATTGGAGCCATATTGCATTATTGCATGATGGTGAAAATTTTAGCATGGTTGTATCTTTTACTGTGCATTTTTGGACATTAGAACATGCCAATAGCAGATTTTAAATACTGAACTAAAATTTGGTCCAGTTTCCAGAAACCTCATGAAGTTTCATGTGAAACACTTACTTGATTCAATGATTAATTTGATTCCAGAGCCAAAATAGATTCTCCTGTCTCCTGTCTTAGTCACACACTCAATTTTCCCTCAACAACAACTCATTAGTCATATGACTATTCTGATTCATTTGATTAAAATGTAGAATTACATTTCATGAGTGTAAATCATTAACACTGACAAAGGTATTTTCCTCTAAATGGAAATCCCTGCGGCAATTTTTGGGGCAGTTTGTGTTAATGGCACATTTCCATAATATACACTAAATATTTGGAAATACAACAATTTAGTGAAATAGTACCGACCTGGTTATAATACTTGAACTATTACTTGCGATGTGTTTTTTTAATCACATATAGTTAAACAACCACATATCAAACATTCATCAAAAGATGTGTATTCTTATTGCATACTCATTGCATTTACACATAAACAGATGTGTTTTAAACTCTGAGGCATTTTAAGTTCCTCTCATGCTACATTTAATTTGTGTCAGTTCCAATAGTCATTGTTATTTCCTTCATTTCCTTTAGTCTCAACAAAAATAAAATGTTGAATAAAAGTAAAGAAATATTTCAGAATTTTAACACAAGCAATGTATTTAAAATGGGCAACCATACACGTGCCCCAGTTTGAAAGATTATATCCACAGTTTTTAACATTTTCTGATAATTTATGTGAAAGACTTACTTAGTTCAGTGATTAATTTGATTCCAGAGCCAAAAGAGATCTTATCGTAAGTCACACACTGTAGTGTCCCTAAACAATAACTCTTTGGTCATATGACTCATCTCATATGTTTGAGTAAAACTTACATTCCATAATAACATTCCATGATATGTATTTGAAATAGGAACTAATTTACATATTTACAGATGTGTTTTAAATTCTGAGGCATTTTAAGGCACTAAACTTTTGCTAACAAAACTTTGTGTTCTTTTACTAAATACAAGTTTATTTGTGACGGTGAACGGCTTGTACAAACTTTAGTCAATCCATTATGTCAAATTTCATTGCAACAGTTTGTACATTGCTCATTTTATCCACAGTATATATCTGAGTTGTTTTTTTTTTTTATTTTACAAATATTATTTTCACTGTTGTTTAAGCCAAATATAGACACACAACTACATAAAATATTTGAAGGTTAGGTTTTGAATCAAACAAATTCTGACATTTTAAACCTGGCATATCGAACATTGTACTTACAACCATGCTAACTTTCTTACTAAGTATACTACTTAAGCTCTGCTGAGGATAAACGTACTTTTTATTAGATTGTTAAATATCATAACAAGTATATATGAAAAATCCTAGATAAGGTATTTAAGGAAATTTAGTTTTAGAAAAAAGTATAATAAAATATGTTATATAGATTCCATGTCTATATTAAATTGCAGCTTCTTTTTATTTACAACTGGGGTTTTTTCCACATTTTTTTTTCACTTACTTGTCTCAACAGTCAATTTGATTCCAGAGCCAAAGTAGATTTTCTGAGTTCCACTGTAAGTCACACACTGTTCTTTTCTTGACCAATAATTCTCTGTTCTAAAGTAGGATATCTGACGTATTTCATTGGATTTTATTCTAAACATTGAGTGAATAGACACAATGTAAATACAAATTCTATTCTTTTAATGTGCATTTTTGTGCATTATAATATGTTGATAGTAGATTTTCAATATTGGGTACCAGTGTCATTAACTTAAACTCGGGCCTCTTCACTAGAAGAATAACTTTAAGATAATCATATTTGGTGGACTGTTTGATGCATTTTTTTCTCCACCATTTAACTATGACCTTTGCACTGCAATGTTTCAGTGAAACTTTCCAAATACAAAGCACATATTTCAGTGCAGCTTTTGTCCAAATTCTGTTGACACTAGCTAAACATAGCGATGTATTAGTTCAGAGATGAAGAGCATTTAAAGACAGAAAGTTGTAATTTTACCTGATATTACTGTAAGTTTTGTTCCTTTCCCAAATTGATTCCCATAAAATTCCCATATTATTGTCTGCCCAGACCTTGACACACATTGTTACACATCTGCACAAAAAACATGCTTACTACTAATAGGACCCATATGAAAGGTGTGAAGGGTATGATTGAACATATTGGAAATATTTAAGTTTTTTTTTTTTTAATTATGGAAGTACAAAACTGGTCTTCAATCCAAGTGAGCATTACAATGGACTAAAGTTATACTGGCATTCTGACTAATAATATATTGTGTTTGCTAGTTCCTAGATTAAAACATCCATTTGTATTAAATTCCAGTTAGAGTAAGATAAACACTACAATTAATTAAACAGTGACTTCAGTAAGGATTAATAGTTTTAATGACTTACTTGTTTCAAGAATTAACTTTGTCCCTGTGCCAAAGATGAGCTTATAAACTCCACTCTGATCAGTCACACAGTATATAACTCAGCAACAAGAAACCTCATGAGTTGCACCATGCATTATGTAATAATTTTAAACTATTCAATGACTGTTTTTTGCACACTTACTTTTCTCAACAGTCAGTTTGATTCCTGAGCCAAAGTACAGTTTCCGACCTCCAACATCAGTCACACAGTGTTCTGGCTATGATCAATAATCCTACAAATTTTTCATGATAGACTCTAGCTACATTTCATATATTCCTTTTTATTTCATTTTAAATATTAGGTATAGTAGACATGTGAACTGTAGTTGTATCCAAACACTATAATTTAAGGAAAATAACAACTTTACAGTACCCTGTGCCACTACTTAGATGTAAGATAGCTACTGTGTAATACTTTATGTTGTACTTAACTTATTTTGTAGCAGAACGACCTTATCAAAATATACAAATTATTAAGTTGTTTCTATAAGTTCCTCATATGTCTGCAAGACTTACCTGAACTAATTTTAATCAATTCAATTAATACTCTATGTTTTTATCAATAAACATTTGTAATACTTTGTAATAAAATTTGTAAGCTCAAATCTGTTCACTATGAACAATTTAATATGAGTAACTTACTTGTTTGAACTATCAGCACTATGCCTGTGCCAAAGATCAGCTTATATCCATCTCTAGCATTCACACATTATGGGGACTTGCAACAAAAACATTCAGACATAAGACATCGGTCTTATCAAATATTATTATCCATGTTAACATTTTTCCTTACCTTATCATTATATACTGCCACATTGTAATTGATGTAATTGGTTTTAGTTGATTGACTTTCTATTATGGGCCAAAAATAAAGTATTGATATTGTGATTTTTATGCAATACTTTTGATAACCCTACTTATATCACAATTTAAAAGATTAAAAATTTTCTGATGTATGCTAAACACTTACTTGGTTCAGTGAGTAATTTGATTCCAGAGCCAAAATAGATCTTATTGTTAGTCACACACTATAGTGTCCTTAAGCAATAACTCTTTGGTCATATGACTCATCTCATATGTTTGAGTAAAACTTGCTATTGCATTCCAAGACATGTATTTGAAATAGAAACTCATTTATACATTTACAGATGTGTTTTAAACTCTGAGGCATTTTAAGGCACTAAACTTTTGCTATCAAAACTTTGTTTTCCTTTACTAAACACAAGTTTATTTGTGACAGTGACCTGCTCGTACAAACTTTAGTCAATCCATTAAGTCAAATTTCATTGCAACTGTTTGTACATTACTAATTTTATCCACAATAGATATCTGAGTTGCTTTTTTGTCTTTTACAAATATTATTTTCAGTGCTATTTAAGCCATATATAGACACACAACTACATAAAATATTTAAAAATAAAATGAATTCCAGCATTTTAAACCTGGTATATCGAGCATTCTACTTACAACCATGCTAACTTTGTTACTAAGTATATTATTTAAGCTCTTGTGAGGATAAATGTACTTTATCATAGCAAGCATATATGAAAATCATAGATATGGTCTTTAAGAAAATTTAGTTTGGGAAAAAAGTATAATAAAATACCTTATATAGAGTCCAGGTATATATTGACCAGAAGCTTCTTTTTATTTATAATTTTTCTCAATTTTTTTCACTTACTTGTCTCAACAGTCAGTTTGATTCCAGAGCCAAAGTAGATTTTCTGAGTTTCACTGGAAGTCACACACTGGTATTTTGTTGACCAAGAATTCTCTGTTCTAAAGTAGGATATCTGATATTTTTCATTCGATTTTATTCTAAACAATGAGTGCATAGAAGAAATGTAAATAGAATGTATATTATTTTAAAGTATATTTGTATGCATCATAATATGTTGAGAGTAGATTTTCAATATCAGGTACCAGTAGTGTCATTAACTTAAACTCGGGCCTGTTCACTAGAAAAATCATAACTTTAAGATAATTTTATTTGGAAGACTGTTCAATATAATGTTTTGGTTTTGTTATGTTTTCTCCACAATTTAACTATGACCTTTGCACTAGAGTTTTTCAGAAAACTTTCCAAATACAAAGCACATATTTCAGTGCAGCTTTTGTCCAAATTCTGTTCACACTAGCTAAACATAGCGATGCATTAGTTCAGAGATGAAAAGCATTTAAAGACAGAAAGTTGTAATTTTACCTGATATTACTGTAAGTTTTGTTTCTTTTCCAAATATAATTTTCTGCCCAGAATATGACACACATAGTTATATGTCTGCACAAAAACATGCTTATTAATAAGAGGACGCATATGAGAATTGTGAAGCAATATGTTGCAAGGTTTTGATTGAACATATTGAAAATATTTAAGTAAGGTTTTTTGTTTGTTTGTTTTTAAATTAGAAAGGTACAAAACTGTTCTTCGGTCCAACCAAGCATTACAATGGGTTAAAGTTATACTGGCATTCTGACTAATAATATATTCTGTGTTTGCTAGTTCCTAGATTAAAGCATTCATTTGTATTAAATTCCAACTGGAGTAATATAAACACAGCAATTAATTAAACAGTGAATGTATACTGACTGCAGTAATGAGTAAAAATTTGAATAACTTACTTATTTCAATAATTAACTTTGTCCCTTTGCCAAAGATGAGCTTATAAGCTCCACTCTGACTAGACACACAGTATATAACTCAGCAACAAGAAGCTTCATGAGTTGCACCATGCATTATGTAATAATTTAAAACTATTTAATGACACACACCTGTAAGTATATATGACTTAAATCTAACATATTACAGTGTGTACACAAATAAATATGTTATTCATCTGATTGCTTTTTGCACACTTACTTTTCTCAACAGTCAGTTTGATTCCTGAGCCAAAGTAAAGTTTCTGACCTCCAACATCAGTCACACAGTGTTCTGCCTATGATCAATAATCCTACATATTTTTCATGATAGACTCTAGCTACATTTCATATATTCCATTTCATTTCATTGTAAATATTAGGTATAGTAGACATGTGAACTGTAGTTGTATCCAAACACTATAATTTAAGCAAAAGAACAACTTTACAGTACCCTGTGCCACTACTTAAATGTAATATAGCTACTCTGTAATACGTTATGTTGTACTTTACTTATTTTGTAGCAGAACAACCTTATTGGAACATACAAATCATTAAGTTGTTTCTATAAGTTCCTCATTCGTCTGCAAGACTTACCTGAACTCATTTTAATCAGTTTAATGTATACTTTAATTGGGTTTTTAATCAATAAACATTTGTAATATGATGTAATAAAAATTTGTAAGCTCAAATCTGTTCACTATGAACAATTTAATACCAGTTACTTACTTATTTGAACTGTCAGCACTATGCCTGTGCCAAAGATCAGCTTATATCCAGTATTCACACATTATGGGGACTTGCAACAAAAACATTCAGACATAAGACATCGGTCTTATCAAATATTATTATCCATGTTAACATTTTTCCTTACCTTATCATTATATACTGCCACATTGTAATTGATGTAATTGGTTTTAGTTGATTGACTTTCTATTATGGGCCAAAAATAAAGTATTGATATTGTGATTTTTATGCAATACTTTTGATAACCCTACTTATATCACAATTTAAAAGATTAAAAATTTTCTGATGTATGCTAAACACTTACTTGGTTCAGTGAGTAATTTGATTCCAGAGCCAAAATAGATCTTATTGTTAGTCACACACTATAGTGTCCTTAAGCAATAACTCTTTGGTCATATGACTCATCTCATATGTTTGAGTAAAACTTGCTATTGCATTCCAAGACATGTATTTGAAATAGAAACTCATTTATACATTTACAGATGTGTTTTAAACTCTGAGGCATTTTAAGGCACTAAACTTTTGCTATCAAAACTTTGTTTTCCTTTACTAAACACAAGTTTATTTGTGACAGTGACCTGCTCGTACAAACTTTAGTCAATCCATTAAGTCAAATTTCATTGCAACTGTTTGTACATTACTAATTTTATCCACAATAGATATCTGAGTTGCTTTTTTGTCTTTTACAAATATTATTTTCAGTGCTATTTAAGCCATATATAGACACACAACTACATAAAATATTTAAAAATAAAATGAATTCCAGCATTTTAAACCTGGTATATCGAGCATTCTACTTACAACCATGCTAACTTTGTTACTAAGTATATTATTTAAGCTCTTGTGAGGATAAATGTACTTTATCATAGCAAGCATATATGAAAATCATAGATATGGTCTTTAAGAAAATTTAGTTTGGGAAAAAAGTATAATAAAATACCTTATATAGAGTCCAGGTATATATTGACCAGAAGCTTCTTTTTATTTATAATTTTTCTCAATTTTTTTCACTTACTTGTCTCAACAGTCAGTTTGATTCCAGAGCCAAAGTAGAGTTTCTTATCTCCAGCATAAGTCACACACTATTATTTTCTTGAGCAACAATTCTCTGTTCTAAAGTAGGATGTCTGATGTATTTCATTGGATTTTATTCTAAATAATGAGTGCATAGAGGAATTGTAAATACAAATTATCTTCTTTTAATGTGTATTTTTATGTATCATAATATGTTGATAGTAGATTTTCAATATCAGGTAACAGTAGTGTCATTAACTTAAACTCGGGCCTGTTCACTAGAAGAATCATAACTTTAAGATAATCTTATTCGGTAGACTGTTTGATATAATGTTTTTTTTTTGTTGTTGTTATTTTTTCTCCACCGTTTAGCTATGACCTTTGCACTACAATGTTTCAGAGAAAATTTCCAAATACTGTACAAAGCACATATTTCAGTACAGCTTTTGTCCAAATTCTGTTGACACTAGCTAAACGTAGCTATGTATAAGTTCAGAGATGAAAAGCATTTAAAGACAGAAAGTTGTAATTTTACCTGATATTACTGTAAGTTTTGTTCCTTTTCCAAATATAATTTTCTGCCCAGAGTTTGACACACATAGTTATATGTCTGCACAAAAACATGCTTACTACTAATAGGACCCATATGGGAGCTGTGAAGCAATATGTTGCAAGGTTTTGATTGAGCATATTAGAAATATTTAAGTAAGGGTTTTGTTTTTTCAATTATGGAAGTACAAAACTGTTCTTCAATCCAATCAAGCATTACAATGGACTAAAGTTATATTGGCATTCTGACTAATAATATATTCTTTGTTTGCTAGTTCCTAGATTAAAGTATTGATTTCTATTAAATTCCAACTAGAGTAATATAAACAATTCAATTAATTAAACAGTGTATGTGTACTGAGTTCAGTAAGGATTAATAATTTTAATGACTTACTTGTTTCAATAATTAATTTTGTCCCTGTGCCAAAGATGAGCTTATAAGCTCCACTCTGATCAATCACACAGTATATAACTCAGCAACAAGAAACCTCATGAGTTGCACCATGCATTATGTAATAATTTAAAACTATTTAATGACACACACCGGTAATTATATATGACTTAAATCTAACATATTACAGTGTGTACACAAATAAATGTGTTATTCATTTGATTGTTTTTTTGCACACTTACTTTTCTCAACAGTCAGTTTGATTCCGGAGCCAAAGTACAGTTTCCGACCTCCAGCATCAGTCACACAGTGTTCTGGCTATGATCAATAATCCTCCATATTTTTCATGATAGACTCTAGCTACATTTCATATATTCCTTTTTATTTCATTGTAAATATTAGGTATAGTAGACATGTGAACTGTAGTTGTATCCAAACACTATAATTTAAGTAAATAACAGCCTTACAGTACCCTTTGCCACGACCTAAATGTAATATATTTACTCTGTAATACTTTATGTTGTACTTTAATTATTTTGCAGCAGAATAACCTTATCGATACATACAAATCATTTGATTGTTTTACAAGTTCCTCATAACGTCTGTAAGACTTGCCTCAATTAATTTTAATCAGTTTAATTTATACTTTAATTGGGTTTTTATCAATAAACATTTGTAATACTTTGTAATAAAATTTGTAAGCTCAAATCTGTTGACGATGAACAATTTAATACCAGTAACTTACTTGTTTGAACTGTCAGCACTATGCCTGTGCCAAAGATCAGCTTATATCCAGCATTCACACATTATGGGGACTTGCAACAAAAACATTCAGACATAAGATATCGCTCTTATCAAATTTTGCATAAAAATCACAATGTCAATATTTTTAGACCATGATAGAAAATCAATCAATAAAACCAATTACATCAATAACAATGTGGGATATTATGGCAGTAAATAATGATAAGGTAAGGCAAATTGTTAAAGTGACTTTAACTTCAATATTGATGTTATTGATGTATCAATAATTTTGATAAACCTACTTATATCACAGTTTAAAAGATTTTAAAAAATTCCTGATGTATGCTACACATTTACTTGGTTCAGTGATTAATTTGATTCCAGAGCCAAAATAGATTCTTCTGTCTCCTGTATTAGTCACACATTCAACTATCCCTAAGCAATAACTCTTTGGTCATATGACTCGTCTCATACTGTATGTTCGAGTAAAACTTGCTATTGCATTCCATGATATGTATTTGAAATAGGAACTCATTTACACATTTACAGATGTGTTTTAAACTCTGAGGCATTTTAAGGCACTAAACTTTTGCTATCAAAAGTTTGTGTTTCTTTACTAAATACAAGTTTATTTGTGGCAGTGACCTGCCCATACAAACTTTAGTCAATACATTATGTCAAATTTCATTGCAACAGTTTGTACATTACTCATTTTATCCACAGTATATATCTGAGTTGCTTTTTTTTTTCTTGTACAAATATTATTTTCAGTGCTGCTTAAGCCAAATATAGACACATAAATGCATAAAATATTTGAAGGTAACATTTTGAATAAAATGATTTCTGGCATTTTAAACCTGGCATATCGAGCATTGTACTTACAACCATGCTAACTTTCTTACTAAGTATACTACTTAAGGTCTGGTGAGGATAAATGTGTTTTTTATTAGTTTGTTAAATATCATAACAAACATGTATGGAAAATCCTAGATACAGTCTTTAAGAAAATTTAGTTTGGGAAAAAGTATAATAAAATGCCCTATATAGAGTCCAGGTATGTATTGGCTACCAGCATCCTCTTATTTATAATTTTTCTCTATTTTTTTCCACTTACTTGTCTCAACAGTCATTTTGATTCCAGAGCCAAAGTAGATTTTCTGATCTCCAGTGTATATCACACACTGTTATTTTCTTGAGCAACAATTCTCTGTTCTAAAGTAGGATATCTGATGTGTTTCATTTTATTTTATTCTAAATAATGAGTGCATAGACGAAATGTAAATGAAGATGATCTTAATTTAATGTATATTTTTATGCATCATAATATGTTGTGTCATTAACTTAAACTCGGGCCTGTTCACTAGAAGAATCATAACTTTAAGATAATCTAATTCAGTAGACTGTTTGATATATTGTTTTGTTTTTGTTTTTTCACCACCATTTAACTATGACCTTTGCACTACAGTTTTTCAGAGAAACTTTCCAAATACAAAGCAAATATTTCAGTGCAGCTTTTGTCCAAATTCTGTTGACACTAGCTAAATGTAGCCATATATAAGTTCAGAGATGATGAAAAAGCATTTAAAGACAGAAAGTTGTAATTTTACCTGATATTACTGTAAGTTTTGTTCCTTTTCCAAATATAAATTTTTGCCCAGAGTTAGACACACATTGTAATACATCTGCACAAAAATATGCTTCCTACTAATAGGATGCATATGAGAGTTGTGAAGCAATGTGTTGCAAGGTTTTGATTGAACATATTGGAAATATTTACTTTATTATTATTATTATTATTATTATTATTATTATTATTATTATTATTATTATTATTATGGAAGTACATAACTGTTCTTCAATCCAACCAAGCATTACAATGGACTCAAGTTATATTGACATTCTGACTAATAATATATTCTGCGTTTGCTAGTTTCTAAAACATTCATTTGTATTAAATTCCAACTAGAGTAATATAAACACAGCAATTAATTAAGCAGTGAATGTGTCCTGACTGCAGTAATGAGTAATAATTTAAATTAATTACTTGTTTCAATATTTAACCTTGTCCCTTTGCCAAAGATGAGCTTATAACTCAGCAACAATAAGCTTCATGAATTGCACCATGCATTATGTAATAATTTAAAACTATTTAATGACACACACCTGTAATTGTATAGGATTTAATTCTAACATATTACAGTGTGTACACAAATAAATATGTGTTATTCATGTGATTGTTTTTTGCACACTTACTTTTCTCAACAGTCAGTTTGATTCCGGAGCCAAAGTACAGTTTCCGACCTCCACCATCAGTCACACAGTGTTCTGGCTATAATCAATAATCCTACATATTTTTTCATGATAGACTCTAGCTACATTTCATATATTCCATTTTATTTCATTGTAAATATTAGGTATAGTAGACATGTGAACTATAGTTGTATCCAAACACTATAATTTAAGTAAATTAACAGCCTTACGATATACTGTACCACTATCTAAATGTAATATAGCTACTCTGTAATACTTTATGTTGTACTTTACTTATTTTGTCACAGAACAACCTTATCGGAACATACAAATCATTTGATTGTTTTTACCCGTTCGTCATACGTCTGCAAGACTTGCCTCAATTCATTTTAATCAGTTTAATTTATACTCTAATTGGGTTTTTATCAATAAATATTTGTAATACTTTGTAATAAAATTTCTAAGCTCAAATCTGTTGACAATGAACAATTTAATGCCAGTAACTTACTTGTTTGAACTGTCAGCACTATGCCTGTGCCAAAGATCAGCTTATATCCAGCATTCACACATTAT
>JAPEKO010000001.1:11496230-11508313 GCA_027576075.1 Cathorops hypophthalmus
ACAATTCTACAAAATATTAATGATTTTGTAAGTAATTCTGCTGCAAACAATAAAAGAGACAACAAAAAGCCTCTGGCACAATAACTGAGTTGTATCTTTGTGTATAAACTGAGTTATTAACTCCTTTTTAAGCTATTTAATGAAGTATACTTGTATATACTACTTAAAGAAAGACCAAATTAAATCTGATAACTGCAGTTCTTAAGTTTCTGTCTGGGCTATCATATCATAGTACTTTACATCACAACAATCTGGCCTCAGGAAAATAAACAGGATTCAATTTGGGGATCTTTGTACACTTACTTTTTTCTATGACCAATTTTGTTCCAGAGCCAAAGAAGATTCTGTAGTTTCCAGACACACACTCTTCTGTCCCTTATCAATAACTCTCCATTAATCTACTACAGTATTTAGATATTACATTAAATTTTACTGTAAACATTAAGTATATAATTAAAATGCATAGTAGTGGATTTATGGTTTTCTGGAAACACTTCACTAACTATTTACATCACACATCTGTGATCTAATAAGATGAAGTGGAATAATGATTAATTGTCCATAGTAAGCATTCAAGATTTCAGGAATTACAAGACCATTTATGTGATCTTTATATCCCACCTGATTTTACTGCAAGTGTTGTGTTTTCTGCAAATATTGATTTATATTCAATATAAGCCAAACTGCGTACATCTGAATATCGATGTACAGTAAATAACTATACATTATTTCCTAAGAGGTAACAAAGCTTGATATACTGTACAATGTCCAATAAATATTTGATGGGTTTTACAAGTCCTGCTATGCAAGTATCAAGTTTCTGAATACAGTTATGTTATTGTTCCTTTTGTGGTTTTTTTTTTTTTCAGTATGAGCAGCTAAGCATGCTCTCAAGATGAGAGACAATTTGTCGCTAAAGTTACAAATGCATTCTTTAAGATCCAGAGGTTAACTTATGTATCAAGTATGACAACTTCATTTGCATGAAAGAAATTGACATCAGACACATTTGTTACTATTCTTATGAACTGAGCATGCTGTTGAATGATAAATAGTGATGACAAACTTGTGCTTTCTACACTTTCTATGTTATCAAATATTTTTACTGAAATTGTCAATTAATTAAGTATTGTCTGTATTGGAGACTGAGGGTGTATGTTGAGTTATGCTTACACTTGCACTTATAAAATTACACTTACTTTTGCCCACAATCAGTTTTGTTCCGGAGCCAAAGTAGAATTGGTTACTTCCAGAATAAGTCACACACTGTTCAGTCCCTTATCAATAACTCTCCATTCAACTATTCTATACAGTAAAGTATGTTAAGTTTGAATGTACGTAAACATTAATTATATAGCAGAATTGTAGTATAATATAGTTGATTTACAGCATTCTGTAAAGGCATCACTACAAATATACCACATAAGTAATAATATATTCTTATGAAATATTAATATAAGAGATTATTGATGTCTTACCTGAATTTACTGTAAGTTTCATTCCCTCTGCAAATATTAATTTTAATTGTCCTGCACCTTGAGTCACACAGTTTTTAATGGCATGGCAAATACATGTGCATGCTGCATGTATTTAAATATCACTGAATTACTTCTCACTGTCTTAAGTAATATCACTTATCACTTTAATATACTAAATAATCCAAATAACTATTGATATGTTTCACTGTTAGTGCATTATCTGTACAAATTCCACTACTGAAAGAAATAACTTCTGTACTTTAACATACTATGAATTTATATAGTGATGGTTTGTGCAATCCATCTAGGAAGTTATACAAAAGGTCATAATTACAGTAAACACTTACCTGACTCTACCAGCAGTTTTATGGCTTTGCCAAAGATAAGTTTTCCAAAACTATCAGACACACACTGCTACACCTCACTGCATTTTTGTCTATAACATATGATCTATCCATTAGACTGCTTTTAATTCCGTAACTAAGGTAATACATGTACACTTTCTAGAATTTGTCTCTTCATGATTACTGCAATATAAACCTGACAAGTAACATGAATGAATTATTGTGTATCCGAGAGAATAAAGTACATCTAATCGACTAATTCCACTATAGCATGGCACCAAAAAATAAACCTGTATGATTCAGTATTAATCACTTACTGTACTGCTACTACTGTATGAACATTTCAGTTACAGAACTAACTTTTCCACTTTCATCAGTTATGAATTCATGTAGTGAATGTAATGAATCAGGATCAGGATCAGAATCGAATTTATTGCCAAGTACTATCTCACAAGTACAAATAAGTACTTGTCAATAAACTTGATTTTGATTCTGAAATTCCTGTAATATGTTGTGGAAAGTGTTATATCAAACACTTACTTGACTGTACCAGCAGTTTTATGCCTTTGCCAAAGATCAGTTTCCGTGCATTATTATCCACACACTGCTACACCTCATAACATTTTCTCAGTAGCCTCCAGTAACGTGACATGCATAACATGCTCATGTAGAAATATAGCCTAGCATTTAAATACACTTATTCAAAGTATTAAGGATTTTTTTAACTCACTAAATCTGCTGTAAACAATGTAAGTAGCAACAAAAAGCCTTTAACACAAAACTTTAGCTCCATTATTGTTGTGTATAATCTCCTAATAAAATAACTATTAATTACATTAAAACCATTTCATGAAGTCTATTTCTAATTATATACTACTGAAATAAAACCTATTCTAAATCTGATGACCATACAGTAGTTTTTAAGGTGCTATCTGGAAAAAGTCCATCATATTGCTTTTGTTGTGACAGACTGACCTTCACACAAATACGTAACTTATCTTGTATCCTTCAATATTAAGCACTTACTGTACTACTACTCTATGAACATTTACAGACTGGATATCCCACTGTCCTCAAGCAGAAATATATGTAGCACATCTAGAGTTTATAAAACTAAAGATAAAGTCGACATGAAATATGAGTAGAAACATCAGAACACAAACACTTGCCGAGTTCTACTATCAGTCGGGTTCCAGCACCAAAGATAATCTTGGTAACATCAAGATTCACACGGACTTGTACTCTATTTCAAATACACCATACATAAAGCACACATACAGAAATCTAACCTCACAATCAAATGCATTTCTTTAAAATGAAATATTATTGGTATTTTGTACTTTCACACACTATGAACTCATTTTGTGGACGTAATGAAAGCCATGTAAATTGTACCAAATGTAGATAATCACTTATTCACAGCATGTACTTACTTGACTGTACCAGCAGTTTTATGCCTTTGCCAAATATCAGTTTTCCTCCAGCGTTATTAGCCACACACTGCTACATCTCTTTACATTTTCTCTGTAGCCTCCAGTGTGACTGTTTAGTCACATCGACAATGCATGATACGCTCATGCAGAAATGTAAATTCACAATTAAACACGTTATTAACATTAAAGAGTAACCTACCATTTAAACACAATTTTTCACAATATTAAAGATTTTTGGAAGTAGCTAAATCTGTTGTGGGATATCAGTAACCTATGTAAAACCCCTTTTTTTTTCTACAAAGAGTTTTGTTCCGGAGCCAAAATAGATCCTGCTGTTTCCAGTCACACACCATTCTCTCCCATTTTAATAAGTCTCTATTAATGTATATAACTATATTACATTAAATTATACTGTTCTCTACTCTAAATTCTACTGTAAATATTAGGTATATGGCAGAAATGTATAGTAAAGTTGATTTGCAGCATTTTGTAAATGTGTCACTATGTCAATATGCAATGCAACTAATAACATGTTGACGTGAAATATTAATAAGAAAGATTTTTGGCTCACCTGAATTTACCTGAAGTTTCATGCCTTTTGCAAATATTAATTTGTATTGTCCTGTACTGCCAGTCACACAGTTTTTTATGGTGTGACAAATACATGTGCATTTTCTGCCTTTGACCATGTTGAGTATGTTTGATTATCACTGTGTATAACCATAAAATACTTTATTTACAAATGTGCTAAATAAGGCAAGTGAATACTTGCATGTACTAGTAAAATTCCACTTCTTAAAGAAATAGATTTTGTACTTGTACACACTCATTTGATATAGCGAATGTCATGAAAATTAATGTAGGATGTTATACAAAATAATATAATTACAGTCAGCACTTACCTGACTCTACAAGCAGCTTTATGCCTTTGCCAAAGCTCAGTTTTCCAAGGTTATTAGACACACACTGCTACACCTCACAACATTTTCTCTATGATCCCTGATTTATGAAATGGACTGCTTTGTCTCCTTAAATAAGGTGATATTCCAGATACACTTTCTACAATGTTGCCTTTTTGTGACTATAGTAATATAAAACCATCAAGCAACATGAATTAGATATGCACTAAAGATAAGCTTGTATCCTTCAATATTTACATTTTATAGTATTACAGAATTCATAAGACTCTATAAACACTTCAGTCCTGCATAATATCATCTACCATTCACAAACTATATATCCTGAAAATATTGCAGCTTTTTCAAACTAAAAATCTATCATATTCTAACAGTTTATCATAAACAGAAAAAAAAAACCTATTATGAACACTTGCCTTGTTCTACTATAAGTCGTGTTCCAGCACTAAAGATAATCCTTGTATTGCCAAAAGTCACACAGAGATATACTCTATATCAAATACATCATGCATGACACAATCATGAAAAAATAAGGTAACCTAGCACTATAAGTTTAAAAAAAAAAAGTAATATCATTGGAATTCCACTTCTTAAAGAATGAAATTTTGCACTTTCTAGTCAAATTCATGTACTGAAATGTACAAAATATTAATTACAGCAAACACTTACTTGATTGCACCAGCAGTTTTATGCCATTGCCAAAGATCAGTTTTTCTGTGTTCCTATTCACACACTGCTAAACCTGATAACATTTTCTCTATAGGCTCCACTATATGCAATAGACTGCTTTGTCAAATACACCATGCATGGCAAACGCATGCAGCGATGTAACCTACCATTTAAACACAATTTTTCATAATATTAAAGATTTTTGAAGTAGCTAAATCTGTTGTGGGATATAAGTTGCAATAAAAGCCTTTCAAATAAGAGTTCATTTGCACCATTATTATGTATAAACTGAGTTATTAATTCATTTAAAATTATATTTATAACTGCATACTACCTAAACGAAGACTATTATAAATCGGAAACCTGTATTTTTAAAGCATCTTGTCAAAGTAGATTACATACTATTATGAAATAGTGCTTAGCATCAATAAACAAGTTTAGTATCTTTATAATTCTTTTTAAAATTAAACTTACTTTTTCAACAATGAGTTTCATTCCAGAACCAAAGTAAATTATTTTGTTTCCGGTATTAGTCACACACTATTCAGTCCATTATCAATAACTCTATTACTCTATTAAATATACAGTATATACAGTACCAGCCAAAGTTTGGATACACCTTCTAACACAGTGCTGTCTTTTCCTTTATTTTTATTAATTAAAAGACACCATGTCTTAACATAATGAAGGATGTTGTTTCTCTTTACTTAGTTGAGCAGTTCTTGACATAATATGGATTACTACAGTTGTGGAATTGGGCTATTTACTATATTTTTTATTATTTGCTATTTAGTGTTCTCAAACACATTAAGAAGGCAAGAAGTTGCACTAATTGACTTTTGACTAGGCATAGCTGTTAATTGAAAAGCATTCCAAGTGACTACCTCATGAAGCTGGTTAAGATAATGCTAATAGTGTGCAGTATTCAGTATTGTTCTACAATGTAGAAAATAGTCAAAATACAGAAAAACTTATGAATGAGTAGGTGTGTTCAAAATTTTTCTGGTACTTTTTTTTTTACTGTAAGTATTAAATACACAGTTTATATGTACATTCAATTCAATGTATAGTATTCTGTTAATGTTTCACTATGGGAATTCATCACATAAACTCAAGCATAATAAAGATCCAGTGTCAGTAATGAGCATTCAGGTTTTCAAGAAATACAAAACCTTTTACACTGTTAATATGAAAGATAATTTATGTCCCACCTGAAGTTACTGAAAGCGTTGTGCCTTTTCCAAATATTAACTTATATTGTGCTGCACCTTGAGTCACACAGTTTCTAAAGGCTTGACAAATACATGTACATTTTCTGCCTTCACCCATGCTCAGTATATTGGAGTAACTGATACAACTGTTGCTGTACAAGTGTTGAGTATTTTAATATTTTAGTGATTGTTTTTGTTTGTTTGTTTGTTTGTTTGTTTTTTGCAGGTAGCTTTGAATTTTTTTCCATTATGTGCAAGTTAAGAACATGGTCTCAAGGTGATAGATTTATTCAATGTTTGGTAGCAAAGTCACATGAGACAACTCATAGTGAAAGTAATAAATTGATAAAGTTGAGATAGACAGCAAGGTAAACATTTGTAGTCTGTCTTAGAATTTCATTTCAATGAAAGAATGTGAAATTTCATTTGTTATGAGTCCTATGAATATGCTACTTAGGAACAAAGAATGAGCACTGCATTTTATGTTGCCAAATATCTTTAGCGAAGTCATCATTCATTATTATAATATTGCATTCAAGCCTTATGTACTGCATTATGAGCCCATATAAAAGGGTTGCAAAAAAAATGTAAGCACATTTATCATCATACATGGATATAGCCTGCAAAAATGATTATCTACTAGGTAGTTATTAAGTATCACATAATAAGTAGTTACTACTATTTAAGATTATATTTAGGAAGTTACAAAATACTTGTTCATATTTATATCTTTGAAAATTATACCTGGAAATGAAATGCATGAATGCTTAAAAAAAAGTGTAAAAGTATGTTTTATACTCACGGGCATTGATTATTAATTTTGTGCCTGATCCAAAGATTAACTTTTTATTTCCAGTATTCACACACTGGGAAGCTGCATGACATTAACTCAGTATAGTAAATGATAGCACATATAAAGCTACTTACTTTATATGTGCTATTAAAATAGCATATCTTCATTGATTTTTTTTTTTTTTTTTCATTTTTATGTGCTATGAACCCATATAGGGAATGGATTGAAATTCCTATAGGATGTTATACAAAATGTAGAAAATCTCTTAATTGAAGCAAACACTTACTTGATTGTACCAGCAGTTTTATGCCTTTGCTAAAGATCAGTTTAAAGTCATTAGACACACACTGCTACACCTCATAACATTTTTCTATAGTTCCCAGAGCATGCAATACACTCTTTTGCATTCTTATGTACTTGTAATGTACTTACACTTTGTAGATTTTTGCCTCTTTGCGATTATATTAATACTAGAAGGGCACTTGGTAGATCGTGTACCTCCACCAAACAATGTAATCAGCATCACAATCAAATCATTCAAAAGCAGGATAATACTAAAGCTGTACACCAAATTTCATCAAAATCTGTTCACTAGATTTTGATTTATGTTGGGAACAGACAAAAAATAAATAAATCACGGATCTGCATGCATATCTACATACTGGCTCCACATACATATCCAGATTTGCATCAAATTCTAATCAATTGTTCCTTGCCCCATGGCTCACCTTTCCTCCAAATTTCATCAAAATGTGTTCACTACTTTTTGAGTTACATTGGGAACAGGCAAACAAACAAATGAAAAATTGTGCAGAGCATGATACTTGCAAAAATCACAAAGAAAGTTATGGCTGATTGGGTGTTTTTACAAGATTTGACCTTGGTGACCTTGACCTTTGACCGTAACCCACCAAAAACTAATGATGTCTTTGTGTGACCCTCGCGAGTTGTCCTGTGCATTTTGGTGAAGATTGGTCAATAAATGACAATGCTAAACAACGCACCGACAAACAGACAAACGGACAGATCAACATACTTGCAAAAATCTCCAATTTTCACAAGTAACAAATGGAGGTGAAAATATAAACTCCTCCAGCAAAGTTGGCGGAGGTAATAAAACCAACAAGCATTTAAACCACTCTATGTTCAATGACAAAATTAAACCTATATCCTTCAGTATTTACTGTCAACAGTTTTCCATTCAAATAATCTATAAACACTTCAACCTTGCAGAATGTAATCTAGCATTCATAAACTATACATCCAAAAAGAGACCTTAGATGTTTTTTTTTTAACTCACAACTTCTTATAAAATATTGTAAACACTTGCCTGATTGAACTATGAGTTGTGTTCCAGCCCCAAAGACCAGCTTGTTTCCAGCATTCACACACCCTTACAGTCTATATCAAATACTTATTTATGCTTTCTTATGGAGAAATATATTTTGCATATCTAGCAATCGTAGATGATATTTCATAAACTAAAAGTTTGCATGAAGTACAAGTAAAAAAATTTGAATACAGTCACTAGCATTTAAACGCCTTTCTTTAAAATTTAATTTTAATGAAATCGCATATCTAACTAAACTCAATTTCTACTATAGCTTTATAGAGGTAATATAATGAAATTCACTACTTGTAGAAATCATCGTATTTCTAGCAAACACTTACTTGATTGTACCAACAGTTTTATGCCTTTGCCAAAGGTCAGTTTTTCTCCATAGGTATTAGACACACATTGCTACACCTCTTAACATTTTCTCAAAAGCCCCTTCGGAATGTAACATTATTGAAATCTTACTTCTTAATGAAAAAAAATTTTGCACATTCCCGCAATATATTCATTGTAGAGAAATACTGATAAATTCAATGTATAGAAGTTTCTGTGGTGAATTGTACGATGTGTACAAAAGCTAAATTACAGCAAACAATTCCTTGATTTCACAAGCAGTTTTATGCCATGAGAGGATCTTTGTAATACTTTTTTTTTAAATTACACTTACTTTTTTCTACTATCAGTTTTATTCCAGAGCCAAAATAGATTTTGTAGTTCCCACCAGCAGTCACACACTGTTCTGTTCCCTATCAATAACACTCCACTAATATATTATCAATATTAGATTAAGCTTTGCCATAAATGTTAAGTATGTAGTTGAAATGTATACTAGGTGGATTTATAGTACAGTACTCTGTAAAAACATCTCTACCAACATAAATCAACTAAGTGAATAAGGACAAGCAGAATAAAGATTCATCACTGACCAAGCATTCAAGCATTACAAAACCATTTACATTGTTAATATGAAAGATTGTTTTTATCTCACCTGAATTTACTTCAAGTGTTGTGCCTTCTCCAAATATTAATTTATATTGTCCGCTACTTGTAGTCACACAGTTGTTTATCGCTTAACAAATACATTTACATTTTCTGCCTTTAACCATGTTGATAATATTTGAGTAATTGATGCATCATATAGCTGTTTTTACCTACATAAGGAGTATTTTAATATTTTTTTATTGTTAATTTTTAATGTGCACGTTAAGAACATATCCTCAAGATAGGAAATTTGTTTGTTTTGCTCCAAGGACACAAGTCGGTTACTCGTAAATTACAAATGGATTAGGTTGAGATAGAGAGAAACCTTAATGTTTGTAGTATGTCTTAGAACTTCATTTCAGTGAAAGAAAGTGAAATATCATTTGTTACTAGTCCTATGAATATGTAATTTAGTAACAAATAGTGTACACAAATTTGTGCACTTCAGAAACTGCATTGTATGTCATCAAATATCTTAATGAAGTCAACAGTGAATATTATAATAATATATTACAGCTTTATGATGCACGCTGAGCTTATATAAAGTATTTGCCAAGGATTGTTTACAAGAAAATATATACTTAGGAAGCTATGAAAGACATTTTCATACTTATACCTCTGACAATTAAACCTGGCAATGACCAAAAAAAAAAAAAGGCAAAAGATGTTAATGTGTGATTTATACTCACGGGAATTAATTATCAGTTTGATGCCTGATCCAAAGATCAGCTTTTGATTTCCTCCAGTATTCACACACTGGGAAACTATATAACACTAACTCTGTGCACTAAATGAAAGCCGAATAACTTCTTACATGAACTATTAAAATAGCACTTCTTTTTAAAAAAATAACTTTTGCAATTTCACACACTTTTAATTAAAGAATTATTAAAATTTAATTTATTTTATAAATTCAATGTAAATAAATAAATTTAATTAAAAATTAATTTTAATTAATACAATGAATGTAATGAAATTCATGTAGGAAGTTGTAGGAAGTTGTACAAAATATAGAAAATATCTTAATTACAGCAAACACTTGCTTGACTCTACAAGCAGTTTTACGTTGTTGCTATTTCACTTTGTGAAAGTTATTATCCACACACTTTTACACCACATTACATGTTCTCAGTAGCATCCAATGTATTCAATATAATTGTAATTCATTCAAAGCCATTTAATGAAGTATATTTGCAATTACAGTACCAGTCAAAAATTTAGATGCACCTACTCGTTCATAGGTGTTGCTGTTTTTTACATTGTAGAACACTGAAGAAATCAAAACTATGAAATAACATATGGAACATATACGGAATTATACAATAAAAAAAAAAAGTATCAAAATGTGTTTCATATTTTAGATTCTTCAAAGTAGCCACCGTTTACCTTGATGACAATTTGCACACTATTAGCATTATCTTAACCAGCTTCATGAGGTAGTCACCTGGAACGCTTTTCAATTAATATGTATGCCTCATCAAAAGTTAATTGGTGTAATTTCTTGCCTTCTTAATGTGTTTGAGTTCAAACAGTAAATAGTGAATAATAAAAATACAGTAAATAGCCCTATTCCGCAACTGTAGTAATCCATATTATGTCAAGAACTGCACAGAAAAACAACAGGCCATCATTACTTAAAGAAATGAAGTGTCTTTTAATTGATAAAAATAAAGAAAAAAACCCACTGAAATAGAAGGCATGTCTAAACTTTTGACTGGCACTGTACATACTACCTAAATAAAGCTTTATGTAATTCTGATGCCTGTAGTTTTTAAGGTATCTGGCCAAATCATATGATCTAGGGTTGTATTGTGAAATCTTTGAAATAGGATCAATGTAATACTTTTTTTTTAAATTGCACTTACTTTTTTCTACAATCAGTTTTGTTCCATAGCCAAGGTAGAATTTGTTTCCAGTATTAGTCACACATTGTTTAGTCCCTTACCAATAACTCTGTCTTACTCTATCGCATATATTCTTTTAAATTCTACAATAAAGATTAAATATATTGTTTACGTGTACACTAGGGTTCATTTCACAGTCTTTTGTGAAAGCATTACTATCTAAATATATCACATAACTTTTCAAATAAGGACAAGTGGAATAAAGATTCATTGTAGATAATGAGCATTTAAGTTGTTTTGTGTATTTACAGTATAAGACCATTGACTGTTAATATAAAAGATGATTTATGTCTCACCTGAATTCACCGTAAGTCTTGTGCCTTGTGCAAATATTAATTTAAATCCTCCACCACTCTGAGTCACACAGTTATTTGTCACTCAACAAATACATGTGCATTTTCTGCTTTCCACCATGTTGAATTAATCTGAGTATCACTGTATATAGCTATAAAATGCATTATTCACAAATATACAGTATGTTAAAGGTCAAAAATTAAAGCATTATGATTAATTCATATCATGTTTTTTTTTTCTGGATATACAGGCTAAGGACATGGTCTCACAATGTGAAATTTGCTCCATGTATTGTTACATGAATGAAACTGGAGAAGACATTAGAAATGGATAAGGTTCATAGACAGGCCAAAATACAGATTAATATTCTTAGAAACTGAATGTGCTGTTTGGTAACCAAAAGTACGCACAAATTTGTGTTTGTTCTCTTCAGTGAAGTCATCAATTAATTAATTATAGTGCAATATTATAGCTTTACGGAAATTTACGAGTTTATACAATACTTAAAAAAGGACTGCAAACAGAAACGCAAGGATGGGCATATTGTTGCGTGATGTTTTATTGCTGTAATATTTTTTTGTAATATTGTAAATAGTTACTAATCTCATCTCATTATCTCTAGCCACTTTATCCTGTTCTACAGGGTTACAGGCAAGCTGGAGCCTATCCCAGCTGACTACGGGCGAAAGGCGGGGTACACCCTGGACAAGTCGCCAGGTCATC
>JAPEKO010000001.1:12096893-12108665 GCA_027576075.1 Cathorops hypophthalmus
ATACTTCTCTAAGTGCCTTTGTACAGCTGCTAAGAATATGTTCTAGGGTTCCTCATTTGGAACACAGTGGGCATTTTGGTGACTCTGCTTTGCTGTGCAGATTTGATGGGCTTGGAAGCACAACATACAGTATACTGCCCAGATGAGAAATTTGATGTGGTAAGGTTTAGCTTTCCAGATCTCAAACCAGGTCACTTTTCTCTCAACTGCATTCTCCCATTTAGTCCACGCTCCCTGCTGCTTCATTCCCACTGCCTTGCAGAATATCATTTCCTCCACTGCTGCTCTCACCTCGTCCTGCATTAGAGGCAGTGCCCTTCCTTCCCACTGATGGAATTTGGGGGAGTTGGAAAGGATTCTAGCTTGGCTTGGCCTCAGGCAACCACTCCAACCAGCTTCCTGTGATGCAACCTTGTCTCTGCTTCCTTAACAGCATCCTCTGCCCTCCACTTTCAACCAGCCCTCACTTGGATCCCTGCATTGGCCACCTTTGGACCACTTGAGTCTCCATACTTCACCACTTCGCTAAGCTGTTGTTACTTTAAAATTTTCCTCCAAGGATTTGAAGGGCAGTTGCAGTTTGTTGTGTCCATGGAATGCTATGCTACTCAGACTCTTTGGCAGCCCCAACCATCTCCTGCGGTAGCTGCTGACCTTCCTCTCCAAGTTCTCAACAATAGAGAGTGAGACTGCATAGACATGGAAGGGCCACAAGATTCTGGGAAGAATGCCATATTGGTAGATCTGGGCTTTAAACTTTTCAGGTAGGCCAGACTTGTCCACAGCTTTCAGCCAACCATCCAACTCAGTGCAAGCTGACTAAATAGATGGTGTGTCCCTCAGAGAGCTGTCAAAAATCTTGCCCAAGCTCTTGACTGACTTCTCTGTGATGGTTGGGATGGCTGTGCCTGCAATGGTAAACCTGAACTTGTCCTCCACCTTGCCCTTTCTCAGCACCATGGAGCTTGATTTAGCTGGTTTGAAATGCATCCTAGCCCATGCCACCAGTTTTTCCAGCCCCTTCAGAATCCACTGGCAGCCTGGAACTAAATATGTAATGACTGCGAGGTCATCCATAAATGCCCTGATGTGTGGTTGCCTTTGAGCGGATTTCATTTTAGGCCCTCTACACTCTGGTTCAGTGGACTTCACAAGCATGTTCAAGGCAAATGAAAACATTACAGAGATGGTACACTATATAATGATGCTAATCTCTACCTTGTGTCATCTTGATGTTATTGCTCCTTAAGAAACCCTCATCCTGAAATTATTGTAATAATTAGCAATGAGTTCTTGGATCCTGCTAGTGACCTGATGTTTAGTCAGTGTAAACTGCACCAGCTTGTGTGGAATGGAGCCATAAATGTTCGCTAGGCCAAGCCATAACATGGACAGATTTCCTCTGTCCTCCCTGATGAGCTGAGACACCACACCAATGTGTTCCAGACAAACTGGCACCCTGACATGCCCCCCTTCTGGACTGATGCATTGATATATGGGTAGCCATAGCCTAATGGTTAGAGAAGCAGCTTTGGGAGCAAAAGGTTGCTGGTTTGATTCCCTGGACCAGCAGGAATGGCTAAAATGCCCTTGAGCAAGGCACCTAACACCCCAACTGCTCCGGGTATGTTGTACATCACTCTGGATAAGAGTGTCTGCTTAATACCATTAGTGTGTGTGTGTATATATATATATATATATATATACACAATATATATTAGTGTGTTTCCCAAACATTTCAAGATGGTGTCATGGACAGCAGCCTCGGCACTGTACTCTCCAGCATTTTATTTTTGTTTATTCTCTGTATGTCCGGCTATTCAAACCCCATCACTTACACCAGAGAAGAACTGCTTAACATCAGGCAATTCACTCCAGATAACATTTTACCTAACTTCACAAACATAGGAAGTTTTCTTAAGGAAATTTTAGTTGGAGGAGCAACGCTCTATGGGACATGGTGGAGATGCAGAAGGGGTAAGCAAACTGACACACTAGTGAAACTACATATGCAAGTTTTCACTTCTACTGAGCAGATTGCATAGTGGAATTGTTGAGGGAAAGAGTTGGCAGAATTTGCTTCTACATAAATGAAGGTTGGTGTCCAGATGACACAGTGCTTAGTAAATACTGCAGCCCCAATTTGGAGGTACTGCTCCTAAATTACTGTTCCAAGCCATTTTATTCACCATGGGATTATTCTTCCTTCATCCTGGTTGGTGTTCACATCTCACACCAGGTCAGCATGGATGATGCTCTGCAAACCCTGGCTGATCAGCTAGCAAGCTGGGAACAAAAACACACAGATGCACATTTCATAATTCTTGGGGACTTTAACAGGGCAAAATTAAATCTGGAACTACCAAAATATACACTGCATATTATTTGTCCCACAAGGATAATAGCATTCTCTATCATTGCTAAACAACTTTAAAGAATGCATATCATTCTATTCCCCATGCAGCTTTGGGGCTCTCTGATCACTGCTTTGTCCATCTCATCCCAACCTACAGGCAGAAACCTACAGGCATCCATGGCTGGGGACATTGTATGGCAAGCTTTAAGCAGGAAACATGGAATACGAGTGCCATTCCACTGTGTGTTGGGAGCTCTAACCTGTAGGATACGACTTATTTTGTGCAGTACCTTATAAGGGCCAATGTAATGTGCTTGCAGCTTCTTACACATGCTCTGTTCTCAGAGGTCCTTTGTGGAGACCCATACCTGATCTCCTGGGGAGAACTGAGTTCTTGCCTCTGTGTTTGTCCACATATTGCTTATACTTGGTATTTACCTGTTCTAACCTTTGGTGTGCTTCCTTCCACAATTGTTGGCTTCTTTGGAACCATGTATCAACTGCTGGTAACTAAGTAGGTGTGTCGTCGCATGGAAACAAGGGGGTTAGTAGCTGAGCATGCACTAGAAAGGTGTTAATTGTGTGGCAGAATGCTTGAGGGAGTTTTGTCCATACTTGGCCCATGGGAGAAACTGTGCCCAGTCCCTTTGGTTTCTCATACAGAAGATGCATAAACAACCCACCTCCTGATTCGCATTTTCCACCTGTCCATTGGATTGTGGATGATACCCAGATGCAAGACTTACAGATGCGCCTAGACAGTCCATGAAACTGGCCCAAAATTGGGAGATGAACTGGGGACCCTGGTCACTTACGATGTCTTCTAGAATACCAAAGTAATGGAATACATGGCTAAATAATAGTTCGGCTGTTTGAAAAGCTGTGGGCAGACCTGGTAGAAGAATGAGTTGGAGGGCTTTGGAGAATCCATCTATTACTACCATGATGACATTATTTCCTTGAGAAGGTGGTAAATCCGTGATAAAATCTGTGGCTGTGTGTGACCAGGGTCTCTGAGGTACTGGGAGAGGTCATAACATTCCAACAAGAGGGGCACATGGTATCTTGGCTTGGGTGCACTCTGAACACAAGGAGACGAAGTGATTTATGTCAGAGATCATGTTCTCCCCCCTCCTTGAATCACCACCTTAACATGGTGGAAGAGTCTGGGTGCCTCAGTGATTCTAGGAACTATGTTGTCAAGGGCATTTGCTCCTGGTAGGGTCTCCCAAGGCAAACAAGTCCTAGATAAGAGCGGTTCTGAAGACCCTTATGGGAAGAAAAACAAGGATCCAAGTGCCATCATCCAGACCAGGGAGACTGGAGCCCCATTCTGGAGCCAGGCCTGGGGGAGGGGCTCATTGGGGAGCACCCAGTGGCTGGGCCTATGTCTGTGAGGCCTGGCCGGGGCCAGCCCAAATGAGCAACACAGTACTACTCTCTTGTGGACCCACCACCCACAGGAGGTACCATAAGGGTCCAGTGCATTGTGGATCAGGTGGCAGCCAAAGGCAGAGGCCCTAGTATACTGATCCCTGACTGACAAAACTGGTTTTTGGGACTTGGAATGTCACCTCTCTGGTGAGAAAAGAGCCTGAGCTTGTGTGTGAGATTGAGAGGTACCAACTAGATATAGGTGGGCTCACCTCAACACATGGCTTGGGCTCTGGAACCAATTTCCAATGCTCATGTGGGCAATGACTGAGACCTGGAGGGATGGGATTGAGAGAAATGGCCTGCTCGATCTGAACCCGAGTAGTGTTCTGTTGTTGGACTTTTGTGCCATGCACAGTTTAGCCATAATGAACACCATGTTTGAGCATAAGGGTAGCCATAAATGCACATGGCACAAGGACACCTTAGGCCATAGATTGATGATCAACTTTGTCGTCATTTTATCTGATCTGCGACTGTATGCCTTGGACACTCGGGTGAAGAGAGAAGCGGAGCTGTCAACTGATCACTACCTGGTGGAAAGCTGGATCAAATGGCAAGGGAGGAGGCTGGCCAGACCTAGTAGGCCCAAACATGTAATGAGGGTATGCTGGGAATGTCTGGTGGAGGCTTCTGTCCATCAGATCTTCAACTGCCACCTCCGGCAAAGCTTCAACTGCATACTGGAGGAGGATTGGAACATTGAGCCCAAGTGGACCATGTTCTGTACCTCATTGCTGAGGTGGCCCTGCAGAGCTGTGGCTGCAAGGTTGTTGGTGCCTGTCATGGTGGTAATCCCCGAACCTGGTGGTGGACACCTCTGGTGAAGGGAGCCATCAAACTGAAGGAGTCCTATTTGGGCTACCTGATAGGGTCTCCAGAGGCAACAGACAGATACCGACAGGCCAAGCAGAATGTGGCTCTGGTGGTCACTGAAGCAAAAATTTGGGTGTGGGAGGAGTTCGGTGAGGCCATGGAAAGTGGCTTTTGGGTGGCCTCGAGGAGATTCTGGCAAACCGTCCGGTGGCTCAGGAGGGGGTACTTGAGCCTGACAGTTTACAGTAGGGATGGAATGCTGTTGATCTCAACTGGGGACATCATCCAACAGTGGAAGGAAAATCTCAATGCCACCTTCATGTTGTCCGAGGAGGATGCAGAGTCTGAGAGTGCTTGTGAGGACTCGCCCATTACAGAGGTTGAGGTTGCCAAGGTGGTTATAAAGCTCCTCAGTGGCCGGGCTCTGGGGGTGGATGAGATTTGCCCCAAGGTCCTGAAGGTGCTGGATGCTGTTGGGCTGTACTGGCTGGCACACCTCTTCAACATTACATGGCGGTCGGAGACAATGCCTCTGGATTGGCAGACTGGCATGGTGAGTGTGTTCCAACTATAGTGGGATCACACTTCTCAGCCTCCCTGGGAAAGCCTATGCTGGGATGCTGGAAAGGAGAGCCTGGTCGATAGTCAAACCTCAGATTCAGGAGGAACAAAATAATAATAATAAACACTTAATAGAGCGCTTATTTCTGTGCTAAGCGCTTTACAATATGAAGAAAAAATACTAATTGCATTGTCTCAGAAAAGCTAAACATATAGAAATATAAAATAAAATAAAAATAGATAAATTTATAAATATGCTTGTGTAAAAAGATAAGTCTTAAGTTTACATTTAAAATTATCTACAGAGCCAGTGTTTCAAATTTCTTGTGGCAAATCATTCCAAAGTCTAGGGGCAATGATAGAAAATGCCCTGTAGCCATATGTTTTTAGATTATAGTCCTTTGTTTGAAGTCGCTACTTGTCAGATGAAGACCGGATGCAGTTTTTGTCCTGGTTGTGGAACACTGGACCAGCTCTTTACCCTTGCAAGGGTGCATGGGAGTTTGCCCAACCGGTCTACGTGTGTTTTGTGGACCTGGAGAAGGCTTATGACCGTGTCCCTTACAACCTTCCCTCTGGCACTTTAGGAGTATGGGGTTTGGGACCCACTGCTGCAGGCCATTCAGCTGGAGTTTGGTTTGCATTGCCGGCAATAAGTCGGACTCTTTCCCAGTGCATGTGGGACTCCACGAGGGCTGCCCTCTATCACTGGTTCTGTTCATAGCTTTTATGGACAGAATTTCTAGGTATAGCCAAGGAGCTGATGGTGTCCGGTTTGGTGACCTCAGGATCATATTTCTGCTTTTTGAGGATGATGTAGTCCTGTTGGCTTCATCAATCTGTGACCTCCAGCAGGTGCTGGGACAATTTGCAGTGGAGTGTGAAGTGGCTGGGATGAGGATCAGCACCTCCAAATCTGTGGCCATGGTGCTCAGCTGGAAATGGGTGGCATGCCTACTTTGGGTCTGGGAGGTTGCTGCCTCAAGTGGAGGAGTTTAAGTATCTCGGTGTCTTGTTCACGAGTGAGGGTAAAGGGAGAGGGAGTTGGACAGACAGATTGAGGCAGTATCAGCAGTGATGCAGATGCTAAACCAGTCTGTTGTGGTAGAGAGAGCGCCGAGCCAAAAGGCAAGGCTCTCAATTTACTGGTCCATCAATGTTTCCACCCTCACCTATGGTCAAAAGCTATGGGTAGTGACTGAAAGAATGAGATTGCAGATATAAGTGGTCGAGATGAGTTTTCTCCATAGGGTGGCTGGGTTCTTCCTTTGATATAGGATGAGAAGCTCGGTCATTCAGGAGAGACTCAGAGTAGAACCACTGCTCCTCCACATCAAAAGGAGTCTGTTGAGGTGGTTCAGGCACCTTGTTAGGATGCCCCCTGAAAGCCTCCCAGGGGAGGCTGTCTGGGTATGCCCCACCAGGAGGAGACCCTGGGGCAGACCCAGGACATGCGAGAGAAATTATATATCTCAGCTGTCCTGGGAACACCTTGATATTCCCCCAGAAGAACTGATGGCGGGCGGGCGGGCTGGCCAGCCAGCTGGATGGATGGAATTCTTCCACCAGTACTTGTTTCTTACGAGTTGGTATGTGCAATGACTGCTAGGATGACCAGTGGCGGGTGAGGAATGAGCCCAAGTGATGAGTCTTCCCTGATTTCAGATGGGACATGGAGGAGCCTGGGAGAGCAGTTTTTGGGTATGTTCTGGGTCTGTGACTGCTGGATCTCTGTCAATGTCCCAAGTGATAGCCTGTACAAAACACTCAGTAGTTAGTATTGATGTGGGTTCAGAGCTGTGGGATGAAGAGTTGTGGATACGGGATAAGGCATCTGCTTTGGTGTTTCTGGAGCTGTAAGCTATGGTGAACTGGAAGCATGTGAAGGATAGGGCCTACCTGGCTTGGTGCAGGTTCAGCCGTTTGGTGGTCTTCAGATGTTCTAGGTCCTTGTGGTCAGTAAAGATTATGAAAAGGTGTGTGGCACCCTCCAGCCAGTGTCTCCACTCCTCTAAGGCCAGCCTGATAGCTAGGATCTCTTGGTTACCAATGTCAGTTTCTTTCTGCATGTGAGTTTCTTTGAAAAAAAAAAAAAGGCTACAGGGTGCAGCTTATTTTTCTCCCCAGTGTGTTGTGATAACACTCCTCCAACTCCAGTTTCAGATGCATCCACTTCTACAATAAATGGTTTGGTGGGGCCTGGATGTTGCAGAATGGGGCCGGAGGTGAAAGCTGACTTGAGTTTACTGAATGCTTCTTCAGCCATTGGACTCCATTTGAGTTGACATGGTCCATTTTTTAGCAAGGAGGTTAATGGGATAGTGATGGTGCTGAGCCGGATGAGGCGCCTGTAGAAATTTGCAAAGCTGAGAAAGCATTGTAGCTCCTTGACAGATGTGGGGATTGGCCAAGACATAACTGCTGTGACCTTGGTTTGGTACATGCTTACTCCCTCAGAACTGATTATGTATCCCAAAAATGAGATCTGATTAACATGGAATTCTTTAACAAGCATGTTAGCACAGATCTGACATGAGCCTGATGACCGTCCTTATTTGGGGAGTAGATCAAGAGGTCATCTATGTACGTGATGATGAATTTTCCCAGCATGTCTCTCAATACGTTATTTATTAGACACTGGAAAACACTTGGAGCTGAAGAAAGGCCATATGGCATGACCAAGTATTCAAAATGGCTGGCAGTAGTACAAAAGGCAGTCTTCCATTTGTCCCCCTCCCAAATGCAGATCAGGTTGTGGGCACTGCAGAGGTCCAGTTTAGAGAAAATCCTTGCTCATCTTAGTTGTTCCAATGCAGATGATACGAGTGGTAGTGGGTAAGGGTATTTGACAGTGATTGGATTCAGTCCTCTGTAGTCAATACACGGCTGGAGCTCCCCCCTTTTTTTCCCTCCACAAAGAAGAATCCAGTGGATGCAGGAGAGGTAGATGGTTTGATATAGACTTCCATTGATATAGACAATATAGACTATTGATTTGCTAAAGACTTCCTTCAGATCGAAATAGCAGGTCAGAATGTTGTCAGGGAATTGGACATAGGACTCTCCACAGAGGTTGAGGAAATTGTAACTTGAAGTTGCAGACAACTCAATGCAGGCAGTCAACCATTGCATAATACCCTTCTTCTGCCAGAAGATAAGGGGATTATGGAGTTGAAGCCAGGAGTATCCAAGGATGATGATATGAAGTGCTGCTTGGGTGATGAGCAGGGAAATGTGTTCAGAATGAAGGGCCCCCACCTGTATTTGGAAAGGAGCTGTGCATGAGGTGATTAGTCCATCTTCAATAGGGCCCCCCATCAATAGATTTCATTTTGAGTGGTATCAGTAGGTGTGTCAGCCCTGCGATGACCTCGCGACTTGTCCAGGGTGTACCCCACCTCTCGCCCCTAGTCAGCTGGGATAGGCTCCAGCGATGGACGGATGCGGTAGGACTTCTGTGTTCAGGTTGAATCTTTGGATGACTGCAAAGTTGATGAGATTCCCTTCTGCCCCAGAGTCTATGAGTGCAGAGAGGACATGGGTAGCATCTGGCAGTTTCAAAAGTGCAGGTAATCTAAGAGATTGAGTCTTCGAGTTAAAAGCAGGACTCACTGGGCAAGGTGGTTTGTGTTCCTGGTGGGCAGACTGGGCATTGGGTGATTACATGACTGGTGTCGCCACAGCAGAAACCTAAGTTTGCAGATGACACACCTGTGGTGGGGTTGATAACCAACAGCATTGAGACAGCCGACAGAGAGGAAATTCAGGCCCTCACATCTTGGTGCCAGAACAATGACTTGTTCCTCAACACCAATAAAACAAAGGAGTTTGTCACTGACTTCAGAAAATGACAGGATGAAACAAATGCCAGCCTGGCGATCTCTGGAGAGGAAGTGTAACAGGTGGGGAGCTTCAAATACCTGGGTGTTCACCTCTCAGAGAACCTGAAATGGGGAGTGAACACCAGAGAGGTGGTGAAGAAGGCCCAGCAGAGGCTCTTCTTCCTGTGATCCCTGAGGAAAACTGGGCTCTCACAGAAGCTCCTCAACAACTTCTACCAGTGCACCATACAAAGTGTTCTGAGCTATGGATGCATAGTGTGATTCTCCAGGTGCACCTCAGAGGAGAGGAAAGATCTGCAGTGGATCATCAGGACTGCATCTAAAATCATTGGTTCCCCTTTCCAATCCCTGGAACAGATTTACTCTGCCAGGCTGAGAAACAGAGCCACAAAGAGTGCACAGAGACTGTACTCACCACGGACAATGTCTTTTTGACACCGTTCCCTCTGGCAGACTTAGGGTCATAAAGTCACAAACAGCAAGACACCAAAATAGCTTCTTCCCCAGAGCTGTAAAAGCTCTGCTGGAGGCCTGATCTGGACTTGGACTCACACTCTGCACCTTATTGTGTTTGGCTACATTGAATAATTACATACTGCAATTTATACTGCTGTTTATATGCCAATATGCTGCTTTTTAAAAGGTTATTTATTTATTTATACTTTATTGATATGCTGCTGTGATCTGAGCCCTCAAACAGTGTTTCGTTGTATAGTAATGTGCAATGACAATAAAGATTCTATCTATCTATTAGATTGGTCAGCACAGGGATATTGCTTTAGTTTAGGTCTCATGGACTATGTAACACTATATCCGGAAACAGTGCCTGTCTGCAATATCTCAGCACACAGTATTGTAGAAGTGCTCTTCTGTATTATCTCCCAAGTTGGGATTACGAAAGAAATCCTGACAGACCAAGGCACTTTGTTTATGTCACGCACACTGTGTGAACTGTATGGGTTATTGGGAATTAAGTCTATCCACATCAGTGTCTGTCACCCACAAATGGATGGCTTTGTGGAAAGGTTTAATCAGACACTCAAAAACTTAATTCAGACATTTGCAAATGACGATGCATGTAATTGGGATAAATGGTTTGAGCCCCTGTTATTTGCAGTATGAGAGGTCCCACAAGCCTCCACAGGTTTTTCACGGTTTGAGCTATTATATGGGCATAAGCTGTGGGGCATTTTGGACATGCTATGAGAAAATTGGTAGGAGGAACCTTCACCTAAAAAGAACAAAATTCAGTATGTTCTTGACCTGTGCGCAAAACTCCACACCCTCATGCACTTAACCCAAGAGAATTTACGGCAGGCACAAGAACATCAAGTTTGGCTGTACAACAGAAGGTAGAGGGTGAGGAGCATCCCATGCTGTACATCAGCTGCAAGCTCTCGAAGCGTGAAATCAAGTACAGCACCATCAAAAAGGAGTGTCTGGCCATCAAGTGGGCAGTCCTCACCCTCTGATACTACCTGTTGGGGCACCCTTTCACCCTCTGTTTGGACCACACACCCCTCCAGTGGCTCCATCACATGAAGGATGCTAATGCGTGGATCACCCATTGGTACCTCGCTCTCCAGCCTTTTAAGTTAATGGTGGCCAGGGGTGCAGATGGTGGTGGCAGACTTCCTGTCCTGTTGGGGTGGGGTGGGAGTCCGCTGCAGGCCGGATGGCTCCCCAGCCTGAGTCAGGTGGTGGGAGCATGTGGCAGTGGGGAAATGGCCAAGCGTTAGTTTGTGAATGGAGGGCGGGGTCTGGGAAGGTGAGTGGCCAGTTCATTACACCTGTTGTCAATTAATGTGTGTGTGTGTGTGTGTGTGTGTGTGTGTTGCAGTGATGGTGGAGCATAAAAGGAGGGAGAAAGCAGAGGTCTCTCCCGACCAGAACACGTGTGTGTGCATGTGTGACTGTGCGAGCAACGAGTGAGTGAAGCTGAAAAGCAGCAAAGTGAAGGAAAATAAAGTGTGTGAGAACTTCAGCTCCTACCTGTCATGCTTCCATACTCCACCCACTTCAGGGACTTATTATAGAGACATATCAAAACATTGATTCATGAAGCCACTGTTTCAAACATTTCTGTCTTCATTTATATGTATTTATGAATAAAGCATCCAGGCAACAATCTTGTTGAAAGCTCCATTTATGCCAGTTATTAAATTCCTCTCTGCAGCAACCAGATTTAGGATCAAATGGTATTTTCTCAGCTCAGCTCATCCCTTGACTGGCATTGTAGGGGTGCCATGCTGGAGAGGATAGTCAGGAATCGCCACCATTTTTTGTCCTCTGATGCTTGCAAAAGTGTATTAAGGGCTTGGGTGGTCCACATTTTAGAGTTGTTGAGCTAGACTTTCTTCAGTGCTTGCTCTCTACTGTGCCCTGGAGAATGGTCTTAGTCTGAGAGTCATGCAAGCTTGTAGTGCCTCAAAACAGACAGTAACAGTTCTTGGTTGCCTGCAAGGGTGTCAATTTGCTGCCAATTTGATTGTCATTTGCTCAGTGTAGTGGATGCACATTAGCTTCTTATGAATGCCTGGATTCTTCTTTCAGTCTCTGTGTTCAATGTACACTTCTTGCAGCTGTGCAAGACTGGAGATCACCAACAATATGTACAGCTTAATTTTAACTGAGGGGCTGATATTGTTGCTTCTCCAGATGATGTTGAGTTTTGTCATGGTCGATGAGACCAGGCTGAGTCTTGTTTTGATTTCTTTTCTTCAGCTGCCTGTTGTTTTTTCACCCGTTTTAAATTTATGAATA
>JAPEKO010000001.1:13993984-14004206 GCA_027576075.1 Cathorops hypophthalmus
GACAAGTCACCAGGTCATCACAGGGCTGACACATAGACACAGACAACCATTCACATTCACACCTACGGTCAATTTAGTCAACAGTTAACCTAACCTACATGTCTTTGGACAGTGGGGGAAACCGGAGCACCCGGAGGAAACCCATACGGACATGAGGAGAACATGCAAACTCCGCACAGAAAGGCCCTTCTTGGGCACAGGGCTCAAACCCAGACCTTCTTGCTGTGAGGTGACAGCGCTAACCACTACACCACCATGCTGCCCGTGGTCGATTTTAACTCTCAAAAATATTTTTTTCCATTTATGGAGCATACAAGAGTCAAGGATGGAAATACTATCCACTCAAATTTATTTAAAAATAAAAGGTTCTGCATATCTCCTTTAAGGACTGCTAAGCGGCTGAACCTCCAGCAGGCCAGATGTGCCTTATTCTTCACCAGGTTCTGGTTTACGATCTCTTATCATCCCAGCTCCAGAAACACTAAAGCAGATGCCCTCTCCAGTTTCCACACTCCTTTGTTACACACATCTGAACCCACCTCTATCCTTTTGCCCAAATGTTTTCTACAAGCCATAACCTGGGACATTGACAAGGAGATCAGACAGTCACAACCCACAAATCCTCCCCAAAACTGTCTACCCAGACTCATGCATATTCCATCCAAACTCGGAGGCAAACTCATCACCTGGGCTCACTCCTCTCCTGCTACGGGACATCCCAGCAGTTATCACACTTGCCAGCTCCTCCAGAACAAGTACTGGTGGGAAAACATGATTTTGGACATTAACCATTTTGTCTCCTCGGGCTCCGTCTGTGCCCAAGCTAAGATTCCCAGAGCTCCCCTTGCAGGTAAGCTGCATCCTTGCCCAGTACGAAGAAGCCTTTGTCACATGTACACCCAAGCACAGTGAAATTCATCCTTTACATTTAACCCATCTGAAGCAATGAACACACGCATGAGCGCACACACATACAACTGAGCACACACACATACCCAGAGCAGTGGACAGCCATACTACAGCACCCAGGGAGCAGTTAGGAATTAGGTACCTTGTTGAAGGGCACTTCAGCCCATGGCTGCCCCATGTTAACCAAACTGCATGTCTTTGAACCGTGGGGGAAACCGGAGCACCTGGAGGAACTAGGTGCTCTGGTTCCTCCTTCAGGGACCTTGAGATACTGGTCACACTAGTATCTTGAGGTACTGTTGTGACCAGCACCTCAAGGACTCTGGTCACGCATCACACTTGACTTTCTCACAGATCTACCACAGTCCCAAGGCAACACAGTTATTCTGGTCATCACTGATAGATTTTCAAAAGCACTCAAGCTCATTCCACTACCAGGTCTTCCCAGTGTCTTTGAAACTGCCAAATTGTGATTCACCCATATCTTCCATTACTATGCCATTCCTGAGGACATAGTGACCAAGGTCCATAGTTCATTTCTAGACTATGGTCAAGATTCATGGCCAGACTGGGAGTGTCCATTAGCCTCACATCTGGATATCACCCTCAGTCTAATGGCCAAGTAGAGCATGCAAACCAAGAGGTGCAGTGCTTCCTCCACATTCTGCATGCAGAACCAGAAGGACTGGGCACAATTCCTTCCGTGGGCCGAGTAAGCACTGAATTCTCTCAGGCACCCAGCCACTGAGTTATCCCCATTTCAGTGACCTTAGACTCATGGTTTTAGAGGAGCCAGCAGGCATAGGAGGATGTCCAGCATCCACTGGAGAATGTAAACACCAAGTACAAGCACTACGCTGACAAGCACAGAAGTGCCACCTCAGAGTATGCCCCAGGTGATCAAATATGGGTATCACTGAAGGCCCTAAAGGAATCTAACACCTGAAGAAAGTTACAAGCCCAATACATTGGTCCATTCAAGATTCTACATAGGATCAATGAGGTCTCATACAGGTTTGAGCTTCCACCCCACAGTAAAATGGCTCCCACATTTCATATCTCCTGCCTCAAACCAGCCAAGGTCCCCTAGTCTCTGAGACACCCACCCAAGAAACCCCCTCTCCATAACCATCTATCAAGTTAACAAGATCCTTAATTCCCACTGCAGACAAGGACAACTTGAGTCCTTGGTTGACTGGGAATGCAGCTGAGACATCTTAGACCCTCTCCTCATGCAGGAGTTTCATAGCCAGCACCCTGACAAGCTTGCACCAAGAAAGAGAGGTAAACCAAGGAAAGAAGTTGCTTCCAGAGGAACCTCCTTTTGGGGGGGGTTGGTGTTCTATCAGCAACAACATTGAAAGCCTGAGTTTGGAGCAGCCTCCAAATATGGCTGCTCCAGACCACACTTCCCAAGAGTCACAGCAACCCCCCCATCACCAGATTACTCATTACATCACCTGTCACCAATTCACCTGCAATCACTCCGTCTACTTAAACCCTGCTCTGACACACATTCAGTGCAACGTATCATTCTGTCTCATACCTGACTTCATTCTGTGGCCAATACCTGACTTTACCAAGCCATTTGATTCCTGCCTGATTTCCAGTTAGGGCCTCTGTTTATGTTTGTTCCCGACTTCATCTTCTCGTCTGCCCTACATTACTCAGTTTGCCGACTGACTGATCTCCGCCCGTTTTCTGACTATGATTCCTATTCTCCAACTTGGCTGTTTGCAGTTTGTGCCATACCTGCTCTCCCCTGCAATCCCATCTATAAGTGCCCATGCTCTGACAATTAGGAGCTACATCACACAGTACAGACATTTAAAAATGACAGATCATATATAGTGGTGCTTGAAAGTTTGTGAACCCTTTAGAATTTTCTATATTTCTGCATAAATGACCTAAAACAACAGATTGTCACACAAGTCTTAAAAGTAGATAAAGAGAACCCAGTTAAACAAATGAGAAATATTATAACTGCTCATTTATTTATTGAGGAAAATGATCCAATATCTCACAGCAGCCAGCAAGGGCCTTTCTGTGTTGAGTTTGCATGTTCTCCCTTTGTCTGCATGGGTTTTCTCCAGGTGCTCCAATCCAAAGACATTCATGTTAGGTTAATTGGTGGCTCTAAATTGACCATAGGTGAGAATGTGAGGGTGAATGGTTGTTTGTCTCCGTGTCAGCCCTGCGATATCCTGGTGACTTGTCCAGGGTGCATCCCGCCTCTAAACCATAGTCAGCTGGGACAAGCTCCAGCTTGTCTGCAGCCCTATAGAACAGGATAACCAGCTACAGATGATGTATGTATGTATGTATGTATGTATTCAGTTGCCATGTTTAAGGGTGTCTTAGACCTTCCCTCACATAGAAATGTGAATGTGAGGCCTAAGCATCTCACACATCGTCCATCTTACTTTGAAGACTACAGTGTGAAATATCACTCTTCTAGTTACCACCAGCAATGTTATGAGGGACCTGCCAGGATGACACCCCTCCCTGCATTTGTTGATGAAGGTGGTAAGAGGAAAAAGAAGAGATCCTTGATGCAATACAGGAGATAAAATAAATTGGGCAACTTCAGGGAAATATGTTGTGGCTCACAGAAATAGTTGGCAAACTTCAGCAAACATCTCCTCTCCAGACTAGTGCACAACAAGTAACATCCTGCAAAACACTAGCCACTCCAAAGGCCAAAGCTGAGTTACCAGCCTCCCTGCATCACTAATGAGTAAGAGTCAGAAGTATTATTTCAAGTGGATGGGCAACATAGTAAGGACATTAAAGACGAACAGCTTGAACATGAAGATCCCTCCTATTCAAAGCCCCTTCCTGATTTTGAAGCCAGACCTCAGTGTTCAGTATATTGGCCAGAGACTAGACTCAATATGTGTACAGAACAGTGGACAGCTGGTTTATCAAAGCATTCCACAACAGCCTACATGTGATAATTTCCCTCCAACCTGCAGTAATTCAATGCAATATCTCACTAGCATCCCCAGCATTCTGCATTCCCAGTATCCAAGTCACTACCCAGGCCTTACTAATGGACAGAATGATCAAAAAAGGACCATGGGGCCAAAGTCTATAATTCTACACTTTGTGCATAATGACCCAAGGGACTTTTCCAGACTCAAAATAGTCTTGGATAATAATCTACCTAGTGATGCCACTGAGCGCTTTAAGTTCCAAATACTGGTTGATTACCTAAAGATGGAGGATGCCCTTCTCATTGCAGACTCCTATAGTAACTCTTCCTGTCCCTACAGTGACACCATGGCTGCCCTCACAGCTCAGTATGATCAGCCCCACCAGTTGGCCCTGAAGAGAATTGCAGAACTGATGGACGGACCTTACATGAAAGATGGTGATTCAGTGTCATTCTGCAGATTTGTACTAAAAGTGCGAGCTCTTGTAGGGATGCTGGATCAACTGGGTTAAAAGGAAAGGACTGGGTTACACTGTGACTCTCATGTCACAACTTACTTCAAAGCTGCCACGTTCTCTGAGAACTGTTTTCTTTCACTATGCTCTTACCCAGCAAATACAGATGCCTATACAGTTTGAATTCAGGCTGGTTGGAGTTTGAAATACAAAGTTCAAGAAAGTGAAGTAGAGATGACTGGGGCAAAGGAGAAATTAGGCCAGCAGAGAAAGAAAAGACAGAATCCAAAACTTTCTTCTGTGTTGCTCAGTACTGGCCCCAGTTGTAACACTTCAACTGCTCAAACAGTCATGCAATTCAGTCCAACAGAGTCTGCTACCACTGATCAGAAGAGTAAGGTGTACTATCCATATTGCAGTAACAACCAGCATCATCTAAATCAATGCACTCATTTCAGGAACCTTACAAAAGAACAAAAGGAAATGTTGGATTCGCACTAACCGAGAATGTTGGAAATGTGGGAGCATCAGGCTGCTCAATGCAAACTGAAAGCTAAATATAAAACATGCAATGCGTAACATCTAGATGCTCTCCACTGTCATGGTGCAAGCACTTACAGACGTATGCGCAGAAGAGGAGCGTAGCGCAAACAGTGAACAAGCCAAAACATGAGACGAGAATCAGAGTCGAGGGACTAGTGATGGTTGGGTGAATGACAAACGGCAAATGAGAGAAGACAAAAGAGAAAATGTGAAAGAGGGAAGCAAAGGTCAGGAAAACCAAGAATCAGTCAGAAAACCCAAGGCTTGGCATAAAGTGAGGATAGCAGAACAATACTTCACAGTGAAGTGGTGTGAGAGTGAGGTTTAAATAGGCAGAGGGACTAATCAGAGTGAGGAGTGACCGCTGTGGTTAGTCAGGAGACAGAGGGTACTGTGAGTTCTGGGAAGTGTAGTTCAAGGAGTTCATGTTTGTAGTTTGGACGATATCAGCAGGTTTACTGACATCTATGATGTAACTGCTAGACCCCCCACAGAGGACACCTCTACCTTTTCAGGTGAAGTCCTGTATGTTTACAGGCCAACTGCATCCAGTCACATCCTCCTTAAACTGAGTAAAGTCATCCTGCAAAATGGCAAACATAAGTTAGAGACATTCGCCATTCTAGATGATGGTTCAGAAAGGACTATTCTTCTCTCAGCTGCAGCACAACACCTTCAGCTTCATGGCAACCCTGAAGATCTCATGCTGAAAACAGTCAAGCAAGACATCAGAATTGTGAAGGGCTAGTCTATATCTTTCAAGGTTTCTCCAGCTGTGCAACCAAGCAAGACATATAAGATAAATGGATCTTTCACTGCAGAGCAATTAGGGTTATCAGAGCATTCCCATCCTGTTTCAACCCTACAGAAAACAAATCTACATCTGCAATACCTGCCACTACAGCCTTTCCATCAGGTTAAACCACTCCTCCTTATTGGCTCTGACTACCCACATCTCATTACACCCATCAAGCCAGTCAGATTAGGGCCACCAGGAGGACCAGCTGCTATCAAAACCAGACTTGGATGGACAATACAGGGCCCTATGAGTGCAGTGAAAGAACAGCTATCCACTCAGGTTCAGTGCATGTTTACTTCCACACTGGCACCACATATCGATCTGATGGAAAATGTGCAAAGACTGTGACAATTAGACGTGTTGCCATATAGGAATGAGAAACAGGTGACTAGATCAAAACCGGATCAATGAGCATTCAGTATTTTGGAGGAAAGGACAAAGAGAGTGGATGTTTATGTAATACAAATATATGCCACCCCTCTTCTAAGAGCCTCTGAAATGCCCACTTTCCATACCCTCAAAGAAGCTGTTCTGCCTTTTCTGAGAAGCACAGAGAAGACGCTACTGAAAAAAACCCAGAGAGCAGACATCTAGAACAAGGTTGGAAAGGAGATTAAAGATTGCAAACAAACTTCTACTGTCTCTTTCATCCTTGACCGGATGCCCGTGGTGGCTGTAATTCTGCATTAAAGAACTTTGAGTTCAAACCTTTGGAATGTTTAATGGTGCATTGTCTATATGTATTTTTTTTATATATCTATTTGTCTATTTTCTTTTGATCAGTATAGGTCTATTTTACTCTGTCTTTCAAGCAACAATGTTTTATGAGATTGCATTAACCACTTCATCTTTGTTTATCTCGATGATATCCTCATCTTTTTCCTCCACATTGGAGATCCATTGGTCAGACAGGTCCTGCAAGAACTCCTAGAGAACCAACTCTTTGCCAAAGCAGAAAAGTGTGAGTTTCACAATTGCACCGTGTCCTTCTTGGGCTTTGTGATTTCAGCTAAAGTGGTCCAAATAGATCCCAACAAGGTCAAGGTGGTCCTAAGTGGCCTGTTCCCTCTTCCCATAAGGAACTGCAGCACTTGCTGGGGTTTGTGAACTTCTATCGAAGGTTTATCAAGAACTACAGTATAGCACCATCATCGCTCCTCTGACTGAACTCCCATCTTCCAAGCACCCCTTCTTGTGGACCAACCATGCTGAGAGAACCTTCTCTTAAGAGCAGATTCACCAGAGTGCCAGTTCTTACCATACCAGACCCTGCCATTCAGTTCATTCTCAAAGTGAACACCTCAGACACTGGTGTCAGGGCTGTCCTGTTCCAGAGCTCAGCAAAGGATAATAAGGTGTACCCCTGTGCATTCTTTTCTCGTTGCATAACCCCAGCAGAATGCAACCATGGCATTGGGGATCGTAAACTGCTAGCTATCAAACTGACCCTGGAGGAGTGGAGGCACTGGTTGGAGAGGCCTATGATTCCATTCAACATTTGGACAGACCATAAGAATCTTGAGTACCTCAGGTCTGCCAAATGTCTCAACACACATCAAGCCAGATGGTCACTGTTTTTCTCTTGCTTCAACTTTGTGCTATCCTTTAAACCAGGCTCTAAATACATCAAGCCAGATGCTCTTCCCAGGCAGTTTTCTCTGGATTTTCAGCAAGACACCACTGAGCCCATACTCCCTGCCCATTGTCTCATGGCTGCCACCCAACTCGACATAGAAAGTGCTGTCCAAAATGCCCTGTTCAGCGATCCAGGACCATTCACCCAACTGTCTGTATGCACCCCATTGCGTGCACTCCCAAGTGCTTCTGTAGAGGCACAGCTCCCTCCTAACCCATCAATCTGGGGCAGCCCAGACCCTTGCCATCCTCAGGCAATGTTTCTGGTGGCCCACAGACACTGTGTTCGACAGAGGCCCCCAGTTCTCCACTCACTTCTGGAAAGAGTTCTGCAAGCTCATTGGGCCCCCTTCCTGCATCTCCTTGGGTTACCACCCCCAGACTAATGGGCAGACAGAGTGCACCAATCAGAAGCTGGAGGTCACTCTATGATGCCTAATGTCCAGTGATTCTTCCTCCTGGAGCCAGGCACTCCCTTGGATTGAATATGCCCACAACAGCCTTCCCTCATCATCCACTGGGCTGACTTCCTTCCAGTGTTGCCTCAGTTATCAGCCCTTTCTTTTCCCTGAGCAGGAGGAGGCATCTGTCAGATAAAACCCAAGCCTTTGTCTGACACTGCCACAGAGTTTAGATGCATGCCAGACATTACCTATTATACGCCAATCACGCATACAAAAGGATGGCAGATCAACATCACAAGCTGGCTCCAGTCTACCGCCTGGGGAAAAAAGGTCATGTCCACAGCCAATCTCCCTCTGTGTTCCCTCATGCAAGCTGGCCCCCAGGTTTGTTGGCCCCTTTTTATTTCTAAGGTCATTAACCCCACAACTATGAGACTGGCATTGCCCAGGTCTATGCAATGGTGCCACCCTTCTTTTCATGTCTCTCAACTGAAACCCCTGGTCTCCAGTCCCTCCCCCCCTTCCAAGACCCTTTCCCCCAGGATCATCAATGGAGGAGAGGCCTACACAGTCAGGAATCAATTGAAGGTTGAAGAGGTCGGGGATTACAGTATCTGATTGACTGGGAGGGCTATAGCCAGGAGGAGAAGTGTTGTGTGCCAGCATGTTTCATCCTTGACCTTGTGATCATCAGGGATTTCCACCACAAGAACCCAGGAGCACTGTATGGGACACTCAGAGGCATTTGTAAGGGGAGTACTCTCACAATCCAGCCCAGAACTTCTAAATCCTGATCTGTACCTTTGTGCTCCACTCCATGTTTTACCCCATTCTCCTGGCACCATGTTTGCTATCAGCCACTCTATATAAGCACACCAAGGAGAATCACTTAATGTGGATACAGTATCTATTTACACACACACATTATTTATATATATATATATATACACACACACACACCTGGCACAAAAAAAGTTTCATACTCTGCTTCGCCTTCTCCTTCAGCAGTCCATCATTATCATTGTTGATTGTGGTTTTGGGAATTTATTTTTGAAAATATGTTTGTGGGCTGCACGGCCAGCATTTCATCTGCAGTGCCATCCACACCAGTTGCAACTGTGTGCTGTCTGGTCTGACATGGAATGTCTACGATAATGAGCTTAAACATACTCTATTCTCCATTTTTTCTTTGATTGCTGGGACAGACTTTCTCACAATGCAGCATCATTCATTTCAGTCCAGAACATCACACTCCGAAATATTGATATTAATTGCTATGTTTTTCAAATGATGCTTGAACACATCTTCATAATGCAGTTTCTGTCCAATGTGCTTCCTCTTCATCACACAACTTTCCATAAAAAATAGCTTGTCAAATGATCATCTGCATTTTTATGACATGGCCAGTCCATCACAGCTGAGAAGCTGTGATGAGGGTGTGGCAGCAGGGGCATGGTCGAGCATCGGCTGTGAATGGTGAGGAGGCAGGTTGAACCAGCAGGTAACGTGATGAGGTGCACCTGTGTCAAATTACTGGCTGTCTATTAACCTGTGTCTCTGTGTGTCTTTCAAACAATCAGGAAGGAGAGAGAGAGAGAGAGCTGCATCATCCCACCTGTGTGCTAATGTATGTGTGTTAGCTACCACTGAAAAGTGGCAACTAACACACATACATCATATACAGCAAAAATAAAAAAGAATACATATTCTGAAGCCTGCTTCCAGTTCCTCTGTTTCCCACAAGTAAGAAAGTTGTTACACTGGTGCCAAAACCTGGGACTGAGAAATGAATGCTGCCATGGAGTCTGAACCAGTAAGAAAGCTTCTCCAAACACCCGCCCATGATCTCCAGTGCCAGCAGCACACCCTCTGGCCATCTAGCTGGCCAAGATGGGACCGCAGGATAATCTTGACACCTTCCTTGAGTTGTTCAAGCATCTTGCAGAGGTGAGCTCATGGCCAACCTCAAAGTGGGTGGCTCGCTTATTGCCGATCCTGTTGGGGGAAGCCCAGCTCACGGTTCAGCAGACACCAACTTGCAGGAGTACTCCCACCTGAAGCAGGCTATCCTACAGCGGGTCAGACATGGCCCAGAAGGGCAGTGCCAACACTTCCACTCACTGACATTCGGTGAAGTGGGCCGGCTATTTGTATTTGTGCAAACACTCCAGGATGCCTGACAACAGTGGCTGTTGGCCGCTGAATGCAACATTGAGTCTGTGATTGAGCAAGTGACACTGGAGCAGTTCGTTGCCCAGCTGCCGAGTAAGATGTCAGCATGGATCCATCATCACCGAATGCTGTCGCTGGAGGAGGCAGTCCGATTGGCCAAGGACCATGTTACTGTGTTTCTGGAAGCAGGCACAGTTGCAACTTCTCCACTCTCTTTTTCACTTTCATTTTCTCCAGAACTGAGAATGAGCCCAGGCAGGTCTATAGGTGCAGGGGGAAAGTGGCAGAGATGGGGACTCGAGTCGCACTTAAGTCGCACAAACAATGACTTGAGACTTGACTCGGACTTGCCCTCAATGACTTGAGACTT
>JAPEKO010000001.1:14046671-14057072 GCA_027576075.1 Cathorops hypophthalmus
GAACATCGCGCCAAGCATCAAAGCACAGAGCGCTGGACCACCATGATGTTAAAATAAGCAATGAGCTCACTGCAGTCCATAGCTGGGAGCACAGGCTTCACTCACGGCAAAACAATGCCTGCAGGGAACCGACACCCAAAACTGGGTCCGGAGCTACACCACCACCAGCGGACAAAACACTCAAACATCAAACTACATCAACACAGAAAAAAGTAAATAAAAATAGAAAAAAATCAAATAGAAAAGCTCCGGTGAGAAGTGGCAACCAAACGCGCATGACGTACTCTCAACCGGAAGTGGAAACGAAAAAAAAATCCATGATGACAAACCTTAACAACCTGCTGTCTGACTTTAAAACGTGTTTTCTTTTACGTATTTTAGTTTCCTTTCTCCATGCTAGCCATCCATGCATAAAATGTCTTTACTTAGAAAAACATGAACAGAGGCTTAAATTAAGAAACTTAAACATGTCATCTCACAGAGTTCATTTTGTTTACAAGAATTCAAGTATCTACAGTGCTGTTTACCACAGAGTACATGCATGCATAGTTTACACAGTTTGTTTCAATTTTATGAGTTTAGTTACAGCTAATAATTTATTAGGGTTATTTACAGTTCAGATTTTGGCAAATATCCTGGACCTTGGTGGGAAAAAAATGATAATGGTGGTGACTGGCAGCTACAGCTGACTTGTAATCAGCTTCTGGTATTTTGGCATAAGTTGTATATGACACGCTACCATGTTCACATACATTGGATTGCCAAGAGCAGCCACCCTCTAAAACCTATGAGCAATATGTTGATAGTTAGTAGCCACAATAAGATACTATGTTTCACAAACTTAGTTCCCAATAATTATAATTAACAATTGTTTTTGCTTCTTTCTTTCAGGTCACCTGAGCGAAAAGTCACCAGTTTTGACATAAGTGTTTCATAAAATCCCCTCATTATTTTCTAAAAGATTTAAGAAATGCTCATGAATGTGTTAATACACTACATGACTTAGTATTAATCATTTACATTAACTTTATTTCAGAGAACAGCAATATTCAGCAGGTGAAAATTGGTTAAGAAGGTTTTCTTAGATTTGCATTATTTTAGATTTAGTATCAATCTCAGCTGATGGAGAGTGTGTTTCTGGACCAATGATTTGTGTTAAAACCACAGCCCTAAAACAGGTATTTATGAGCTCATGTCACAGATAAGGGGTAAAACCTATAGCATAGAACAGAGAGAATGGTATGTGTTACAAAAGGTGTGTGTGTGTGTGTGTGTGTGTTTGAGTCCTCAAGGGTTCGTGATAACATCCTTATCTTTGCTATGACTTTGGAGTGAAGAATCTAAGTATAAATGGTTTGAGAAAGTGTGTTTTGTGGGGAGAAACCTGGAAGAAGGGGTAATGTAGGTAGTGAACTAGCTCTCAGAGAGGACAACACCTGTGTATGAACCTGTAGCTTCAATAAAACTTTTTTTTCTCTCCTCCAAGTTTGTGCCCGCTTGCATCTATATTTAGGAGAAAACAGAAAATTTACTTCACAATTAAACAGCAGGTCTAGGCTGTCACACAGGCCTGAACCACAGCTAAAAGCCACATGAAACACGAAACTCTTAGCAAAAATGCAAACATGGTTTGCTCTGTTTTAGACTGAGCACTAATATATCCTCCAGTTTGTACACAACAGACAGCATCTCACAGGAACCACAAAATGCAAAGTTGTAATTTACTTACATATATTAGATATCTCCTACAATTTCAGAACTAATTAAATTATTTTTGCATTAGCACACACCACAGGCCAAGTGAGGTTTGGAGAAGAAAAGTTCTATGCAAATCAAGCTAATATAATCTGTTCCTAAAAGAAACTTTAGATAAAGATATAAACATTTTAACCAGTTTATACAAGTAACTCCATACAGAGGTGCATAACCTGCCATGCTTCTCATTGCAGTGAAACATGAGTCACAGGCGGAGACAGCGTGCAATGATGAGATAGTTGAATAATCTCAATGCGCAGGTACTATAATTTGATACATTACATCATGCAAACCACTTCAGCATTCAGCTGTTTTTAGTGTCAATTTTCTTAAGTTCTCAAAAAACAGCATATAATATAACAGTTTTATATTTGTTAGAATGATTATTTTAGATCATGAACAATTTCCATTCATAATTTATGATGTAAAATGACTGTTTATTAAATCAATCACTAGAAATACTACAACTTGTACTTTGGGATGACTATGGTCATTGCTTACGAGTTACAGCAGAACTTTATTTTGGTAGTCACATGAGACTGTTGGGATTTTGTTGTTGTAGAAAGGGCTTTAGTCAGTCAGGCAAGGAGAGAGTGGAGCGACACTTTTTTTTTTTTATCTCTCAGGATATCTCTCTCTGTAGATTATATAACTTAATTTTGGAAATTAATATTTGTTTTGTATCACACGTTTTGAGTGAAAGTAAACTGGTAAACTTTTATGCATGGTCCTGTGGTATTTCATTCACCTTTTTATATGTGGATAAAGATGCAGGGAGTTGGCAGAGCATCAAGCTAAGACTCTAGAAAGTGTAAACCTGCAATCCGCTAATGCCGGTCACATTAATGGGGAGAAAAGCATAGTGTGGAGGCAGCAGATAACTCAAGCCTCACTCATCCACTTATCTTGGGAACAGATTGTCCAGGGTATAATACTCTAATAAAACAGTTAGTAGTGGATGGGTCCTGCATTAGCATGTCATGGAAGAATACTGCTGCAATGTTGACTGGGGGGGGGGTATCAGGGCCGTCTGTGTCAGCTTTGCATCATGATGACAGACAGGGCACTGCCCCTCCTCTCTCTCTTGAGAATCCCATGCATTTTCCGCTAAAGCTGACACGAGACAAGGCTCTGAGGCATGATTTTGACCAAGTGAGAGTAACTGATGGGCAAAACCTCCAGCCTGACATTGTGTGTTCCTTTCCATATTTTTTCTTTTTTTAAGGACAAGTTAAACTGAGTGACACAGGACACTCAAACTCTCTCTCTCTCTCTCTTAGGATCCCTTGTAATCAAGTAGGATTGTCTAATCAAGTTCACTTATGCACCTGCTGGTAGATTACAAGCCCTATTCTGGAGGCTCGCCAACCATCTCTGTCACATGCCAGGTCTTCCCAGGCTGGCAGACTGAAGTTACACACTTTCAGATTTGCTTTGAGATTGTCCTTGAAACGCTTTCATTGTCCCCTTTGTGATCTAGTGCCTGATCTCAGCTCCCCATAGAAAATCTGTTTTGGGAAGCGCGAGTCATCTAGTCTGACCACATGGCCAGTCCAACGTAGTTGATTTTTCATTATTAAGGCCTCAATGCTGGTACAGTGCATTTAATCAAGAATGCTGTTATTGGTCCATTGATCCTGCTAGGTCACACCCAGGATCCATTGCAGACAGTGCTGATGATATTTTTCGAGGCAGTTGAGGTGTCTCCTATAGGTTGTCCAAGAATCCGAGCTGTATAAAAGGGTGGGTAGCACAATAGCCTTGTAAACAAGGAGTTTAGTGTCTTTCTTTAGCCCCCTCTCTTCGAACACTCTCTTATGCAGCCTACCAAAGGCACAGCTTGCAGCTCTTAGACGGTGTGTGATTTCAGCGTCGATGTCAGCTTTTGTTGATAGAGCACTATCAGGTACTAACAGGTTGGTAAAGGACCTCCATCTTCTTCAGGTTTACAGAGAAGCCGAGGCTCTCATATGTGTGCATGAAAGCACCCAGAATGCCTTGGAGTTGACCCTCTGATGTGGCACAAACGCAATTATCATCTGCGTACTGTAGCTCGATGAGTGAGGTTATAGTAGTCTTAGTTCTTGCCTTCAGCCCTCGGAGATTAAACAGCCCCCCATCCATTCTATAGACGACCTCTACACCATCGGGCAGTCTGTCTTGTATTAGGTGGAAAATGGCAGATATGAAGATGGAGAAAAGAGTAGGTGCGATTATGCAGCCTTGTTTCATGCCAGTTTGTACTTTGAAGGCCTCACTGTCACCTCGGCTGCAGAGAACTCTGGCAGACATGCATTCATGAAGGAGTCTAAGGGTAGTGATGAACTTCTCAGGGCAGCCATATTTAGCCAGAATTTGCCACAGAGCTACTTGACTGATGGAGTCAAATGCCTTTTTCAGATCTATAAAGGCCATATAAAGTGGTTGACGCTGGTCCTGACATTTCTCTTGCAACTGCCAGGCAGTGAAGATCATGTCTGTTGTTCCTCTGTAAGGACGGAATCCACATTGAGACTCTGGTAGAGAGCCTTCAGTATGCAGGACTAGACGATTGGCGAGGATTCTGGCGATGATCTTTCCAGCAATTACAAGAAGGGAAATGCCATGGTAGTTCCCACAGTTGGATTTATCTCCTTTCTTGAAAATCTTAACTATGTCCGTGTCCTGAAGGTCTGATGTTATTTCCTCCATCTGCCAGATAAGATTTGACACTCATTTGACAGGACACTCAAACTAAAGAAGAGACAGCACAGCTGTTGGTCCCAAAGAGTTGTAAGGAACTTTTATTTCATGCGGCTCATCATAATCCCATGGCTGGGCATTTAGGTCAGGATAAAACATTAAATCATTTCATAGCCCACTTTTATTGGACAACGATTCATGCTGATGTCCACAAGTGATGTGCAGCTTGTTGCAAATGCCAGCTGGTAAACCCAGTAGCCATGCCAAAAGCTCCATTGTGTCCATTACCATTAATCAAGATCCCTTTTGAAAGAATTGCATGGATCTTGTCAGGTCATTAGACTGAGCTGCATGAGGGTATTACTTTGTATAAGTCATAGTGGATTATGCAATGTGATACTTGGAAGCGGTGCCTCTTTGCAATATCTCTGCACATAGTGTTGCAGAGGCACTGTTCTGTGCTATCTCCCAAGTCAGGATTCAAATGCTTAAAAACATGATTCTTAAGTTTGTTCACAGGGACAATAGAAACTGGGATAAGTGGCTAGACCCTCTGTTGTTTGCAGTCCGTGAGGTCCCACAAGCCTCCACCAGATTTCCCCCATTTTAATTGCTGTATGGGTGTAAGCCCCATGGCATCTTAAACGTCACCAAGAAATTTGTGAGGATGGATTTTCTCAAAGCAAAAATGAAATTCAGTGCATACTTGATCTGAGAGCAAAACTACACAAACTAAGTGACATAACCCAGAAGAATTTGCTACAGGTATGAATCCCACCTGTACAACAGAGAGACATGGCTAAGGGAATTTGCACTGGAAGATAAACTACTCATTTTACTGCCTACATCAAGTTCAAATTTACTTGCCAAATGGCAAGGGCCCTTTGAGGTCACATGGTGAATTGGGGAAGTTGACTATGAGGTCAGGTGAAGAGATAGGTGTGATGCATGTCAAATTTACCACCTCAATCTCCAGAACCCATGGAGAAAAGAGGTTCCTGTGGCTCTGGCAATGGTAGTTCCTGAAAAGGTGGAGCTGGGACTGGAAGTAAGTCCAAATGGTGTGGCCCAATTCATCCCAGTCCCCTGTGGAGACCACCTCTCACTGTCCCAGAAAGCACAAGTTATAAGTTGCAGGAGGAATTCTGTGATGTGTTTTCATCCCTCCCTGGCTCCAGTAACCCCAGAGAGCACCACACAGAGACTCTCTCAGGGTGGTGGTGCACACCTGCCTGTACTGGCTCCCTGAGCACAAGAAAAATGTGATTTGAGATTAACTCAAGGTAATGCTTGACATGGGGGTAATCTGGAGCAGACCAGTGTTCTTAGTTCCTAAGACTGATGGGACAGTCTGGTTCTATGTGGACCATCAATATGTAAGTCAAACTGATGTCTAAATTTGACACATATCCGATGCCTTGCATTGATGAACTGCTCGATCAGTTTGGCACGGCTCACTTTTATTCAACACTGGATTTTACAAAGGGATTTTGGCAGATATGCTTGACTCCATTATGCTGTGGGAAAATGGCCTTTTCCATTCTGTTTGATTTACACCAATCTGTCACCCTTCCCTTTGGGTTGTTTTGAGCCCTGGCAACATTTCAGTATCTCATGGACAGAATTCTCCATCCCCGCAGTCTGTATGCTGCTGCCTATTTGAATGACATTATTGTTTATAGTAATGATTGGCAGTGGCATTTACAACATCAAAAGGGCTGTCCTGAGGCTGCTGAGGTGCGCTGGGCTCACAGCAAACATGAAGTATGCAACTGGATGGGTGGAAGTACAGTATCTGGGCTTCCACTTGGATCATGAGCAGGTGTGTCCCCAAATTGATGACTGCAGCAATTGTGGCCTACTCGAGACCTAAGACCAAAAATGGGGTGAAGCAGTTCCTGGAGCTGGCTGGCTATTATAAGCAGTTTGTGCCTAATTTTTTGGATATCACCAGCCCACTCACTGACCTCGCTAAAAAGGGTGCACCAGATCTGGTCCAGTGGACAGAGACATGCAAATGTGCTTTTGCTCAAGTTAAAGTGGTTTTGTGTCTGGGGGGGGGGGGGGGGTAGTTGCATTCACCTGACTTTTCTCTTTCTTTTTTTTTACAGAACAACACATTGGATAGAGGGCCAGGGCAGTTTTGTCCCAGTTGGTGGAGGGGGAGGAGCACCCAGTGCTGTACATCAGTCACAAGCTCTTGATGCAAGAGTCTATTGTCCTGGGTATGTTGTTAAACTATATCCCGTCCTGGGTATGATGTTAAACCACATCCAAAGGAGTGTTGACAGCAGGGTGCGGCAGTGCTCTGGGGCAGAAGAACCTGCAGGTCAATGGCTCATCACCAGGTGGCATGCAGAAGAACCACTTTTTGGTCAATGGATGGCACCATTTAGCAAGATAGCTGCTACTGTGGGCCAACCACCCTGTTTACCAAGCCTGTTGTGCAGTAGTGCACCACCTGGACCAGACCTGGAGGTCCAGAGAGACTAGATGGTTGGGGCACGACACCGTCTGTCTTTAACACCATGCATGGCATGATTTCGGAGAGTTAAGACAAGCCCTGTGGTGATGGGGTGAATGCAATGGCAGCAGGCCTGAGAAGCTGGAAGCTGCTAGCGGGATGATGGTCACAATCCTGCTGAAGAATGGGCAATAACAGAATTGAGGCAGCTGCGTCGGTGAGCAGGCAGCCCTATTTAGGGAGAGCGCTGCCTGCCCCAGGAGGGGACACCCCTAGAAAAGCTTGCCCATGCCTACACCTGGCTGGCATACCATGGCCAGCAGGTCTCCACCTCAGCGGTCGAAAAGACAAAGACAAAGAAACTTACTATGGCTACATGGAATGTCCGAACCATGCTAGATAACAACTCACAACCTGAATGCAGAACTGCTCTGATAGCTCTGAATGCAGGAATCACAGGGGAATATCTCTGCTATCTATTGCTGGGAAAGTCTTAGAAAAAATCATCTTCAATCAGTTAAAGGGTCTCTCAAAAGATATACTACTTGACAGTCAATGTGGCTTCAGAGCTAGCAGATCTACTTCTTATATGATAGTCTCACTGCGACAACTTCAAGAAAAAGCACTTAGGCAAAACCAACCTCTCTGTGTTTTTTGTTGATTTCTCCAAAGCCTTCAACTCTGTTGATAGAGAAACCTTATGGAAAGTGCTTGAAGTCTACGAATGTCCACCTAGAATGATTAGACTCTTTCATGATGGAATGACTGGGAAAGTCACAATCAGAGGAGACATCAGTGACAGTTTTGAAATCAAGCATAGAGTTGACTGGTACCTCTCTACCTCACAGCAGTCCTAGAGACAATGTCTATTGATCTAACAAAGGACGTGTACATTCGAAGTCGCATAGATGGAGGGCTATACAATCTCGCCCGACTGAAAGCTGTTACCAAAACCAGAGAGATATGCATCCATGAGCTACTTTATGCTGATGACTCAGCCCTCGTAGCAACTGACCCTGATGACATGCAAGGGATTGTTGATTGCTTCACCAGTACTGCTTCTCTGTTTGAGCTTAGAATCAATTTGTCAAAAACAGGGATGCTTTACCAGCCACCTCCACACAGCACCTTTGCAGATCCCGAACCATGTATACAAGTGAATGGCAAGGCACTGAAACTTACTGATTCCTTCACTTACCTACAGTAGGCAGCATTGTTACAAGTACCAACAGCTCTAACTTAGAAGTGGATAGGCGCATACAATCTACGAATAAAGCCTTCAGTGTCTTGCACAAGCAGCTATGGTCCTGCCATGACATCAGACTCACCACTAAAATCAAAGTATACAACACTGTTTTTATTCCTGTACTGCTGTACTCCACAGAAACCATGATACTCTACCGAAAACACTTGAGGAAACTCACTCGAATCCAACTCAGACACCTGCGCCAAATCCAGGGCATTAAATAACCAGATAAAATCCCTGATGTTGATGTTCTGGAAAGAGCAAACACCATACGTGTAGAAGCAATCATCACTGCCTCACAACTCAAGTGGGCAGAGCACGTGAGAAGGATGCCAGATACTCGGCTGCCCAAGATGATGTTCTATGGAGAGCTTGCTAGAGGAAAGAGGAACCAAGGAGGACAAAAGCTTCATTACAAAGACATACTTAAATGCCATATGAAGACCAGTCAAATCAACCCCAACACATGGGAGAAGGATGCTGAGGACCACAAGAAGTGGCAACAGAAAATCAGCAGAGCCAAGAGAGCTGTGGAGGAAAAACGGAGAGAATTGTACCTCAAGAAGTGCCAAATGCATCACATGTTATCAACAGGAACAAGCTTTCAATGCCACTGATGTAGACATTTTTGCTGCACAAATGTGGGTTTAGCAGCTCATAGGCATGCTTGCGAAGAATAACTAACTCCCCTTATACAGATGTCATCATCAAAATCAATGGAATGCCGAAGAAGTAAGTACAGCACCATCAAGAAGGAGTGTCTGGCCATCTTGTGGGTGATTCTCACTCTCTGGTACTATCTGCTATGATGCCCTTTCATGCTCTGTTCAAACCATGCCCCGTTCCAGTAGCTCCACCACATGAAGGATGCAAACACACAGATCACTCATTGGTATCTGGTCCTTCAGCCCTTTAAATTCGAGGTGGTCCACAGGCCGGGGGTACAGGTGGTGGCAGTGGATTACTTCTGTCACCAGGGGGAAATCAGCTGTAGGTTGGATGGCTCTCTGGCCTGAGTCAGGTAGTGGGGGTATGTGGCAGCGAGGGTGTGGTTGAGCATTGGCTGCGAATGGTGAGGAGTCAGGTTGAACCAGCAGGTAACATGTGATGAGTTACACCTGTGTATAATTACTGGCTGTCTGTTAATGCATGTCTCTGTGCGTCTTGCAGATGACCAGTAATGACAGAGTGAGCTGTGTTCTCCAACATGTGTGCGCGCGCGCGCGTGTGTGTGTGTGTGCGTGCGCGCGTGTGTGTGTGTGTGTGTGCGCGCGCGCGCGTGTGTGTGTGTGTGTGTGTGTGCGCGTGCGCACGCACGCATGCATGCATGTGTGTTAGACTCACTGAAAAGTGAACATTAAAATAAAGTGCACATTGAACTGTCATGCCTGTTCGTAATTCTTCACTGCCTCAACTCAGGAAGGTGTGACAAAGACTATTAATCAAATACTGAAAGGCAAAAAAGGGTGTTCCCAGATAGTGTACAAGCTCTGAACCACACCTCATACCTTTTCTTTGCATTGTATTTGAAGTTGGTCCAAATTTTTGTCTCTCTACTCAGACAGATTCTGATGTGTGAACTCTGCATACTGGCAGCTGCTGTGGCCAAATCCAACCTCAAAGTTCAGTGTGATCAAACAGCAACCAGGTAATCAAGTGCTTACATGTTCTTCCCGAAATCAATCAAGCAACAGGGTACAGAAGATTTTTTGTGCATCTGTATGATGAGAATGGCTAATTGTCTAAAATTTTGGTATTTTTAATTAATCTGATGAAATTAAATATTAAATCCAACTAAATTAACTGACCTGACAAATATGCTGCCTTCAAATGGAACTTGTATTTTTGATTATGATGTGGGAAGTCGCACACACAAAACGCTGGTTTTTGAAGTGGTAAATCATCATGAGAATGGTGCTGCGAGGCAATGTTATGTAGAAGCCACCAAGGCTAACATTAACAATTTGGCAAGCTAACAAGTGGACGATATAGATGCAAATGCAAAGGTAAGGAATGCAAAAGCATCATGAAAAGATGGTTATTAGAAATATCAACATTTCTGAAAATGTCAGCAAACATGTCAAAACTTGTGAACTCTGAGCTTTCCAAAAAATTCCACATCCAAAGTCATGTATCCTCCAAGAGTGGGCCCTGGTGAAAAATAAATGTGCTAAGTATACTAAAATTTAGCATACTTTTGTGTACTTGAAGCCACACTAATCATCAATATACTTCAAGTGTGTTTATGATTAGT
>JAPEKO010000001.1:14318521-14329375 GCA_027576075.1 Cathorops hypophthalmus
GAAAACACCTGACTCTAATTTCACCTTCAAATTAACTGCTAATCCTAGAGGTTCACATACTTTTGCCACTCACATATATGTAATATTGGATCATTTTCCTTAATAAATAAATGACCAAGTATAATATTCTTGTCTCATTTGTTTAACTGGGTTTTCTTTATCTACTTTTAGGACTTGTGTGAAAATCTGATGTGTTAGGTCATGTTTATTCAGAAATATAGAAAATTCTAAAGGGTTCACAAACTTTCAGGCACCACTGTGCTCTCTGGAAGGTAGAAGGAAACTGGAGATCCAGGAGGAACATGGGAAGAACATCATGGTTCCACAACCAAGGACCATGAAGCTGTGAGGTTGCAATGCACTGGTGTATAGCCAATTTGGTTGGACCTAAGCCAACTTTATGTTTGCCCAGTTGCTATTTCTATGGCCCAATTACCAGTGCACTTTTTGAGGCACATGCTAATGATGGCTTTATTTATGATCACTATTTTGTTTAGTTCATCAAAATACTACAATCTAAATACAACTAACTGAATTATGTTATCTGCAATATATAAGGACAACCAAGTTGTGGCTAAGGTGTATGAGGCATTGTATCACTGACAGTGCCAGCAATCAGAGTTCATGGCAGCCTCCAAAAATGGCCACCACAGACTACAACTCCCAAGTACCTCAGCACCCTCCCTCTCCAGAATTCTAATTTCCACCTCACCTGTTCATCAGTACAGATTCATTAACCACCTGAACATCAAGACCTCAGTCACAGTCAGTGTGAAGTATTGCTCAGTGTGTCCTTACCATCCATAAGTGCCTGCATCTCTCATGGGATACTTCTCCATCATGGACACAGCAGAGGAGACAAAGCAAACTTCTTTCTGCAAAGGGATGTCTGTTAGAACAACACCCTAAGTTGTAAGTGAGTGAGTAAGTGAGTGACGAACATTTGCAGATCACAACTCCCTGCTGGTGTCTCACAGGCCTTCCTAAGACATTCCGTGCTGAATATAAGCTCATCACCATTTGTTCTTTGATCAGACAAATTCTCTGGTGAGGTATCAGATTGCAAGAGCTTCCACCTACAATGCTCACTGTTCTTCACAGTACAAACTGGAACAACAGTAGATCGCTCAGTTTCTCAATCTGCTCACTGGCCAGGTGCTTCACTGGGCCAATGCTGTATGGGAACGAGGTAGCAAGCTCACAACCTCCTACAAACACTTCATGGAGTTATTCAAGCGAGTGTTTGACCATCAGCCTGAAAGCATAGAAGTAAGAGAAAAGCTGCTGACTATATGGCAAGAAGAAAGAAAAGTGGCTGAAAACATCCTCAAGTTCTGTATTCTTAAGGCTGGCAGTGGATGGAATAAGCCAGCTTTGAAAGCCATATCCTGTCAAGGTTTGGATCCACTCATCCTGACAGAACTTGCATGCTGTGATGATCAGGACACTTTGGACTCTCTGATTGATGTGGCTATTAGACTGGACAACCTCCTCTGCAACAGGCTTTCTTGCAGCACTCTCCCATAAACATCCAGCCAACCCAGTCCCCTACTCCAATGGAAGTTTCTAACACTTGTATGCCCCACTCAGAGAGAAAGGAGAGGCCAGGAGGAACTAAGTTTTTACTGTGGTGAGCCAGGTCATCTGTTAGTCCACTGTCCAATCAGACCTCCCAACCCAAGAAAGCATGACAAACTTGGGAAGGAAGCAAATGCAATGGCCCCATTGAGTCACAAAGCCTCTTCTCTCCAGCAATTCCTCAAACTCAAAGTATTATTAAATCTGTGTCTTCCCATGTTCTCTCTGCACAGATAGACTCAGGGACTGAGGGCAACTTCATCGACCATGAGGTTGTTCAAAGGCTTGAGATGCCCTCAGAAGAACTCCCACAACCCGCAAGTCTGAAAGCCATTGATGGCGGACCCACTGGGGAGGGGGGTTCATTACCACTTGCACTACCCCTCTGAAAATTCAGGTGGGTACCATGCACAAAGAATGCATTTCATTGTTTATCACTCACATTCCCAACGAATCCATCACCATGGGGTTCCCCTGGCTGCAGCTCCATGACTCTCTTATCTCCTGGAAGAATAGGGAGATTCTACACTGGTCCCCATCCTGCCATCCAAACTGCTAGCAACTGCCCCAAATTACCCTAGCCTCTACATCTGTGGGGAGTCCTTCACCTGGAGGCATCGAACACATTCCAACCTGCTATTATGAGTTTAAATAAGTCTTCAGTCAGGGAAAAGCCAGTGAACTGCCTCCTCACAGACCCTATGATTGCACCATTAGCCTCTACCCAGGTACCACACCTCTGCATTGTCATATCTTCCCCCTCAATCGCAGAGCAAACTGCCATGGAGGAATATGTACAAGAAGCACCACAACAGGGTTACATCCATCCATCCACATCTTCAGCATCGCAGACTTCTTTGTTGAAGGGGGTGGGTCCTCCAATCTTGTATAGATTACAGAGGATTTAACCAGATCATGGTGAAATACCTTTATCCACTATCACTCATGCCCTCAGCCCAAGAACAACTATGAGCTGCTCGCATCTTCACCAAACTAGACCTCAGGAGCATTTACAACCTGGTGTGTATCCAGGAAGGTGATGAATGTAAGACTGCATTTAGCACCACCTCCAGGCACTTTGAGTACTGCCTGATGCCATATGGGCTCTTTTGCATGCCCAGCATGTTCCAGTGTCTGATAAATGACATACTTGGAGACATGCTTGGATGCTATATGATTACCTACATAGATGACTGTGGCAGCAGGGATGTGGCCAAGTGTTGGTCTGTGAATGGAGGGCAGGGCCAGGAAAGGTGAGTGGCAAAATCAGTACACCTGTTGTTGCTTAAATGTGTGTGTTTTTTGCAATGATGATGGAAGGTAGAAAATGAGGGAGAGTGTGAAGAGAGAGGATCTCTCCTGACCAAAGCACATGTCTGTGTGTTGTATGCATCAAACAAAAGTGGATAAGTGAAAGACTCAAAATAAAATCTGTGTTAATCTCATTTTCTGCCTGCCATGCTTCAGTATTCCACCCACGTCAAGGGCATACTACAGTGGTGTCAAAACCCAGGATACTGAAGCAAACCACCCATGGAGTCCTCCCAGCTCAAGGACCTCATCCATGCCCTCGGTGCTGCCCAGCCGAGCCAGCACTGAGTGCTGATCACCCTCCGAAAAGAACAAGAACAAATGCTTTGAAGCCCTTCTGCTGGCCCAGCAGGAAGATCGCCAGGTGTTCCAGCACCTGCTCACTTCAGCGGAGTCTTCGACCTCCACCACTGCAGACCCACCCCACATCATGTTCACAAAGATAAGGTCGCATGAAGATCTGGAAGCTTTCATTGCGCTCTTTGAGCAAGCAGCCAAAGCATGGGGGTGGATGGTCGAGCAACACACAGCACGTCTATTACTGCTGCTGACTGGGGAGACAGCTCACCATGTAATAGCTCCCCGCTGACAGTCAGTCTGTCTATGCTGACTTGACGCGAGCCATCCTGCAGTGTGTCAGCTACTCCTCAGAACAACAGTGCCAGCGCTTCCGCATGTTGACACTGGAAGAAGTCAGCCAGCCATTCACATTTGACCTACAGCTCTGGAATGTCTGGTGGCAGTGGCTGAGGCCAGATGACCGCAATGCCGAGGGGATCATCGACATGGTGACACTGGAGCAGTTCATCACACGGCTTCTGGAAGGAACAGCAGAAGGGGTCGAGTGCCACCACATAGTATTGCTGGATTAAGCGATTGAGTTGGTGGAAGACTATTTGGCAGCAGTTTCAGCAACAGGAAGACATTCTGCCTCTTCTCTTTTTCTCTTCTTCCTCCTCTCTTCCCTCTCCCCATCCCCACCCTGTTCCCCCACCATGGAAGCAGAGGCCGGCCCCCCAGCCAACTCGCCACACCCATGGTGCCCCCCTCCTTTCTTCCTCTTCTGTGTCTTCTGCCCCCCAGGTGAGCGACTCCCATAGCACCGGTACAGAAGTGAAGCCTGGGCTGGTATGGTGGTGCTGTGGGGAAGCTAGGCATCTCCAGGGTCAGTGTTCTGCGATGGAGGTGGGAGCTGTGGCCCAGATCCCTGACACACCAGAGCCCACCCTCAATTAGGCTGGAGCATATCGTATACCAGCTAGTATTCAAGGGGATACGCATCACATGTTGGTGAATTCCGAGTGTAATCAGACCTCAATCCACCAAAGCCTGGTGCAAGGTGAGGCATCAGGGAAAGCATAAGTGGTGAAGGTTGTATGTGTGCATGGGGATGTTCACGAATATCCACTAGTGTGTGTCCACATCCTATTTCAGGGAGAAAAGCATAGTGTAAAGGCGGCGGTTAACCCACATCTCAGCTGATTCTGGGAACCGTTTGGCTGAGTTTAGAGGTTTAATGGAACTTATAGTAGTGGGCAGGTCCTGCAGTAATATGTCATGAGGGGATCCCGGTGCAGCATTGACTAGGGAAGCTGTGTCACGTCAGGGCGATATCAGGAGCAGGGAGCAGCCCGCCCCTTCTCCCTCTCTCGAGGATACCCTCAAGAATTTCCCATTAGAACAGACTCTGCATCATGCGTTTGACCAAGTGAGAGTAATCAATGGTCAACCCATCCAGCCAAATGTGACACCCTCCTTCCTGTTCTTTCCAGTTATTAAAGATAGGCTGTATCAAGTGACACAGGACACTAACTGGCAAACAAATAACTCCGTTGTTAATCCCAAAGAGCCATAGGGAACTCGTATTCCATGCGGCTCACTTTAATCTAATAACTGGATATTTAGGTCAGGATAAAATACTAGCCCGAATAATTGCCCAGTTCTATTGGCCAGAGATTTGTGGGGATGTCCGCCAGTGGTGCGCAGTGTGCCACGAATGCCAACTAGTAAATCCAGCAGCCACTTCAAAAGTGTCTTTGTGCCCTTTCCCTCTAATTGAGACCCTCTTCGAAAGAATTGGCATGGACTTCGTCAGGCCATTAGATCAGTCAGCATGGGGATATCGCTTTATTTTAATCCTGGTGGATGATGCAACGTGATATCTGGAAGCGGTGCCTCTCCGCAATATTTCAGCACACAGTATTGTGGAGGTACTCTTCCATGTTATCTCCCAAGTTGGGATTCCCAAAGAAATCCTGACTGACGAAGGCACTATGTTTATGTCACAAACACTTTGCGAACTGTATGGGTTATTGGGAATTAAATCCATCCGCACCAGTGTCTATCATCCAAAAACAGATGGCTTGGTAGAACAGTTCAAACAAACACTTAAAAATTGAATTTGGAACTTTGTAAGCAAAGATGCATGTAATTGGCATAAACGGCTTGAGCCTGTTATTCGTAGTGCGAGAGGTCCCACAAGCCTCCATAGGATTTTCTCCATTCAAACTGTTATATGGGCATGCTGTGGGAAAATTGGAAGGAGGAACCTTCAACGAGTAAAAATTAAATTCAGTACATTCCTGACCTGTACGCAAAGCTCCACACCTGCATGCGCTTAACCAAAGAGAATTTACGGCAGGCACAAGAATGTCAAGCCCAGCTGTACAACAGGGCCATGCACCTTAGAAAGTTTACCCTGGAAGATAAAGTTTTCACTTCAAGCTCCAAATTGGTTGCCAAGTGGCAAGGGCCCTTCAAGGTCACATGGTGAATCAGGGACATTGATGATGAGGTAAGGCAAATGGATAGTGGCAGGGCATTACAAATATACCACCTCAAGCTGTTAAAACATTGGAACAAAGGGGTCCCTGTGGCATTGCCATTCGTAGTTCTGGAGAAGGCAGAGCAGGGGCCAGAAGTAAAAACAAAATTAACCACTCAAACTGCTCTAGTCCCCTGTGGAGACCAACTCTCACTGGCCTAACTCATGGAGGTTGTCAAGTTGCAAATGGAATTTTCGGATGTGTTCTTTCCCTTTCCCGGCCGCACTCACCTCATAGAACACCACACTGAAGCGTCCCCAGGGGTGGTGGTGCTTAGCTACCCATAGCACTTGCTCAAACAAACAAAAAAAAAGTGGTTCAAGACAAACTCAAGGCCATACTCGAAATGGGCATAATCGAGGTGTGCACAGTGACTGGAGTAGCCCAGTGGTCCTGGTCCCCAAGACTGACGGGTCAGTCCAGTTCCGTGTGGACTACAGAAAAGTCAACGCAGTGTCTAAATTTGATGCGTACCCAACGCCTCACATTGAAAAGTTGTTCAATTGATTAGGCGCTGCTCACTTTTATTCGACACTGGATTTGACAAAGGGATATTGGTAGATGCCCTTCCTCTATCCCGAGGGAAAACAGCTTTTTCCACACCATTCAGATTACACCAATTCTTCACATTTCCTTTTGGGTTATCTGTGGCTCCTGCTATGCTCCTCCGGCTCATGGACAAGATCCTGTGCCCCCATGCTGCCTATGCTGTGACCTACCTAAATTACACCATTATATATAGCAATGATTGGCTGCGGCACCTAGAACACCTTAGGGCTGTCCTGGAGTCACGCGGGTCTCCCAACTAACTCAAAGTGTGCACTTGGGCAGGTGGAAGTATGGTATCTGGGTTTCCACTTGGGTCATGGGCAGGTGTGTCCCTAAATTGACAAGACTGCAGCGATTGCAGCCTGCCCAAGGCCCAAGACCAAAAAAGGGATGAGAGAATTCCTGGGGCTGGCTGGCTACTATTGCAGGTTCATACCTAATTATTTGGACATCACCAACCTGCTGACTGATCTCACTAAAAAAAGAGCACCAGATTGGGTCCAGTGGATGGAGCAGTGCAAACAGACCTTCACGAAGGTGAAGGATGCACTGTGTGGTAAGCCACTTCTACACTCCCCTGACTTCTCTCTCCCCTTTATTTTACAGACGGACACATCAGACAGCGGGCTGGGGGCTGTTCTGTCCCAGAAGGTGGAGGGCAAGGAACATCCAGTGCTGTACATCAGTTGCAAGCTCTCAATGTGTGAAAGTAAATGCAGCACCATCTAGAAAGAGTGCCTGGCCATCAAGTAGGTAGTCCTCACTCTCCGGATACTACTTGCTGGGGCACCCTTTCACTCTCTGTTTGGACCATGTGCCGCTCCAATGGCTCCACCGCATAAAGGATGCCAATGTGCGGATTACCTGTTGGTATCTCACCTTGCAGCCATTCAAGGTTGGTCCACAGGCCAGGGTTGCAGATGGTGGTGGTGGACTTTGTCCCATCAAAGGGGGGTTCCACTGCAGGCCAGATGGATCCCTGGCCTGAGTCGGGTGGTGGGGGTATGTGGCAGTGGGGGCATGGCCAAGCGTCAGTCTGTGAATGGAGAATGGGGCCAGGGAAAGTAAGTGGCTGAGTCAGTACACCTGTTGTCGATTAATGCTGTGTGTTTTGCAGTGATGGAGGGTAGAAAAGGAGGGAGAGAGTAAAGAGAGAGGCTCTCTCCTGACCAAAGTACATGTCTGTGTTGTATGTGTCAAGCAAAAGTGGAAAAGTGAAAGAATCAAAATAAAGTCTGTGTTAATCTCACTTCCTACCTCCCATGCTTCAGTATTCCAGCCACGTCAGGGACATACAATAACAACATCTTAAGATATTCCCTAAATGAAGTGAGTCACCAGGAGCATGTGAAAGCAGTACTCACCTGACTCCTTGAGAATCACTTGTACGTCAAGGCAGAGAAATGTGAATGCTACCCAAATCTTGTTCCAAGGATATGTCATCAGTGCAAGAGGGGTTAGCATGGACTCCAGTAAAGTAGTCACAGTTACCACCTGGCCCAAATCCACTACAGTTAAGGAGCTCCAATGCTTCCTAGGTTTGACCAACTTTTACAGAAGGTTCATCCGTGGGTTCAGTACCATCATCACTCCTTTCAATGTTTTACTCAAGAAGGGGCCCAAGGGCCTTCAGTGGAACCAAGGGACTGAAGATGCTTTTGCCCAGCTCAAGTTACCCTTCACCACAGTGCCCATCCTCAGACACCCAGACCCTGCAAAGCCCTTCACAGTTTAGGTAGACACATCTGAAACTGGAGTGGGAGGAGTCTTGTCCCAAGGCTTCACGGAAAAAACCCAAATGTCACCCTGTGGCATTCTTCTCCAAGAAACTTACACTTGTCAAAAAGAACTACAATACAGACAACCAAGAACACCTAGCAATTAAATTGGCCTTAGAAGAGTGGAGACACTGGATCGAGGGGACCACACATCAATTCATCATCCTCACCAACCACAAGAATCTAGAGTATCTTAAATCAGCCAAGCGACTGAACCCTTGTCTGGCACGTTGGGCCTTCTTCTTCACCCTTTTTCAATTCACCAATTCATACCGTCCCAGCTCTAGAAACACTAAGACAGATGCATTATCCAGAATACACTCTTCTTTGACACCCAGCCAAGAATCCACACCAATACTACCACCCAAGTGTTTCATTAATTGTCTTTACTTGGGAAATTGATAAGGAACTGTCCCAAGCTCAGCCTCACAACCCACCATTATGTCCTCCAGGTCTCACGTTCATCCTACTGCAATGCCGGGGTTGCCTCATGTGGGCACACTCATCTCCTGCCACAGGGCATCCCAACAGCCAACATACTCATCAGTTTATCAGAACAAAGTATTGGTGGGAAAACAAAGATGGATATCACGTTCAGCTTTTCCTGTTCCACCTGTGCTCAAGCTTGGTCCCAGACTCCATCTGCTGGTAAGCTCATGCCTTTGCCCACACCCCAAAGACCCTGGTCCCACGTGGACACAGACTTCATCACTGACCTATGGTCACAAGACCATACAGTCATTATGGTAGTCGTCGACCGGTTCTTAAAAGCACTAAGACTCACTCCCATGCCTGAGCTACATACAGCCTTTGAAACAGTGGAGCTCATCTTCTTCCATGTGTTCCAGTACTATGGGATCCCTGAGGACTTAGTGAGTGATCAAGGACCCCAATTCACATCTAGACTATGGACAAAATTCATGGATAACCTGGGAGTATTGGTGAGCCTTACCTCAGGTTATCACCCTCAGGCCAACAGCCAAGTCAAATGTGTAAACCAACAAACTTGATGTTTTCTAAGAGTGTTCTGCCTAGAGAATCCCAAAGACTGGTCATAGTTTCTCCCCTGAGCCAAGTATGTGCAGAACTCACTGAAACACAATGCCACACAACTCACCCTGTTTCAGTGCATTCTTGGGCATCAGCTACCACTTTTCCCATGGGACAACTCCCCCACTCAGATTCTGCCAATGGACACCTGGTTTCAGAGAAATTTTAGAGAAATGTTAAAACAAGTATGGGACAGTGTCCGTAAGTGCCTAGAGCAAGCAGCAAGGAGGGACAAGTTCTTTGCTGATAAACACCAAGGGGAGACACCCGTGTATGCTCCGGGTGATAGAGTCTGGGTGTCCACTAAGGACTTAAGGGATTCCAACACCTGTCAAAAACTCAGTGCCAAGTACATCAGCCCCTTTATGGTCCTCTGTCACGTCAATGAGGTCACCTACAAACTGGAGCTCCCACAATACTGCCATCTGTCACCCATGTTCCACATATCATGCCTAAAGCATGCTCTTCCTGGACCTCCAGCTACACTTCAACACTTCCACCACTGAATGCCCCTTACCCTTGGAACTGGAAGGACAGCCAGTGTACCAAGCACACATGATCCTTAACTCTTGGCACAGACAGGACCACCTCAAATATCTGATAGAGTGGGAGGGTTACGGTCTAGAGGAGCACAGCTGGGTATCTGTCGACACCTTAGACCCGTTACTAGCCCAAAAATTCCATGCCAAGCATTCAGAAAAGCCAGCACCAAGAAAATGTGGATGCCCAAGAAAGAATAATGCTACCAGAGTGAGCACCTTGGGGGGGTTTGTCACTGACAGTGCCAACAATTACAGTTTGTGGCAGCCTCCAAACATGACCACCACATACTACAACTCCCAAGCACCTCAGTGCCATCCTTCTCCAGAATTCTAATTACCACATCACATGTTTATCATTACAGACTCATTAGCCACCAGGACATAAAGACCTCAGTCAAAGTCAGTGCAAAGTATTGCTCAGAATGTCCTTACCTGATTGTATTGAGCCTTTATTTCCTCGTGTGTGATGCTCAGTGACTTTGACCCAGTTTCCTATTTACATTGGACTCTGAACTTTCACCTGATCTCTAGTACATTCTTTGCACATCGACTGACCCCTTGTCTGACAGTGAATTTGATATTAGTTTCACGATTTGGATTCTGCTGCCAGTTTGCAATGCACCTGCTCTCCCCTGCAACTGCATCCATAAGTGCCTACACCTCTGACATGTTAAAAGTCTAATGCTTTTTCAGCAACATGATAATTTTCATATTTATGGAAGCTTCCAGGATATTATCAGTTGAATTGAAATATTACTATTTTGTTTTCCTTTGGGATTGTACTCAATGCTAAAAATGTATAGTTTTTAAAATTGCATGTTGTTGGCAGTGATATCAAGTTCAGAATCCTGGCATGACGACCCAAGTTGTGGCCAGGACCGCAGTGTAGACTAAACTGAGTTATGCACCTCCTACATTTCTGAAATCATGTTTATGCACCTCTAAATCAAGTTTACACAACCTTAATTTGCTAGCATGAGCGTTTCCTTTTGTTTTACCAGCAAAAAGCTAAAGTTCTTTCAAAATTGCATTGCATTATCAGCATTTACGGTATCTAGACTGTGTGATTAACCACACTGTCTTTTAGATCATTGAAAAAGCTGTGGCACAGCAGTTATGCTCCTATTTACATAGGAATAACATTCATGAAATGTATCAGTCAGGATTTAGACCTAATCATAGCACAGAGACAGCTTTGGTTAAAGTAGTAAATGACCTACT
>JAPEKO010000001.1:14355223-14367482 GCA_027576075.1 Cathorops hypophthalmus
AAATATGGAATTTTGAAACTTCCACATCATTGTATTCCGTTTTTATTTACAATTTGTACTTTGTCCCAACTTTTTTGCAATCGGGGTTGTACATTGCACCAAAATTCCTCCAGATTCCTTGAATCATTTAATATATGATATGATACACCATAGAGGGTGACACATACAAATTCCTTCCTATCTGTTTTTGAGGAGCATCGTTTTTAAAATTTCAATAAAAATTTTCCTTACACATTTGTTGACAAACTGAAGATCCTCAGCCCACCTTTGCTCCTCAAAGATTAGGCCTTTCCTGGCTATTGATTTTCTACCAAATCATGATTAAAATCACCTGTTTCAAGTCACTAATAATAATAAATTATTATTGTTATTTACTACTACTATCACATTACCAGACCTAAATTGCCCATGTCCCACCTTTCTTTTGGAAGGTGTTGCAGACCTGACATGCAAGAATGGATGTATATTAACAAATAAAACGAAGTTGACAAAACAAAACAGGAAATATTTTGGGTTTATAGTGTATGAAATGAAGTCAGTTTAGAAAATCACTAACATTTGCATACCATCCCAACTTTTTTTGATTTGGGGTTGTAGCTTTAACAGGGTATTGTTACGCTTGGGCATAACTATATAGAACAGTAATAATCAGTAAGGGGGAAGCAAAAGAATGCTAAATTACACATAAACGAACTGTCTCCAGTGGATTCGGTGAAATAGTGTGTTGGTAGTGATGTGTTCATCTCCCACATTCATCCCAATACAAGAATCTATCAATAAGGCAAGTAAAAGTACTGTACAGCCGTCACTATGCAAAGACCACAGACACAATCCTTATGCCAGTATTTTTTTCTTCAACCTGTCAAGCAAATACCACATACATACAGTATGGACTTTTCCTTTTGTGTGTGCCAGTTAAGTCATTAGCACACAGTAAACCAGAGTGAAATAAAGTGACAGATCCAGTGGAACAGGGAAAGGTCGTCATCGTGAGGAGCTACGCTCTTTGCTCACACAGTCATCTTGGCTTGTGCGGTCTCCATTTTCCATTATGACACAGGTTCTTCGCTTCTTCCTGCGGTGAGTCATGGCATCACCCTCTGAGCCTGATTCAGCCTTCAGAGTATAGAGAAAGTAAATCACATACAATTCACAATAATATAGTACAAGTTAAGATAACCATACACATAATGTTATGTATATTTGGGTAGAAATTATATTTCAACAAAAATACAAATGAAAACACACATGCCCATCAGTTAATTAATTAATTTTCTATACCAAATATCCATTTACAACTATGGGCAATTTAGGGTAACTAGTTCCCCCAATTCGCAAGTCTTTGGACTGTGGAAAGGAACTGGCACACCCAGAGGAAACTCACACAGGTATGGAAAGGACATGCAATGTCCACACAGAAAGGCTGATCAGCAGGTTCAAACCCTAAGCCTGCAGTGAGGCCACGGTGTGCCAATGTGCCACCCATCGTCAGTTCACATAAAGCAAATAGTACAATGGCTACAACATACTGTAACTGAAATAAAAAAGGTATTAACTGTAGTGCACATACTTTACCTACAATAACTTCCCACATATTTTAGACTGTTTATTTTAATGATCACGTCTACTGAACAAGGAATGAGGAGAAAGAGGATATAATTTTAGGTCTAATGTAATAACGTAGGCAGCACGGTGGTGTAGTGGTTAGCAGTGTCGCCTCACAGCAAGAAGGACCTGGGTTTGAGCCCAGCAGCTGTCGAGGGCCTTTCTGTGTGGAGTTTGCATGTTCTCCCTGTGTCTGCATGGGTTTCCTCCACAGACATGCAGGTTAGGCTAATTGGTGGGTCTAAATTGACCGTAGGTGTGAATGTGAATGGTTGTTTGTCTCTATACGTCAGCCCTGCAATAACCTGGCGACTTGTCCAGGGTGTACCCCGCTTCTCACCCAGAGTCAGCTGGGATAGACTCCAGCTTGCTTGTGACCTTGTACAGGATAAGCGGCTACAGATAATGGATGGAAATAATGTAATAACGTACCAACACGTAAACAACAAAAGTAAAAGACTTTAGTTAAAACATAGGAATACCATCTTCAATTACCCAAGGAACAAAACAGAACAAGCAAAGTTTTCAAGAAAGAATTATCTAGTTATTACTGGATGTGGTGCTATCACCAAAATTAGTTGAAATGCTGATAAGTAGTGTTTGTACAGTACAGGGTTTTCCAGAAAATCTGAAGTAACCAGCTTTAAAAAAAAAAAAAGTGGCTAATGCTAAGGAGGTCTGGGGGCATGCCCCCTCCCAGAAAATTTTGAAATTTACATGCCTTCTGGTGCATTCTCAACTAATAAATTACTAACCAGTTCCCTGTAAAATACAATATGTATGAAATTTCCCTCCAAATGTGTGCGCACTTGGCTTTCTCAGTTTCCTTCTGTAGTATGTTGCCTGGCTTGGTAACTTGACTACATACGCTACATACGCAATGGCGTGGTCATGCAGTCTGGCTTAGCCAGTCAGAGCGCCAAAAAAAAAAAAATCAACAAATATGGCATCACTTCCGGTCATGACCCAAATCGAAGACAATTTTGTGGTGAAATAACTGGATTTACAGCAAATTATGGGCAGCTGTCATGATATAAATAATCTGAACACTGAAAGGCAAGGTTTTTTTTTTTCTTTCTGGGATTAAGTAGCCAGCGCAGACCATCTGTACAGGCAGAGAAGACCGTTGGTCGCTGGCGCTTGTGGACATCTCTGACAGTATATACACAAGATGTGCATTTTTCCTTTAAATGGAGTGATTCATCTACTGGTTCCAATAAGCCTAGCCTGTCACCCAGGCTTTTTAACTTCAGCCAAAGATTTAAGTGAATATGAGACTATGTGAGTGTAGAGTAAAGCACAACATACCTCTGAATCTGAATCAGAAGAACTAGAGGAAGAGGAGGAAGAGTCACTGGAGCTGTCTGAAGCAATGCCTGTGGACTCCTGCAGGTCCACCTTGTCTGCAAGAGCAGCTAAATCTGGCCTCTCCTGTTTTAGAATTCTGGAAAAGATTAACTTAAAAAAATGACATACTGAGTAAAGTTTTAACCATGCTGTGTAGGCTTCTGGAATAAACATGCAAACTTACACACCTGTACCACTTCCTGGAGAGTTTAGGTCGCCCACGTACCGTCTTATGCCAAACAATTGGAAAGTTCGTGATACTTGCAAAATTCTGAGTGACTGCAATGGTAGTATCCAAGTTGAGGACAACATGCCACCAGCCACCTAAGGGACATGACATGGACCTACTTGGAGCACATCCACATATATTCATGTTTTTGTTTTAATATGAAAATTTCCATCCAGACGAATGTATTAACTTGATCATAAATCTAATCTCCATCCATACTCACATACGTGAAAAAAAAAATATATATATATATATATATATATCTATCACAGGACCATTCACGTACACTGGGCATGTGTATAAAAGGTATAAATAGGAAGCAGATTGTCTACTCTGCACTTGGTTATTTCATTGCTGATAATGCCACTGGACAAAGGAATTCTCAAAAGATCTCTCGCATAATAGCTTGCCACCTGTCCATGTGGGCAGATGTAGCATTATAAAATGCAGAATTTAATTGCTACTAGAAAAGACAAAATGCTCATGCAACACTTGCAATTCGTTATCCATGTTGCATTCAACACTAATAGTCAAGGCTGATGCTGTTTGTTTTCTTCTGGAAAAGGACATGAGATAGGAGCATGATGAATCAGAGAAGGATACATTGTGACTGATGAGACCCAATCTGGAAGCTAACATGAGTGTCATCACTTCCAGAAGTCTCAATTTCTTCCTGTACAGACTAAAATGCAACCCCAGAGTTTTTAAAATGGGGCCAGCAGCATTTCCAAAAGTCCCAGTTTTAGGGGATCAAAAACTATGGAGTAGTATGGACGCCATTTGTAAACATAGCAAAAGCATTATCAATGTGGGCGTAGTCCTAGTTTATCACCTGTAAATTTGTAGAACTACTGGCTTTGGATTTATCCCAAGAATTATATGCTTTAAAGGCATAAAGGTAACTGATGTGCTAGAATTTTGATACACAAACTCCATGCAACCATAAGCCCTCCGTTGAATATCTCCTCCAAAGCCACAGCTTAGGCTAGAATGCCCGAAAGCTAGTGGAAGAAGGGGAGCTTCTTGTATTGACGGGAAACATGAAAGACAAGTAGCGATGCCTCGATCATGAATGGTTGAATACTGTAGATCATCTCTGTTCTTTTTCTTCTGTCCACAGAGCCTCACCCTCAACAAAGGCCAGGGCTTCTCCTGTGTCTCACTATTTTATTGAAAATCACAAGACCCATGCTTTACAGTTTCTTGTACATCTGTTGCAAAAACTAAATTGACACTATGGTTATGAACGGCATTTCTCCTACATTTGTGAATAGAATTATTAAAAAAAAAAACACGCACCTCACACAACCCCACCCACCTCCTAAAAGTATAAAAAAAAATTAGACCCAGGATTAAACAGGATATTAAATAATTCAAATAATATCGGTGAATGTTTGGATATGGATAACTTGTCCATCACATGCACTGAAATAGGTCCTGCAGAAATGCATCATATGAAATCCACATTGGCATACATCTGTCTTTTCACCAAATAACTACTGTGGCAGAGGGGGCATGGTCAAGCGTCGGTCTGTGACCGGAGGGCAGAGTCAGGGAAGGTAAGTGGCAGAATCACTACACCTGACATCAATTAACGTGTGTTTGTGTCTTCCCAGTGACTGTGCCCTTTATAAGGAGAGAGAGAGCAGCAGGAAGGGAGCTCTCTCCCCAACCAGGGTACCTGTGTGTGTGTGTATGTGCATGTGGCTGGGAGAGTGTGATAATTTTGATACTGAAAAGTACAAAATAAACAGTTTCTGGAACTCAGTTCTGTCCTGCCGTCCTTCTGTGCTCCACCCACCCACTACATTGCTACATTACAAATCTTAATCAAGTATTAATAACTGTAATAACATCTGTATGTGATGATTTCACTGAAGTCAATGTTTGTGTGGTGCAAATATATAATGGAGTCTCCTGTTGATAAATTGTGTTACATGCCTGTTGCACTTTAGCTTAAACAAATCTCACACTATTAGATATGCATGCTCCTACAAACCTTGATCAGCAATATGGCATACTACATTATTCTTGGACCTAAGATCTACAGAAGTTTTAAAATTTCCTCAACCTTCACTCAGAATTATTGGAGCAAGGTGTGATAAATCTAAATTCCACAGAGATCTCGAAGACTGAAGGCATTTGGAGCCTTCAAAGCACTTAAAATATGGGCAGGAATCCTGAGTGCTGTCTGGTCTGACAAAGAAAAAAAATGGCTGTAAATATGGTAAAGGTCCAAGGCGTATAATTATAAAGCATTAGGAGGTGCAAGGTAATAGTTCTCCATGTACTGCAGAAGAGGGTTCTGCAGTCAGAGAGGGCATGGACATCTTTATGCCTTAGCTAAATGTTGCTGAATAATGGCACACAGTGTGTGTTGTTAGAAGAGCATGCTTTCGACACAAAATATGAAAACTGAACTGTGATTAAACTGGAGATGTGAAGAATGCAACAGATTTAAAACCATTTTACATAATCTGAAATAACACATATGATCCTGTTCTAGATAGCACTTATCTAGAAAGGCTTTGAAGCATATGTTGTCATTTATGAAGGCAGTATGTGTAAAATTTGCGTATCTGTTTGGGTTTTGTGTAATAACTGACAATAATTACACTATAATAATTATTGTGTGATTCATGAAATGAAGAAATCTGTCTCACTCACTTTTTTGTTCAGAACCATAACTGTTTTACACCCCTACTTGGGTACTGAAAAACTCCTTGGTAAGTCAGGCTTTTCAAAATGACTCGAGCTCGCGCTCAACCAATGCAAATGAAGACACTCATGCATGCTTGCTCTTCCCCTCGCCACACTCCCACAGGCCTGTTTTGCTGTGACACTTTTATTAATGATGGTACATAAGGGGGAAATGTTCAAACAAAGCCAAACAATTACTGCTGCAAACAATTACTGTTCTTCTGTTTGGTCCTTGCTTATCCATGCTGCATTCACAGACTTCTCTGAAATTTGCAAATTAGTCGAATTCTTATTCTGCTGACAAAGTATTATTTCATAAAAGAATATGACTTAATTAAAGCTGATTTAAAAATCCAATGCAACATTTCATTCCAAATACATGTCTCAAATTACAAATTAGTGTCTTGCTCTAAATGTCAATATCATACTGTAAAACTTCTAGCAGTCAGACACTCAGGAAGAACATGATGTGACCAGACAGAGTAATTTATGGATATTTTCATGCAGCTTATAACACATATATATGTATAACACATATAGCTTATTTCAATGTCTTAGTGTGCATTTATGTACTGTACTAAAAATAATCTACAGGAACAACACGCAGGGCTGAGCGGCCTAATTTTTTAAACTGTGATTAGGATCATATCGTGGCACATCAATGTAAAAACCAGAAAATGCTAAAACACACCTGTAAAATGTCCCTATTTCACGTATGTAAATATCTCACTTGCAACTTGGATATTTACACATGCAAAATGTTAAAACATGCATGATTATATTTTTGCCAAAGTAACAGAAATTCCAAGACAACAAAAATGTTTTCTCAAGAACAAAGATGAGATGGCTTTATTACAAATTACATTTCCCTCATTTAGACAACCAAGCAGTTGAAGTTTAAGGGCCTTGCTCCAGAAGTGGAAACTTGGCAGTGCTGGGACTTGAACACACAACCTTCCTATCAGTGTTTCAACAGTTTAAACACTGAGCTACAACTGCCCATATTCTGCCTAATTAAGGCTAATTAACTGCTTACAAGCTGTACAGCTTTTAGGCTAAAAGCAGGAACATTTCATTATTTCATACTGACCACTATGACAATTTAATGTTCTATGTCACAATCAGAGCAGGATGTCCATCCCATCCAGTCCATGGTGATCATATACACTACCCAATGGGTCACTGTGCCTTTCCTCCAAGGCACAAGTATTGCTCTGAGGATTGGGTATCTGCCATCCACTGTAAATAACTGTACAGCAAACATGCCACTCACAGTTTGGCACGATCCACAGGCTCACCTTCATTTTGGTACTGAAGGTCAATTGACACCGATTCTCAAAATTGGGTGATACAACCTTGGGCAGAAATCTTAAATTCAACCACAAGGTGACCTCACCATGGATAGTTCTGACAAGATTATTGCTAAAATTATAGAACACTTTTAGCCAATGAGATTGCTCGCAAAATGCTGTTTAAAGAGATACCAAGACAGCAATGTGTAAAGGTTCAAAAAGAAGGCCATGAAGGAGCAAAGGCAAGGTCCCACACCAGGCAAATGTAGATGCATTTCCCCTTTTAGAAAGGAAATAATAAGGCTAAAGAGATGCTATCCATGGTGCTGTTCTGTGTAGTGTTTGTTGCCACAATCACTTTTGAAGTACATGGTGACTGTCCAGAAGTCCCTGAAGAAAAGAGAGTATCTTAAAGGTCATAGGCAAGGGTCGGAAGTGGAACACAGAATATCAACTTTATTTTCTACAAGAATGACTCAAAAAGCAAATTCAATCTTCCTGGTGTCTAATTTGTACTCTAAAATTTAATAAAATGGTTAAAATATACTGGTTTGCGCAAGTTCTGAAGGTTTGTTTACATCTCACTCACGCGCAATTTTACCACCGGGGGCAGTCATCATGACATCATTCAAGGCAAACAGATTGGGAGCAGTTCTGTATTTACTTGCGAACCGAGCACACGTGTATGGACCTTGGTCATGAGAGGTTGTGTAAAATGTCAAAGCAATTTTGAAGTAGGAACTTTCCAAATTGAATGTCGAGAGGTGAAACCATATATGTATGAACCTATGGCCATTGCGAAGCCATAGTGGATATAAGTAACGATTACTTGGCAGTGTGTCGGTAAGCCACATTAGCCTGACATTCGCAGTATTTCCCCAGTGTCAATATATCGAGCCTGACATTTCATCTCGTCTATCAATGTTTTTTTTCAACTACCAAGCATTTAAATGAAAAAGGTAAAAATGTTTACCTTCAATCTTTTCCTTTTTGCTTGAGTGTTGCTGGTCTGTTTCTTCTTTGACTGCTTGATTTTGTGCTCGAATTTTATCGGAACAGTCAGGTTTGAGCCTTCTCTGTCCGACACTGACACCTAAACTCTCCAACAGATGGGGATTCTTCAAAAATGAATAGTCATCGAAGTGATCGGAGCACAGGGTGGCGTATGTACCTGACTGCCAACCCTCTCGCTTCACGCGCACAATCCACTCTCTCCGCCTCTTCCGGAAAAAGCCAACCATCTCGCTTCACGCACACAATCCACTCTCTCTGCCTCTTCTCCTCTTTCAGAAAAAGCCAACCCTCTCACTTCACACGCACAATCCACTCTCTCTGCCTCTTCCGGAAAAAGCCAACCCTCTCGCTTCACGTACACAATCCACTCTCCATCTCTTTCGAAAAAAGCCAACTCTCGCTTCACACGCACAATCCACTCTCTCTGCCCCTTCTCCTGTCTTGGAAAAAGGTAAAAACTTCTTCCTGAACCGGTCCCGTTGTTACAGTTCACTGCACAACAATAAGGCGTAGTTTTTCTTTGAAAATTCCCGAACACACGTCTGCACTCAAGTCAAATGGCAATGCAAGTAAACGGAAGTGGACTCAACTCAAGTGGTTTGTTTGTCTTGAATGACGTCATGCGCCAAGTGGTCACGAAAATCACCGAACAGAAATTCGCCATGATCCGTGCTAAATTATTTTAATTATTACTTATTAACAATACTTCTTGGAACCAGAAGGAAATTACAGAGGGTTTTTAACATATAAAGTTTCAAATGTGCATAAATTGAAAACTCTTACCTATGATCTTTAAGAATCAAGCAATGTACTGGGTACATGAGGAAAATAATATGCAGACCACAGAGTTCAAAAGCAGTTAGTACAGTCCAGTACTCTAACGGAGATTACTAAACAATGCTTTTGTGATTCTATGAATGCTTGAAGCTCCTGACAGTGGCACACCGATTTTGGGCCAAATCATCCTGGTAAAATTGATGATGCCATCAACTATTACAAGAGCTCCTGGACCAAAGCAATTCTCCACCACTATGTTTTATAGTTTGATGGGCAGGAGGTTCCCTTGTATTCCATTACATGATCATCTGACCACAAGACAGGATTACAATTATTGTTCAGGAGCTACATTTTGTGAGTTGCTCACAAGAAGAAAAGCTTCTTTCTTGCAACCCCTCCAAACAGCGTGTTATGAAGGTGGCATGGTAGAAATTTTGAAACATTGCAACCACAGGAATTAGATAAACTGTGCAATTCTCAATATGCTATCTTTTGCCTCTTCTTTGTTTTATACTCAGCATCCTCCTACACATCCACCTGTCAAATTTTCAACAACTTTTCCAAACAAAATGTTGCTACTAATTACGCCACAGTACCAGTTAAACGTTTTTAAAAAACCTACTCATTCATAGGTTTTTCTGTATTTTGACTCTCTTCTGTATTGTAGAACAATACTGGAGACATCAAAACTATGAAAATTTGAGACATATGGAATAATATGGTAAACAAAAAAAAAAGTGTTAAAAAACAAACTTTTTTTTTTCATATTTTAGACTCTTCAAAGTGGCCACCATTTACCTTGATGGCACTTTGCACACTATCGACATCATCAGCTTCATGAGGTAGTCACCTGGAATGCTTTTCAGTTAACAGGTGTGCCTCGTCAAAACTTAATTAGTGCAATTTATTTATATATATATACAGTATATATATATATTTTTTTTTTACATAACTTTATCCATAGCATATATATATAAAACTAACATGGAGAGGGTTAGCACAACAGAGCTTGGCTCCAAATTAAGTGCACCCTAACAAAAAACAAAAATAAACAAACAAATAACATGTAAATCGATCATTAGAATTATGATAATTTCGGATAGGTAGAAAAGTGAAATCATGATATATGTTTAAACAGTTGAATAATATTAACATACACTAAAGGCAGATAACTAAGAAATAGTTTGATATATCTGAAATTATATGAATGTCTTTCATTTGTAGCATTTATTAGTAAGAATGTCAGGAGTATACAAAAGGATTTAGGAAAAAAAAAAAACCTGGTAGTTCATGAAGGTTCATTGTCACAAAAAATATCACATGGTGAGCAGCACTTGGGGTACATAGACTTCCATGTGATGACATTGTTAACATCAAAATACTCATCAACAGCAGAGGAGTAATGTTGCATAACATAATTCTTGAACTGATTGACTGAAGTAGAAGGGCAGATTGTAATTGGCAGGTTGTTCCACAATTTTGGAATCGGGTTAAAGTAACTTGTCTGGAAGAGTTTAGTGCGGCATTGAGGAGTCTGAAAGTCCAAGGCAGAATAATTTTGCATAGGTCTGCTTGTTTTCAACTTGATATATTTCTTGATTGGAACATCATAGACCCCAGTGTGACATTTAAAGTAGAAGACAAGATCATTTACTTCATGCCAGAGGTAATAGGTTAACTCTCTCCAGCCATTCGCAGTAGCTTAGTTTGTCTTCCCAGTGAAAGTTAAAGAAGTACTTTGTAGAATGATGTTGAAGGCTTTCTATCCAGTATATATTTCACAACTTGTTGGGGGGCCCACACTTCACTTGCATACCCCACATGAGGTGACTCGAGCTGAAGTTCTGGAATTGGCTTGGACGTAGGGCTGGGCTCAAGCTCAGATGATGATGAGTTCTGGACTTGGCTTGGACTGTGGACTTGGCTCAGGTACAGGCTCAAGCTCTGTTAGCGCACTGCTTTGGTGCGGGTTAGGACCTGGCAACAGGACGACGCAGATGTTTTCCTGGCTGGGTGGTGGTAGGATGATGCAGACGTCCTCCTGGCTGGGTGAGGCAGAGGTTATTCTGACATCCTCTGACACAGGTTCAGGAACTGGCTCAAGTTCTGGCCTTAACTCAGGTACCGGCACTGAAGCTGGCACAGATGCCAACTCTGGCACTGAGTCTGACACAGGTTCTGACACTGGCACTGGCTCTGGAGTAGACTCTGACACAGGCTCCGATGCTGGCTCTGGAGTAGGTATTGACGCAGTCTCTGGCACTGGAGTGGGCCCTGACGCAAGCTCTGCCTCTGGCACGGGAGCAGATACTGGCGCTGACTCCACCTCTGGCATGGGAGCAGACACTAAGACTCTGGCTCTGCCTCTGGCATGGGAGCAGACACAGATGCTGGCATGGGTTCAGGCGTGGATTCTGATACAGACATGGGTTCAGGAATTAATTCAGGTGCTGGTTCTAGCTGAGAAACCAGCTCAAAAGAGACAGCCTCCAAGAGGGGCTCAGGAACAACAGCCGCCTCTGCTGTCTCTATATTAGCCACTGGGGGGAGCTCTGGAGTGATGGTCTCGGCTGAGTCGGACACTGGAATAGTTGTCTTTAGGAAGTGCTCTAGAGTGACAGCCTCCTCTGCTGACTCAACCACTGGCATAACTGCCCCTCCCCAAAAATTGTCATGGGGTTCCTCCTTTTCTAATGATTCAAAGATAAACTTGAGCATGGTAAAGAAAGTCTGAGAGCTCCAAAGACACAGGTGCTCTACATGAATCAGGTAGTCCACCCATCTGCAAGCTTGTCTAGTAATGAATATTAGGATGAATCTAACCCAGATGGGTTCAGGTGGCTTGGGCTCTTGGAAGTCATCATAGAGGACACTACACTGGATGCAGAATCCACACGGGTGCTAATCTCCATCGTAGGGTGTAGGAGGGTAAGCACTGGTACGCCGGTGGAAATATGAGGCTAGAGGCAGGGACAGGGAAATCCGGAAGCAACATGGAATTGCATATTGAAACATGTCTGCTTTACAATTTACAAAAAAGTATTCTGTCAAGTACGTTAGGGAGGCTGATGTATGCACAGAAGTGTTCAGTTTAATAAGAAGAGTGCAGATATCAGTGTTTCCCACACATTGACCATTGTGTGGCGGGCCGCCACAGAATGGAATCCTACCGCCACATAAGACTCGCGATAAAAAAAAAAAAATCACGAATAATAGAAAAAAAAAATCAATTCGTATCGTTCCATTTTCCTCACACCTATATCGTTCCATTCATTCATAGTGCCCTTTCTTCTCG
>JAPEKO010000001.1:14453853-14467268 GCA_027576075.1 Cathorops hypophthalmus
CAACTAGCCAGCCGGGCTGCCTAGTGACAGGAATTACCCGCCAAATAACAAATTAAGTCGCCTCGGGCGACCGGACCGCCGCGAATTTCGAGCCCTGTCATTCAGTTCAATAGTAACAGCAAATTCAGAAAGATTTGTTTTGTTTAAAATGGTGGCCACGCCTTGCAATCTAAGACTAATAATAAACCAACGTTGCTGCTTAACAAAGCACTGATACGGTAAATATTTAACATTCATGGGGGGGGGGTGTCTCCAATGTTGCAAAATATTAACCATCAGTATGATTTCAGGACAGGAGACTTTCTGGATTGTCCGTTAAAATTCCATGAAGTTAAATGCAACTGTAAACGGATAAAAAGCGTAAGAGGCCATTGCTTAACCAACAGCACCACACCACATAAACCATCATTCCTTATCGAATACAAGTGCTTCTGAAATCAATCCATAATGCCTGATTATTCTGAAGACCTCAGTAATAAGCAGCATGACAAACAGGTTGCAGAACTGGTTGGGGTGGATATTCAATGTAAAATTCAATGCTAAATATTTCAATTGGCAATAGCACAGCGGTGGTGGGACATATCCCATGGCGACGAGTCAGCTTACTGACAGGAGGTGGAGGATCTGATGGACTGGTGCAGGGAAAACGATCTCTGCATCAATGTGGGGAAAACAAAGGAGATGGTTGTGGACTTCAGGAGAGGTGACCAAACCCCCTCCCCCCCTCTACATCGGAGGAGAAGCTGTACTGTAGAGATGGTCCACAGTATCAAGTACCTGGGGGTCTACATCTCTAGCGATTTTAAGTGGACCATGAACACAGCCAGCATGGTCAAGAAGGCCCACCAACACCTCTACTTTTTGAGGAGGCTAAGGCAGGCCGGACTGAGCCCTGCGGTCCTGGGAACCTTCTACAGGTGTGTGGTGGAGAGCACACGGACTTCCTCCATCACCTCCTAGTATGGAAACTGCTTGGCTGTGGACAGGAAGGCTCTGCAGAGGGTGGTGCGCACAGCACAGATGATCACCTGTTGCAGCCTGCCATCCATAAAAAGACATCTCCAACAGCCGGTGCAGGAGTAGAGCGGCCCGTATCATGGGTGACTCCACCCACCCAGCATACAGACTATTCAGCCTCCTCCTCTCAGGAAAAAGACTCTGCAGCATCAGGGCCAAAACATCAAGGCTCCAGCGCAGCTTCTTCCCAGAAGCTGTGAGACTAATGAACACTAAGCCTAAGCTCTGATGCTGCCCCCCCACTCCCTTCATTTTGCATTTTTGCACATATTGAAGTTTTTGCTGTTCACCTGAACACTTTTTGATCACGGTTGTACTTTTTTTTTTCTCTATGCTATTTTTTATATTATGTTTAATTTTAATTCTTCTATTTATATATGCTGCTGGCCCTTAGGCATACATTTCGTTTACATGTGAAACATGCAAATGACAATAAAGAACCTTGACCAGGTAGTTTGAGATGTCGGGGAACTCAATGGATGGATAATTTTCCAATTCACAGGAAAAATCTTTGATAGAGTGTAAGGATCTAATCTCATTGAGTGGTTTCTATATCCACTTTGAGTGTATGTCTTGGTTTTAATAACTTGCTTGTTTGCTGTATCCAAAAATGGCAATAAAGTTTATGTGAATGGACCAGACTCCACTTTTGGACCATTAATCCCTTTTGACTGAGAATGACCTTTATGCATGGTTTTATGTCGACTTCTGGCACAATCATTCAGTTTTAAATACAATACCTACAATTAAAAAGTTTGTTTTTATTGCATTTATTTAACTCCTGGACTCCCATCTGTAACAGGGAGTGATGTTGCATTCCATTAATAATCTATTGTAAAGTGTGTTAGATTCTAGTAGAATAGATGAGCCAAAATAATTGGGGATCTTTTTTAATGGGCCCCAATTCAGTACAAGTATGAATAGGTGGGCCTAAAAGTTGAAAAGTTTGAGAACCCCTGATCTATATGTAACTCGTGAACAAATTGATGAATTGTTTTGATAAATCTGGGTACTTTTTGTTTGTGAATGTGTCTATATAATAAAAAAATTACACATTGGCTTGAATATATAAAGTTTATCTTGTGTTGAAAAACTCGTATTTTTCAGACGAAATACATTGCGGATCTGAGTGACATTTAAATAACAATAGCTGGTATTGAGTGGTCCATCACATATATTCCATTCAGCTAGCATGATATTGAATGAGTTGAAGACGAGTTCAATATTGTGCTAGGTGAATGGAATATATGATATACCATGAAAAAGAAGCCATTATTGTTATTATTATTATTACTACTACTCACACACACACACACACACACACACACACACACACACACACACACACACACACTTTTTCGAGGTCTGTTCGTATGTTTTTCTCTTGTAAACAGAGGGGAACCATCAGGGCCTTCGAGACCTTCAGAGCAGGCCCAAACACATCAGCATTTCAAATGTAATATTTAATTTATTTCATTCTTTCATAATTTCATTACAATTATTCTCTTCTCATTTTAATTTGGCCTCAGTTCCTCTCAAATTTGCTTCAGAAATGAAAGGGTTACTCTCCTGAAAACATTAAAATGGAGTTATCCAATGAGATTTTGTTTGTTTGTTGTCTCTAGGCAGAGAACAGTTTAGCGCTGGCTCGCTTATTGGTTAGGACTTCACTGCCAGGACAGAAGGCCATGGCAGCATATGTTTATGTAGGAAGTGACAGATGAATTAACCCATCAGATTTTGATTAATAGTGGGAGGAACCAAAAATGTATCACTCTCGCCCTTCTCGAAGGCCAACACGAGCTTAATCACGAGTCAGTGCCGTTAGTGCAGGAGTAAAGTCACCTTCCAGCTGGTGTAGCGTTCATCAGTCATGTTATTGACTGCTAATAAAGTGGTCAAGCTAGTGCTATCGAGAGTAAGTTGCACAGGCTAACGACGGAGTAGCTAAGATTTCTGTCTCCAGACTCTTCTTCCACGCATGCTCGCCACAGTATTTTTCACTCATACGGTACTTAAGTATTCATTTTCCCGTGTAATTTATGTAGTTACTTTTAAAATCAACGTCGACAACTACACACAACGGAGTGACCTGGCACCCTGCTGCTAATCAGTTGCAAAATCCTTTACCCTCTTGCTTTTTTGTTGTGGCTGATTAAGGTTTAGCTGAGCTGAAGTTCCAGCTCTAATAGTAATGATTCACCACTGCTTGTTAATATACATGAATGTCTAATGAAGTTTTGGTAGCCTTTTGGGTGTTCAAGGCATCTTTCTCTTTCCCAGCAAACAAAAACTTTTCTGTATATTTGTATCAGCCCCGATGTGTGACATCATATCTTGACAACCATGCAATATTGTAAACCATATTCAACACTCATTCTCCATTCTGGGTAGAGTGACAATACACATAGGCTAAGTGATATGCTAACAATATTGCATGGTATCAAACCAAATTAACAAAACCTGCTAGAAGTGAATAGAATACATGTTTTTATTCCATTGAAAAAGTGTCCTGTATGTATAATATTTAAATAATATTGGCTGGGTGTGAGTGGTATATCAGATATATTCCATTCAGCTAGCATGATACTGAACGAGTTGAAGACGAGTTCAATGTAATGCTAACTGAATGGAATATATCTGACAGACCATGAAAAAAGCCAGCCAATATTATTATAATACACACACACACACACACCATATCAGCATTCTCGAAGGCCAACACTAGCTTACCCGCGATTTGGTGTTAGCACGGCAATCTAATTACCTTCCAGCCGGTATAGTGCTGGCGAAGGCCAATGCTAGCACAGTCAAGCGGAATATTATTTTCTTCCCTGTGTAATTTACTTTGCTACTTTTAAAAATCAACCTGGCAGCCAAAATTCTCTCAAAAGCTTCCATTTTGAACAAAGCAACCCTTTACAAATTGTCACTGTCGCTTGCTAGCGCAGAAGTTTTAAGTTTCCAATGCATGATCTAGTGTTGTTTTCACAACACGCAATATTGTAACAATATTGCACACTCATTCTCCATTGGGGAGAGCAGCGTAATACACATATGATAATATTGCATCCTATCAATAAACCCACTAAAAGGCAATAAAATACATTTTTATTCCATGGGAAAAGTGTCCTGTATGTATAATCACAGATTTACACTCTGAGGATATCACTCCTAGTGTTTTCCCGCCGACTGGACACTTATTGTCAAAATAATGAACCGGTTCAAAATTAAAATTCTTTTGACTAACTTGCATATTTTTTGTGGATGTGTCCACATAATATAAAGCACATTACACAGTGGCACTAAGACATGAAGCTTATCTTCTCAAATTTAAAAATGTATTTGTGAGGATGCAGGCACTTATAGATGCAAGTGCGGAGGAAGGCAGAATGCAAAAAGTCGTCAAAGCTAAGTCGAGACATGAAAATTGGAATCAGTAAATTAGTGAGAGTCGGGCAATTGGCAAACAATGTAGAGCAGGCTAAAACAAAGAGCAAGAAATGAGAGGAAAGTAGCGAGGGTCAGAATCAGAATAGGCAGTAGAGAAATACAAGGCTTGGTATGTGCTGTGAACAGACGGATGCTTCACAAAGGTGTGTGTGAAGAGAGCTTATATGGAGGGACAGGTAAATGAGGAAATGACAGCTGTGATTCAGTAGGTGGGAGACAGGGGATGCTGTGTGTTATGGGGGTTGTAGTTCAGGGAGTCCATGTTTGTAGTTTGTTGAGTTTCAGCAGGTTTACTGACCGAGCCCCCCTCCCAAGGAGCTACCTCCAGGAGCTACAAGTTTCCTGGGGTGACCCCTACCTCTGGGTGCTGGTTTGCTAAGAAACTGGGCATGGAAATCTTGTTTCAGAAGTCGGTCAAAAATATCTTTAGCTTTGACCCAGCTTTGTTCTTCAGGTCCATACCACTCCCAGTCTACTAGATACTCTACTTGGCCTCCTTTACGTTTTGAATTTAGGATTTTGTGTACATGGTAGATGGGGTCTTCCTCAAGGTTGAGTGAGGGGTGTTCTTGAATGGGTGTGTTGCTGGCTGGACCTGGGATAGCAGGTTTGAGGTGTGGGACGTGGAATGTGGGTGATATACTGCTGTGGGGAGGGAGTTCGAGACGGTAGGCTACTTCGCTGATGCGGCGTAGGATTCTGAATGGGACGATGTAATGAGGTTGGAGTTTCTTACAGGTGTTGGTCTCCCTTAGGTTCTTAGTGGCCACCCACACTATCGCCTGGGTGGAAGTTGGGGGTTTCTCCTCAATGTTTGTCTGCATATGTCTTGTACTTGGTGCAGACTGACTCCAGACGTTGGTGAACCTCCTCCCAGATGGTCTGACTATGCTTGAACCATTCATTCATTGACAGCTTGTACCTGGTTCGGTGCGTCATCCCAGGGGAACAAGGGTGGTTGGTAGCAGATTATGCACTGAAATGGTAAGCTGGGTGGCAGAGTGCTTCAGTGAGTTTTGTGCATACTCGCCCCAGGGCAGGAGGCATGCCCAGTACCCCGGTTACGCATGCAGTAGATTCTGAGAAAGCAGCCAATTTCCTGGTTCATTCTCTCTACTTGACCATTGGACTGTGGATGATGTAGCTGGACGTGAGGCTCACGGATACCTCCAACCTCTCCATGAAGCTTGTCCAAAACTTGGAAATGAATTGAGGTCCCTGGTCGCTAACTATGTCTCCTGGAATGCCATAGTATCGGAAGACCTGCTGGAACAAAAGTTCTGTCGTTTAAGAGGCAGTGGGGATGAGTTTCAAGGCTTTAGAAAATCTGTCTATGGTTACCAGTATCATGGTGTTTCCTTGAGAGGGAGGTAGGTCAGTGATAAAGTCGATCACCAGGTATGACCACAGTCTTTGGGGAATGGGTAGTAGGCATAGTTTGCCCGCGCGCGGGGGGGGCTCAGGACCTTTGCTTGAGCACATTCAGAGCAGGATGTGATGAACTGGTTGATCTCTGATAACATGTTTTCCCACCAATACCTGTTCCTTAACATTCGGTGGGTTTGTTGGCTGTTTGGATGTCCTGTGGCGGGAGATGTATGTGCCCAGGTGATGAGTTTGCTGCGGAGATGCTCTGGCACATAGAGGAGACCAGGTAGGAGGTTGACAAGCAGGGTTTGGGGTTCTGCTGTGTTGATTTCTTTATCCAATTCCCAGGGGATGGACTGCATGAAACATTGCAGTGGTACAATGGGATAGGAACCTGCTTCATGGTGAGACAGCCCAAACACCCAGGATAAGGCTTGGCATTTTTGGATCCTGGACGGAACAAGATGGTGAAGTCAAATTGCGTAAAGAATAGCACCCATCTGGCCTGACAAGGGTTCAATCTCTTGGCTTTTCTGAGGTATTCAAGATTCTTATAATCGGTGAAGATGGTGAAAGGATGTGGTGCTCCCTCTAACCAGTGCCGCCATCCTTCCAGAGCCAATTTGATTGCAAGCAGTTCTCTATTCCCAATATCATAATTTATTTTGGCCAAGGTTAGTTTCCTGGAAAAGAAGGCTATGGGATGTAGCTTCTGCTTCTCCCCAAAACGTTGAGACAAGATGGCCCCTGCTCCAGTGTTGGATGTATCTACCTCTACGATGAAGGGTTTTGCAGGATCTGGATGCTGGAGTATAGGGGCTGTTGTGAAGGCTTGTTTGAGTTTGCTGAAGGCTTCCTCAGCCACTGGATTCCAACATAGATTACTGGGACCTTTCTTTAGTAATGAGGTTAGCGGGCCCGCTAGGGTGCTGAATTTACGGATGAAGTGACGGGAAAAGTTTGCAAAGCCTAGGAAGTGCTGGAGGTCCTTGATGGAGCAAGGTGTTGGCCAGGATGTTACGGCAGATACCTCGGATGAGTCCATACTGACCCCACTAGTGCTGATGACATAGCCCAGGAAGGAGATACTGCTCTGGTGGAACTCGCACTTCTCAGCTTTCATGTAAAGGTTGTTCTCCAATAGTCACCTGAGGATTGCTCTAATATGTTCCTGGTGAAGCGGGAAATCTGGTGAGTAGATGAGGATGTCGTCTAAATATGCAATGACATATCTACCCAGCATGTCCCACAGCACATCATTGATGAAGCACTGGAACACACTGGGAGCCGAAGAAAGGCCATAAGGCATGACCTGGTACTCAAAGTGTCCAGCGGTGGTGCTGAAGGCAGTTTTCCACTCATTACCTTTCTTGATCTGGATCAAGTTGTAAGCGCTGTGTAGGTCAAGTTTCGTGAATACTTTGCCGGTTCATAGTTGTTCCAGTGCAGCTGGAACCAAGGGAAGAGGATACGGATACTTGACTGTGACTTGGTTTTGGCCTCTAATCTATGGAGGAGAGCTTTCTCACTGGACTGGAAAAGGACATGGATTGCCCGGCAGGGTTCTCACGGGCTGATCAAACCGGACAGTTCCGGATGTTCTGTTCAGATCTCCTGCAGTAGAAACACAACCCCTCCTCGCATTGTCTAGCTTGCTCGGCTTGGGTCAGTTTAGTGTGGGATACTTCCATCGGTGCACTGTCGTTCGATGCCAGGGCGGTCCTGGCACAGTCTTGAGTGGAAGGACGGTGCTTAAGCAACTGGTCAAGGCGGATGGCTAGATCGATGAGGGAATTGAGACAAAGGTTATCATCTCTGCAAACCAGTTCACTGATGATCTCTGGATGGAGACCCTGGCGAAAGACTGCCTTCAGGGCGGGGTCATTCCATCCACTGGTGGCAGCTAGTATCTTGAAGTCCAAGGCACATTCGGCTACACTGCGATTGCCCTGGGAACTGGCAAGCAGGCTTTTTCCAACCTCTATCCCTTTTGGTTTGTGATCAAAGACCCTCTTAAATAGCAAGAGGAAATGTTCATAATTCTTTGTTTGTTCGCCACCTTTGTTCCAGATTGCAGTTGCCCAGCAGAATGCTTTGCTAGTGAAAAAAAGATAAGAATTTTGTGATCTTGTGCTAGTCAGAAAAGCTGGACATAGAAGCGAAATACAAAGAACATTGTAACAGAAAACCTTTACAGACGCTGACGTCTCCAGTGAATTTCTCCGGAGTGGCGAGTTGTAGCGCCGGATTGGGTGGAAATTCGGGGCGTGCTAGGAGGGCCTGTGACATCACTGGTGCAAGCTGAGCCATCTGGGTGTTGAGATTAGTAAGCACCTGCTGATGTTCTCCTAGCAAACACCCCTGCGTGTTTAAAGCAGTCTGCTTGAAATCCTCCACTACATCCATGATGGCGAAGTATCCTGTGAGGATGTAGGCACTTACGGACATAAGTGCGGAGGAAGGCAGAATGCAAAAAGTCATCAAAGCTAAGTTGAGAAGCGAACATTGGAGTCAATAAAATAGCGAGGGTCAGGCGATCGTCAAACAACGTAAAGCAGGCAAAAACAAAGAGCGAAAAATGAGAGGAAAGTAGCGAGGGTCAGAATCAGAATAGACAGTAGAGAAATACAAGGCTTGGTATGTGCTGTGAACAGAACGATATTTCGCAAAGACGCATGTGTGTGTGAGGAGAGCTTATATGGAGGGACAGGTAAATGAGGAAATGACCGTAAGCTGTGATTCAGTAGGTGGGAGACAGAGGGCACTGTGTGTTATGGGGTTGTTGTTCAGGGAGTCCATGTTTGCAGTGTTTCAGTGGGTTGACTGACAGTATTACTCGTTTGCGTCGCTCATTTGTGAATATATTCGCCACTCGAAGATAAACTTCATATCTTTGTGCAACCCTGTAATATACACGGGTAAGTCAAAAAGTTCAAAGACAAATAAAAAAAACCAAATCTTTATTTTTGAAAATAAGGCTATTTCTCTACCTATTCGTTTAACTCTAAACACCTCTGCAAGCGATGTTTCCATCAGAGAATTCCTTCCTTGTATTCCTTTTTTGAATTCTTTTGAATTTATAACATCTGTCTTAAAACTTTTTGGCTTACCCTCATATGTGCGCGCGTACGGTGTTTGTGTGTATATATAAATAAAATATTGAATGTATGTGTCATGATGTAGTCACCTGGAATTCTTTTCAATTAATAGGTGTGCCTCGTCAAAACGTAATTTGTGCAATTTCTAGTATTGTTCTATAATGTAGAAAATAGACACAATCATGTATATAGTCAAACCTATGAATGAGTAGGTGTCTTGAACTGTAAGTCTGGAAAACTATGGGCTTTCCTCAATATGTAACTATAAAAACTGCATTTAAATACCAATAAAATGTCCCTGATATCTCTATTTATAATGTACTCAAATATTTCCAAAAATGTTAAAAGTTTACAAAAAAGGAAATGAATTCTCACTTGTCAGATCATCAGCATCATCCACATCAGTCTCTGTCTCATCACCTAAAATAAGAATCACTCCTGTCATTTAAACATGAGCCTCGTCATCATCTCTTCACTTGACGGATCTCTGTCCACACTGACATCAATGTAAAAATACTTGCTGTTGATTAAAAAGGCATCAATAACTAAAATGTAAACACTGACACCGTGTTATCTGGAAAGACGTAATCTCTGTTCTCTCTTCTCTGATATCACAACCCTTGAGCATTCCAAGAGCCAGCATCTCAGGTTAATTACTATTTAAAAGATTTAGATATGTATTATCAGAACATAACATACAGTATGTCCACACAGTATACTCAAGTTATTCCACGAAATCGAGTCATACATGAGCTGATAGCTGATGAGAAGCATTGTGCCAAGTCGGCTATAAGCCATGTATGACAAGACTGAGTGGAATAACTTGAGTTATCCCACTCACTGGATTTTGAGAAATGGAGTATTTTTATTTTTAGCAAATTCAATAAATAAAAGCTTTATACAGAAGAGCCAACAAAATCATTTCCAATTAGAATGTAAACAAACCGATGAAATGACAGTAGCAATTTGTGAAAAATGCTATAATAATTCTTGAAAAAAATGTTCTTACCATCAAATACTTTTATTCCATATTTTGTTGCTTTTTTTGTATTTCTTTTTGGGAGTTTTGTTTTCGAGTGGCGTTTTTATTTCGCCATTGTTTGGTTCAGCAACATGCTCCACCATTTTGTTTTTCTCTACTCACTGTATAGGAGCTGATAGCCTAGTAGTAGAGTAGCCAATCACAGCGCGCGATTGCTCATATCCAGTGAATGTGGGTAGAATAAAAATATACAAATCTACATGGAAGAGCCCTTCTTTCTCCACTGTACTTAATGGTAACATATCTTTCATCATGAAATAGAAGAGAGCTAGAGTTGGTAGTTTCGATGAAGAAAAATAAGGGACGAGACCCCGGTCCCCAATTTGAAAATTAAAAAAAAAGTTTGCTGCTTTACATCACTTTGCTGTTTCTATGGATTTATTATTGTATTATTTTAACATCATCTAGAATGATAGAAGAATGATGACTTGACATTGTACATTATATTATTGAAGAGAAAAAATGACTGGTTGAATAGGTTGTTTGTAAGTCAAAAAAAAAAAAAGTAAAAAACCTTGAACTATAAATCATTAAATCAACTACAATATATTGAATCGACAAATATGGTCATTTATTTCAACTTTTAAAATTGTAAATAGACATTTACATAGAATGTAAACCATCATTTATAAATGATAATAACTATCAACAACTTTCAGCTTCAGTTAAAAATCTCTGAGAATGAACAGAATAATTTCAATACTATTAAAATTAGGTTGATTTGCACTGGACTTATATGAGCCTTGTTTACACAATATAACATTTAGGCTAAAATTTAGGCAAGCTTGATATTGCCCTTCTTGGCCGAATTCACCTAAGAGCCTAATTATGTTATGGATTTTTTTTTCTGTCAGTAAATCATACGCAGGACCGGATCTCGCATCACATTTTGACTTACTACGGCAGGCTCTTGCACTTCATGGGTGACCTTCTGTTGGAAGATCAATTTTTAAGAACCATGCGACCAAAGATCTTAGAATAATCACAAGTGGGCGTAATGTTGTTGTAGTACCCGAGATTGGTCTTGGCCTCGAGACCAGTCTCAAGACCACTTTTTGAAGGTTTTGTTCTCATCTCGCAATTGACCGCATTTTTACTCACTCAGTCTTGTCTCGTTCTCAGACATGGATGATTCAAGATTTTATTTCAAGATCATGCAAGACCACACCTGTCAGGGTGTCACCAAATTGCCTGTTTATTGTCTTTTTTTAATTGTTAATATTATTACTCTGATTTGATGTAAAAATTTCCTGCTTTAAATGCAACCAATAGCATTATTTGTTGGTAATTTAAATTTTTTGTTCCTGTTAACGACTGTCAACTCCCCCCAACTGGTCTGGTTCTGGTCTTGACTCGACTTGCCCCATCTTTGTCTTGGTCTTGACTTTGTCTCAACCCCTCAAAGTCTTGGCCATGTCTCGGTCTCGATGCATTCTGGTCTCAGTCATGACTTGGTCTCAGTTTAATGGGCATGTCGCCTTACGCCAAAAACAGACCTAGCCATTGACTTGAACAGAGCATTGGGTCATTCTGGTCTGCATAAAGGGGGTTCAGTCCCCCCCCCACTTCCAAAAGTCAAACAAGGAAGTCATCATATGTTTTCAGACTCTCATTCTACCTCAATCCTCTCCGGTGTGACAGAGTCTCCATAACCAAGGCAACAATGATGTTGACATCACGCCAGCGGGTGGTGAAAACTGCCCAACAGATTAGCAGCACTCGGTTACTCTCCACTGAGAACGTTTATCAAAAGTGATGCCTGGGGAGGGTGAGTAACATCAAGGATACCACCCACCCTAGCCATGCACTTTTCTCCCTCCTCCCTTCTGGCAGATGTTACAGAAGCCTCCGCTACTGCAATAGCAAGCTCAGGAGGAGCTTCTTCCCTGAGGCACTAACCATGCTGAATTACACACCACGACTCTGCTAGCATCATTGTACTCATCCTGCACTGTTTAGTACTTCATGACATTTGCACTATTAATTTCTTGTACAGAATGGACCACTTACATTGTTGCATAGACTGTGCCAGTTTATCCAATAGTATTACTGTACATAAATAAATGTATTCATAGTGCTGCTGCACAGACTGCCACACTGTGTACACTGCCATGACGCTCCTGGATACACTGAACTGATGGAGTCTCAGTTCAGGAGAGAACACGTAAAGTCCGCCCACACAGAACACGGATTGCTCTACTTAGCAAGACAGAGCAATCAGGACGCGCTCACTCTCTCTCGATTCCAGGATATTGTATCTAATTTGTGGGCATCAGGGAGCCACTATGAATATGTGAGAGACTCCTAGAACTTCCAGGAGAGTTGGGAATAATTCAACTTGTCCCATCGGACAGGCAAATGCGGATTTGACTTGTCTGGACCAAACATTTGGTTGTCCCGGACAGTTGGACTACTGTTAATGTCGAGCCCTGGGTTAGTGTGTCTGCCTCTTGACCAGGAAATCGTGACTTCTACTCACAGCCCGGTCATACCAAAGACCATCATAAAAATAGTACCTACTGCCATGTGGCGAGGCAACGCAATACAGATGTGAGTAGGGGGTCAAGCTCTGTCAGTTACTAGAAGACCAGGCCTCCCACTGTAACCTTAGCTATGTAATAGGTGAAAGGCTGAGGATTAAAGAAATGGAGAGCAGTGCTGCCCAATGTGCCTTAAGGGTTCTGGATAGTACTGGGATGGGAGACTGCCTGGGAAGACCTGGTTCTGTCACGGGAGGGGCTCACATACATGTACAGTTGTTTACTGTATATATGTTTTAAATACTGCTAACTGCACACAAAACCTTACATACTCTCTAATCCTGTCCACTTCCCCCTATAAATATGCATTTAAACATTTACAAATGGTATTTGTATACTGTAACTCTCCACTGTCCATAACTGTATAGACTGTAACATCTGCAATACTTTCTTCTGGTAATTATCTGTAAATAATGCTGTATTTTGCACTTCTGGTTACATGCTAACTGCTTTTCATTAGCTTTGTAACTATACTCTGCACAATGACAAAGCTGAATCTATTTTCATGTGATCTAAATCTCAGTGCCAAACAGTCTCAGCCCCTTCCTGTTGATTTAGGGTTTCTCCACCATTTTATGTGAAACTGCTTTGAGTTTATTCACCATTATATAAATTCTTTACACTATGAAGGGTTAGTCTGAAACAATGCATTGGAAAATACAGGACTAATATCATTTACATTTCTCAATACAAAAATTACCACGAGGGATGGGAGTCAACACTACTTACAGCTTTTGTTATCTCCAGGGGTCTTTCGATTTTTTTTTTTCATACAAAAGGTAATCTCATCTCATTATCTCTAGCCGCTTTATCCTGTTCGACAGGGTCGCAGGCAAGCTGGAGCCTATCCCAACTGACTACGGGCGAAAGGCGGGGTACACCCTGGACAAGTCGCCA
>JAPEKO010000001.1:15739980-15753106 GCA_027576075.1 Cathorops hypophthalmus
TATTTTATTGTAAGTAACGGGAACGGCGTTATAATGATGTAAAAAGTAATTAGTTAGATTACTCGTTACTAAAAAAAGTAACGCCGTTAGTAACTCCGTTTATTTCTAACACTGTTATTCCCATCACTGTTCATGACAACTGCAGTGCTAAAGTTATCAAGTCAACTATAGTCCTATATATTATTATACTATAGCATTACTGTAAGTGTCCAGAGCCGTCTTCAAGAGTGTGTGTGTGTGTTTTTTTTTTTTTACAAAAGCAAAACTGAAAACAGATTATTTAACCAGCGTTATAAACATGGTTAGAAACAAATGTGACAGTGATGATAATGCTTCACAAAGCCTCTATGAAAACAGCTTCTGCACCTTTGCACTCAAATCAGTATCAGGTGTTTCCCATAACGGCTGGGTCCCAAGCACGTACAAAACACTCCGTGAGCACGCGGTTGCTCGAGCTGCGCCAGACTCAAGCGTACAAAGGCGCGACAGTCACTTCACTGACTGTGTGACCACAACTTTTAGCTCACGTGTATATCGCCATCAAAATGCCTCATTTTTATCAATAACCCATCGCAAAGCATCTCGAGCTGTAGTGCGACTGTAGTTTAATGAGGCAGATGTGACGTCAGATGCAACCCAGCAATTGTACTCGACTACGAAGAAAAAAATTAATTTCAACTTGAAAAAAATTCGCAGCCCACTAGATGGTGCTTCATGGCCCACTAATGGGCCACAGCCCAGTGGTTGAAAAACACTGCTATGCGTATTGTTAGTCCTTCTTACTTAAGTGTCAAACTTGTTAAGAAACACTGCGACTGCGAGAACACATTGAATCCGTACTAACAAGATTTTTGCTCGCCATCAAGTGGGCTTTCCTCACCCTCCGCTACTACCTGCTGGGGCACCTTTTCACCCTCTGTTCGGACCATGTGCCCCTGCAGTGGCTCCACCACATGAAGGATGCCAACGCGCGGATCACCCATTGGTATTTGGCACTCCAGCCGTTTAAATTCGAGGTGGTTCACAGGCCGGGGGTGCAGATGGTTGTGGCAGACTTCCTCTCTTGCCGGGGGGGGGGGTTAGCTGCAGGCCGGATGGCTCCCCGGCCTGAGTCGGGCAGTGGGAGGGTGGGGTCAGGGAAGGCAAGTGGAAGAATCACTGCACCTGATGGGAATTAACCTGTGTTTGTGTGTCTTGCCCAGTGACCGTGCCCTATAAGAGGAGAGGGACAGCAGAGGAAGGGAGCGCTCTCCTCAACCAGAACACGTGTGTGTGTGTGTGTGTGTGTGTGTGTGTGTGTGTGCGTGCGAGCATGTGTGACTAGGAGAGTGTCCTGGATGTCAAAATCTGTAAAGCTTAAATAAAGGAGTTTAAGAGAACTCAGTTCTGGCCTGCCATGCTTCTGTGCTCCACCCACCACAGAGCATTCCTACAGTACAATGACGTTCATCCACTTCATGCATGTTAAAATTGTAAACCGATTGGCTGCTCAGATGTTATAGAACATCTGAAAACAACTTTATGGCATTCCTTTTCGATGGTGCTGTACCAGCCCTCGCGCACCGATAGTTTCCGGCTGGTGTACAGCACCGGGCGGTCCTCCCCCTCCACCTCCTGGGACAGAACCGCCCCCAGCCCCTTGTCTGACACGTCCGTCTCGGGAAAAAAAATGGGAGGGAAAAGTCAGGGGAGTGTAACAGTGGACCCACACACAGTGCAGCCTTTACCTCAGAGAAAACCCGTTGGCATTGCTCCGTCCACTGGACTGGGTCTGGTGCCCCCTTTTTAGTGAGATCAGTCAGCGGGCTGGTGGCGTCTGAATAATTAGGTATAAACCTACGATAGTAGCCAGCCAGCCGCAGGAACTGTCTCACCCCCTTTTTAGTCTTGGGCCTCGGGCAGACTGCAATCGCTGCTGTCTTACTGATTTGGGGATGCACCTGCCCATTGCCCAAGTAGAAGCCCAGATACCGTACTTCCACCCACCCAATCGCACACTTCTTCGGACTGGCTGTGAGACCCGCTCCCCTCAGTGACCTAAGGACGGCCCTTAGGTGTTCTAGGTGCCGCGGCCAGTCATTACTATAGATGATTATGTTGTCTAAGTATGCGGCCGCGTAGGTGGTGGAGGACCTTATCCATCAGCCGCTGGAACGTAGCGGGCGCCCCAAACAGCCCAAAAGGAAGTGTGACGAACTGGTGTAAGCCAAATGGTGTGGAAAGGGCCGTTTTTTCTCGGGATAGCGGAGTCAAGGGGATCTGCCAATATCCCTTTTTCAAATCCAGTGTTGAATAAAAATGAGCCGTGCCGAGTCGATCGAGCAACTCGTCAATACGAGGCATTGGGTACGCATCGAATTTAGACACCGCATTGACTTTTCTATAGTCCACACAGAACTGGACCGACCCATCAGTCTTGGGAACCAAGACCACCGAGCTGCTCCAGTCACTATGGGACTCCTCGACGATGCCCATTTCGAGCATGGCCTCGAGTTCTTCCCGAACCACCTTTTTCTTGTGTTTGGGCAGCCTGTAAGGGCGACTGTGCACTACCAACCCTAGGGGCATCTCAATGTGGTGTTCTATAAGGCGTGTGCAGCCGGGCAGGGCCAAGAACACGTCAGAAAATTCTGTCTGCAACTGGGCAACCTCCATGAGTTGGGTCGGGGAGAGGTGGTTTCCACAGGGGACCAGAGTGGTAGGTGATGTCCGTGTTCCCTTTTGAACCTCCGACCCCAGCTCCGCCTTCTCTGGAACCAACGACACCAACGCCACAGAGACCTCCTTGTTCCAAAGTTTTAGCAGATTGAGGTGGTAAATCTGTAACGCCCCACCCTTGTCCGTTAGCCTCACCTCATAGTCGATGTCCCCGACTCGCCGTTTGACCTCAAAGGGTCCTTGCCACTTGGCGATCAATTTGGAGCTCGACATGGGCAACAACACGAGTACTTTATCTCCCAGTGTGAACTCCCTAAGGCACGTGCCCCTGTCATACAGGCCGATTTGCCGTTCTTGGGCCTGCCGCAGATTCTCCTGGGTCAGGTGTGTGAGTGTGTGGAGTTTGGCGCGCAGGTTGATAACGTATTGAATTTCGTTTTTGCTTGTTGAAGGTCCCTTCTCCCAATTTTCCCGCAGTACATCTAGTAGAATGCCACGCGGCTTAAACCCATATAATAATTGGAACGGGGAGAACCCTGTGGAGGCTTGTGGGACCTCTCGTACTGCGAATAACAGGGGCTCGAGCCATTTATCTCAGTTGTGTGTGTTCTTGATTACAAATTTCTTAATTATGTTTTTGAGGGTGCTATTAAACCGTTCGACTAAGCCATCCGTTTGTGGGTGATAAACGCTGGTGCGGATAGGCTTACTGTAATTCCCAGTAACCCATACAGTTCACGCAGTGAGCATGACATAAACATAGTGCCTTGATCAGTCAGAATCTCTTTGGGGATTCCGACCCAGGAGATGACGCGGGAGAGCGCTTCTGCAATACTACGTGCTAAGGTATAGCGAAGAGGCACTGCTTCTGGATATCGCATTGCATGGTCCACCAGAACTAAAATAAAGTGATATCCTGGTGTTGACCGATCTAATGGCCCGATGAGATCATCCCAATTCTTTCGAATGGGGTCTCGATTAATGGCAGAGGGCGCAAAGGTGCTTTTGGAATGGCCGCTGGATTTACTAACTGGCATTCATGGCATGCCGTACACCACCTACAGACATCACCGCGAATGGCCAATAGAACCGGGCCATTATTCGGGCTAGTGTCTTATCCTGCCCCAAGTGTCCAGCCTTGGGGTTAAAGTGAGCCGCCTGGGATACAAATTCCTGGCAGCTCTTTGTGATTAAAAGCTGAGTGATCGGTTTTTTAGTCTGAGTGTCCTGCGTCACTCGGTATAATCTATCCTTAATAATGGAAAAATAGGGGAAGGACGAGGTGGCATTTGGCTGGAGTGTATGACCATCAATTACTCTCACTTAGTCAAATGCATGCCGCAGTCTCTCGTTTCGCGACTGCTCTAACGGGAAATTCACAAGGGATTCCCCGAGAGAGGGAGGAGGAGCCTGCTGTTCCTCACTCTGACACAGTGATGACGTAGACGGCTCTGTGACAGCTGCTCCCGCCAATGCCACACCAGGACCAACCCTTGTTGAACTATGGCAGGCCCCACTCTCCACTAAATGAGTCATTAATTCCCCAAATCCTGGCCAGTCAGTCCCCCAAATTATCGAGTGGGTAAGGCAAGGATTAACCACCGCCTGTACTCTAAATTTCTCCCCTTGAAATAGAATGTGGACTGACACTAAAGGGTAGTTGTGAACATTCCCGTGCACACACAACACCTCCACCAACTGTGCTCTTCCCAATGCCTCATCTTGCACCAGGCTTTGGTGGATTGAGGTCTGATTACAGTACAGCCGGAGTCCACCAAAGCCTGATACGTATCCCCTTGGATACTCACCGGTATGCGATATGCTCCGGCCTGATCGAGGGCGGTCCCTGGCATGTCGGGGATCCGGACCACTGCGCCTACTTCCATCACCGAACACTGATGCTGGAGGTGCCTCGGCTCCCCACAGTGCCAGCAAACCGGCCCAGGCTCTCTCTCTGCACCAGTGTTCCAGAGCTCACTCACCTGAGGGGGGGGGAGACAGACACGGAAGTGGGAAACAGTAGGGCACTGCGGGTGCAGCGGGCTGGCTGGGGTGGAGCCAGCCCCTGTCTCTGCAAGGGGGAATGGGGCGAGGACGAGGAACAGGAGGAGAGGGGAGAAGAGGAGACATGCTGTCCTGCCATTGGAACAGCCGCCAAATGGTCCTCTGCCAGTTCGATGGCCTGATCCAGTGACGCCGGGTGATGGCACTGGATCCACTCCTCTGTTCCTTCGGTAAGTTGGGCGATGAATTGTTTCAGCGCCACCAAATCGACGATTCCCTCGACGTCGCGGTTGTCGGCTCTCAGCCACCACTGGCAGGCGTCCCGGAGTTGCTGGCCAAACGTGAACGGCCAGCCGACCTCCTCTGGGTGCAGTGCACGGAAGCGCTGCCGTTGTTGCTCCAGGGTGCGCCCCACATGCTGGAGGATGGTCCTGCGGAGGTCGGCATAGACCAGCCGGCTGTTGGCGGGGAGCTGTAGCATGGCCAGCTGCGCCTTGCCCGTTAGCAGGGGGAGGAGGCGCGCCGTTCCACCGGCCAGCCCCACGCCTCTGCTGCCTGTTCAAAGAGAGTGAGGAAGGCCTCGGGATTGTTGTACGGGCCCATCTTCATTAGGGTGAGGTGGGGAGGGTCCGCGGCGGTGGAGGTGGTGGACCCCACTGATGCAAGTAGGTACCGGAACGCCTGGCGATCTTCTTGCTGTGCCAGCACCAGGGCCTCGAACCTTTTGCTCCTGCTCCTTCCAGAGGGCAACCAGCGCATGGTGCTGGCTCTCTTGGGATGTGGTGAGGGCATGGATCAGGTCCTTGAAGGGGGAGGACACCATGGGGCTGTTCTCCTCTGTGCTCCGATCCTGGGTTTCGGCACCACTGTAGGAATGCTCTATGGTGGGTGGACCGCAGAAGCACGGCAAGCCAGAACTGAGTTCTCTTAAACTCCTTTATTTAAGCTTTACAGCTTTTGACATCCAGGACACTCTCCCAGTCACACACGCTTGCGTGCGCACACACACACACACACACACACACACACACACACACACACACACGTTCTGGTTGGGGAGAGAGCCACCTTCCTCTGCTCTCCCTCTCCTCTTATAGGGCACGGTCACTGGGGAAGACACACAAACACAGGTTAATTCCCATCAGGTGCAGTAGTTCTACCACTTACCTTCTCTGGCTCTGCCCTCCAGTCACCAACTGATGCTTGACCACGCCCCTGCTGCCACACCCAAATACATAAGGCCATTAAAAATTCTCCAGAGAATTAATGAAGTTACATATAAATTGGATCTGCCTGTACATTACTGTGTTTCTAATTCTTTTCTTTCATCCCTCTTGAAACCTGTTGTTCCAGGTCCATTGGATGAGGCCACACCTCCACCACTGGTGGACATTGAAGGTACCCCAGTGTATGCGGTCCACCGTTTTCTGGACTCCAGAAGGAGAGGTGGGATTCTGCAGTACCTTGTGGACTGGGAGGGCTATGGGGCTGAGGAGCGTAGCTGGATTCCCACATGAGATATCCTGGATCCAGGGTTGGTGGAGGAGTTCCATCAGCATCATCCAGAGAAGCCTGCGCCTCAGCCTCAGGGACATCTCAGGTGCCATGGCTCCAGCCTTACCGACAGTCTGCACAGCAGTGGTCCCAGGGGTCATCTGCAACAATGACCCTCTGTCCAGCACCATGGCTGTTCTGAAGGCTCACTCAGGAGTATTCCTGGCAGTGTGGGTGGTGGTCGTCATGGTTGCCCTCATCCCTTGGCCTCCTTGGGGGGGGGTACAGTCATGCTCCTGGGCTCACCTAACACTCTGGACTCCACTTCCCACAATCCCACTCACACACCTAACACTACCACATGCACCCAATCCGAAGCCACTTCCTCGGAGTGGCTCTCCCAAGTTCTAATTGTTACCACTTGTACCTTTTTGTTTAAGTCTGTATTTATACCCATCTGTTTGTTTAGTTCTTTGCACAGTATTGCCTACACATTTTTTGTGAGCCTACTGAGCATTTGTATCTGATTGCATTTCCGTGTATGACCCTTTTCACCTTCTGGTTTCTTCCCGTTTCACCTAGCCCTTCTATTTGTTTGCTCTTTTCTCTCATTTCCCAGTTTCTCAATCTCTGCCTGTTTCTTGACTCCGATTTGCCTAGCCCTTGTGTTTATTCTGCCTGTATTTTTCTGATTTCCAGTTCTTGGACTCTCACCCATTTCATGACCACGATTTCTCTAGCCCTCATTACTCAGTTGGATTTCCCAGTATTGACCTGGCCTGGTTATTGTACATTGCCTTCACTCACTGTGTCTATTAAAACCCTGAGTTTGTTCTTAATCCGCGAGCATCTGGTCGGTCATTGCCACGTTACAGAATACTGTGCCGACATGCAGACGGCAGATTACACAGAGCTATAGGTGGTGCTTAGCAGTCAAGGAAAGATGCTTGAACAGCATCACCAGCGTTTCGACTCCATGACCCAGTCCATCCAGAATCTTACTCAGCAGCAGGGTGAGAAGCAAAAACAGTTAGTACAGATTGCTGAAAGCATGAAAGAAATTGCAACTCAACTCCAATGACTCAGCCTCCCCAGCACACCCAGTGTCACTAACCAGGCTGCTCCCCCCATGGCAGGTACCTGTTCATTTGTTGTCAGCAAGCCAGATAAATTTGATGGCTCACCAAATCAGTGTAAAGGGTTTTTGTTACAATTTCCTATATTTTTTGCAAATTCCCCCCAGAGCTCAAACAAGGCTCGCATCTCCTTTGTTATTTCTCACCTTATGGGCAAGACTTTAGACTGGGCTACCACATTGTCCATTTTGACACTTACGACAATTTCATTAAAGAATTTAACGCTGTTTTCAATCACACCAATGATGGTCGCTTTCAAGGGGAATCACGTACCTGTTTACATCAGGATAATTGTTCTGTGTCAGACTATGCCTTGGAATTCCACACTCTGGTGGCTGGGAGTGGTTGGAATGAGCCGGCATTATTAGTAACATTTCACAACAGTCTGAACCCTGACATACTAGCAAAGATGGCATGCAAGGATGACGGCTTTTCCCTAGAGAGACTAATTTCTCTTGCCATTCACTGGACCAACTGAAGCATGGGAGAGGTCAGTGTAAATCCCCTATGGCCCCAGCTGCCAAACTGGCTCCTCATTGCCCATGTCCACTGCTGACCCGAACTCTTCAGGAGCCATTAATCCCTGAGCCCATGCAGTGTGCCTCCTTCTATTTGTCTACAGAGGAGAGGCAATGATGTCTCCATTAAGGACTGTGTCTTTATTTCAGTCTTTCTACTCCTTCCTGAATATACTCCTCCATAACTTTCTCTTCTGCTGGAGTAAGTGGGTATACCCTAGATTTAGGTGGGACCGCACCATCTAGTAGCTCGATAGAACAGTCATATTCTCTATGAGGGGGAAGCTTGGTAGCATTCTTTTTACTCAATACTTCTAGCAAATTACTATATTCAGGGGCTATGGAAACTATGGCATTGTCATTGGGGCTTTTTATAGTGGTAGACGATACCAGGGCTGTGGGAAGCATGTTACAATGATCATAAGAGTAACTGAACCATGAGAGTATTTCCTTATCAGACCAGGATATGACAGGGTTATGTTTTTTGAGCCGAGACAAACCTAAAATAATAGCATACTCACAAGCGTTTAACACAAAAAAACCCCGAATCTGTTCAGAGTGCAAAGCACTGACAGTCATCTTGATGGGTTTTGTGACCTGGATAACAAGTCCTTCTTCCATTGGGTCACCATCGACAGCCGTAAGTCTCAGTAGTGACTCCAACGGCTCCAAGGCAATCTGGAGTTGCTCCACCAGCTCGGCATGGATGAAATCCCCCTCAGCTCCAGAATTGATTAATGCTGGAAACGCACAGAGAGACTGGGGGCAGTAAATGGTCACAGGCAGGAGGAAGGACTTGGAGACCAATCCCTTAGTGGCTGCACTCACCACATTAGCGTGTGGAGCAGGCTCCACTTGCTTTTCTGGGGTTGATGCCAAAGTGCTGAGTTAACAGAGTTGACAGTCACTTAGGAGGTGACCTGCCGCTCCACAATAAATACACAGTCCTTGATGGAGATGTCATTCCCTCTCCTCTGCAGACAAATGGAAGGAGTCACACTGCATGGGCAACAGGGTTTCATCAGTCCTTCTACTTCCCCCACTGCTGCAGGTTTTTTTTTTGTCAACAAGAAAGACAGGGGGCTTAGGCCCTGCATTGACTATCATGGGTTAAACCAAGTCACGAAACCATATTCCTACCCATTGCCCTTAGTTCCCGCAGCACTAGAACAACTTCTTGGAGCCCAAATCTTTATAAAACTTGATTTAAGAAGTGCTTACAACCTAGTCCGAATAAGTGAGGGCAATGAAAGGAAAACAACTTTTCTCACCACCAGGGGTCACTATGAGTATTTGGTAATGCCCCATTGGGTTACGCAATGCCCCAGCTGTTTTTCAGGCATTCGTAAATGATATACTCAGGGACATGCTTGGCAAATATGTCATTGCATACATCAATGATATTTTGATCTACTCCCCGAATCTTGAAACCCATATTCATCATGTCTGTTCCATCCTCATGTGTCTGCTTGAGAATCAGTTTTTCGTCAAAGGAGAGAAGTGAGAGTTTCACCTCCCCTCTACCTCCTTCTTAGGTTATGTCATCAGTCTGGAAGGTGTCATTATGGACGATGAGAAAGTGAGAGCCATAAATAATTGGCCCATCCCTACATCCATAAAAGAGCTCCAATGCTTCCTTAGGTTTGCTAATTTCTACCATCGATTAATTTGTAACTTCAGTAGTCTCGCAGCTCCCCTTACCACCTTATTGATGGGCAGTACCAAGTGACTCTTGTGGAACCCCCATGCACAGGAGGCATTCAAAGTCCTCAAAGTCACCTTCACCACTGCCCTTATCCTGAAGCAACCTGATCCCACTCAGCCTTTCGTGGTGGAGGTAGACACCTCTGAGGTGGGCACTGGGGTGGTGCTGTCACAGCATGTAGGTGACCCCTTTAAATTACATCCCATTGCATTCTACTCTCATAAACTGATCCCTGCCAAATGTAATTATGGTATTGGGGATCAAGAACTTCTGGGTATAAAAGTAGCCTTTGAAGAATGGTGCCATTGGCACGAGGGAGCTACACATCCCTTCCTTGCGTTAACCGATCACAAGAACCTAGAATATTTATGGTCAGCTAAACGACTCAACCCCTGTCATTCCCTGGTGGTCCCTCTTCTTTTCCCAGTTCAATTTCTTCATGTCTTATCACCCTGGTTCCCTTAACACAAAAGCCGATGCCCTGTCCCACATATATCCCAGTCCCGAAGCAGTCAGTGTACTATGCCTATCTGTTGTGGTCACCCCCATTAGATGGGAAGTAGATGAAGAGATCAACTGAGAACTATCTGTCACTCCTGTCCCGGAGTCTTGTCCCATCGGAAGTAAATATGTACCCAATTAATACAGGGGTAAGTTAATTATGCAGGCATATTCCTCTCTGTCATCTGGCCATTCAGGTGAGACCTGTATGCACCAGTTATTAGCTGGCAGATATTGCTGGGAGAACATGTTATCTGATATCCATAATTTTGTTGCCTTGTGCACCACCTGTTCCAAATGTAAAACACCCAAAACTCTTCCTGCCGGTAAACTCATGCCCTTGCCTGTCCCTTCTCACCTATGATTCCATATAGCAGTAGACTTTGTCACTGACCTTCGCCCCTCACAGAATTGCATGGTCATTCTGACCACTGTGGATAGGTTCTCACATGGGGTTAGATTTTTTTTTTCCTTTTGTTAGCCTGCTCACTGCCTTTTGGACAGCTAAGACCCTTTTTAATCATGTGTTAAGTCTATTTGGTATCCCGGAAGACATATTGTCTGATTGAAGGTTCTGATTCACCTCACATGTCTGGTCAGTGTTCTTTGAGAAACTGGGGGTTAACGTCAGCCTCACTTCCAGTCACCACCCCCAGTCGAATGGTCAATGTGAGAGGGTTAACCATGAACTGGGAAAGTTTTTGAGGCTTTACTATCATGAGAACCCAGCTGATTGGTTGAACTATTTGTCCTGGGTGGAAATAGCCCAAAACTTGTTAATCAGCTCTGCTACTGGCCTCACCCCCTTTCAATGCATGCTGAGCTAACAACCTCCCTTAATGCCATGGTCAGCCACACCCTCTGACAACACGGCCATGGAAAATTGGATGAATTGGAGTGAGCAGGTCTGGGAGCAGACCCACCAGCAGGTCGAGAACGCCCTCCGCCGACACAAGAAGAAGGCAGATCGCCATAGAGGGTACACCCCTACCTACCTCCCAGGGGACAGAGTGTGGCTGTTGACCTGGGACTTCAGGTTTCCTGAGGGAGGTAGAAAGTTATTACCCAAATACATAGGACAGTTCAAAATTCTCCTGAGAATTAATGAAGTTACATATAAATTGGATCTGCCTGTACATTACCATGTTTCTAACTCTTTTCATTCATCCCTCTTGAAACCTGTTGTTCCAGGTCCATTGGACGAGGCCACACCCAATGTCACACCCCCACCGCCGGTGGATGTCAAAGGTACCCCGGTGTATGCGGTCCACCGGTTGCTGGACTTCAGAAGGAGAGGTGGGATTCTGCAGTACCTTGTGGACTGGGAGAGCTATGGGCCTGAGGAGCATAGCTGGGTTCCCACATGAGATATCTTGGATCCGGGGTTGGTGGAGGAGTTCCGTCAGCATCATCCAGAGAAACCAGCGCCTCAGCCTCAGGGCCATCCCAGGTGCCATGTGTCCAGCCATCCCAGCAGTCTGCACAGCAGTGGTCCCAAGGGTTGTCTGCAATGACGACCCTCTGTCCAGAACCATGGCAGTTCTGAAGGCTCAGTCAGGAGTTTTTTCCGGTGGATGATGGTCATCATGGTCGCCCTCATCCCTCAGCCTCCTTGGACTCCTTGGAGGGGGGGTACTGTCACACTCCCAGGCTCACCTAACACTCTGGACTCCACAATCCCACTCACACACCTGACACTACCACGTGCACCCAATCCACCAGTCCAGAGCCACTTCCTAGGAGTGGCTCCCCCAAGTTCTAATTGTTATCACCTGTACCTTTTTGTATATGTCTGTATTTATACCCCTCTATTTGTTTAGTTCTTTGCACAGTATTGCCTCCACATTTTTCGTGAGCTTACTGAGCATTTGTATCTGATTGCATTTCCGTGTATGACCCTTTTTGCCTTCCGGTTTCTTCCCATTTCGCCTAGCCCTCTGTTTGTTTGCTCTTTTCTCTCACTTCCCGGTTTCTTGATCTCTACCTGTTTCTCAACTCCAATTTGCCTAGCCCTTTTTGTTTATTCTGCCTGTGTTTTCCTGATTTCCGGTTCTTGGACTCTCGCTCGTTTCATGACCACAATTTGTCTATCCCTCATTACTCAGTTGGATTTCCTGGTATTGACCTGGCCTGGTTATTTTATATTGCCTTCTCTCACTGTGTCTATAACCCTGAGTTTGTTTTTAATCTGCGAGTGTCTGTTCTGCCATTGCTACATTACAAACACATCCAAATCTTTGCATTTTGAATATTCTTGGGCCATGAATGCAACATAAATCCACCTTCTGTCATGTTGCTGGACTGGCCAAAACCACATCTATGTGGCATGGCGATAAATTAGCACAAAATGGAGGATCGGAGTTGCAGTCAGCTCTGTGTTTTTGTATAGCGGAAATGGCGATGAGACTTTCTGTTGTGATGTTACGGATGTCAAGGTCATTCACTCAGACCGCTACCTATATCATAAAAATTACTATATTAGATTCATTGTTAGTGCTTAAAACTATTCCTGTGCCATTCTTGAGGTCTCAAGGCATTTATAAATAATTTATAAATGGTATACTGTATGCTTTAACGATTTTATGAATGGAATCTGTTTTGAGCACAAACAGACTCACAAGACATGTTGTCCAGCACCATACACACTTCATTCAATGCCCAGGGACGAGACAAAAACAAGGGAATGGTGAGCAGCACTGAAAATAAAACATCCTCTTAAGAGAGTTTACATTTGTTTCTTTTTCACTTCATCGACCAAAAACCAGTGGAGTTACACACAAATCCAGAATTGTTCCTGGGTTATGAATGACCACTAGTCAAGAAGAGGTGAAAGCTAACCAGGCGCGAGGTTAACATTAATTGACAAAATTATAAATATATGTGCTGCTCCTGTGAATTTGTGGGGTGATCCCATATGTGATGAACATTAGGCAATTACATGACATAGGCCTACTTAATACATGTTTAAAACTAAGGCCCCATCCACACGAGTACGCGGCCTCACCCAATATGCTGTCGTTTAAAAAAAAATCCCCGTAAACACGGCGCCGTTTCGATTCACTGGAAACAACCCAAAACGCTGTAGTACATTGCCAGGCCTGTAGGTGGCG
>JAPEKO010000001.1:16611967-16625272 GCA_027576075.1 Cathorops hypophthalmus
ATTCTTCTAAATATTTCAATAAACCTCATTTCTGTTGATACAAGAATTGACTATTAATATTCATTATTATGAGCCGTTATTTTTTCCACAACACTCCGCACAGAAAGGCCCTCGTCAGCCACGGGGCTCGAACCAAGACCTTCTTGCTGTGGGGTGACAGCGCTAACCACTACACCACTGTGCTGCCCAAATTTACTAATATCCAATAAATATATGTTATGATTGGAATTTTTTTGTAATAAATTAATAAATTATCTTTTTGTTCAACATTCATGTCTCAAGTGACTTTTTTTCTTATTACAGACTATAAGAATTTCTCATTGGATTCACGGAGTAGAAGAAATACACAGTGATCTGAAACCTTGTGTTCAGAATTAATTCCACTGATTTCTTCCCATAAGCTAATACATTCAAACCAACAGTCTGAACCTGTTAAATCTATATAATCTGTTGGTGTTTTGATGCCAAATAAACAATAAATAAATAAAATGGATAAATAAGAGGTGAATCTCGAGGTGCGGTTTTGCTGTTTAGAGTTCAGAATTGATTTTCACAAGTGATTGCAGCTAGTTTATTAGAATACAAGTGAAACTTACAAATGAATGCACCTTGAGTAAGAAACTGAATTTAGGATGGTTTAGATAACCAGTTTCCATTTCCTTTCTACAACATTTCCTAATTTATAAAAAAAAAATGTCTTGCATGTTGGGATTGTTTTTTGTTATACTATTTAAATAAAAGGCCAGACTTTTGCTGTAAAATTAACAACCAAACTTTTTACATGAACAAATTAACAGCAAACTGTTTGCCTTTATTTTGTGACCATTAAATATGTGATGTTATTATACATTAAAGATAATTGTACAGTGTGTTTTATGGTAAAATGTTGGCAGCTGTGGTTGCCAGAGATGTACAAAATGATATTGCTGTTGCCTAAATATCAGCATTTTTACTACAGCCATTTTACTGTGAAATACTGGCAAAAGTATTTTCTGTAAATAAACAGCAATTACCACTTGCAAATTACTACAGTGCTGTTAAATATAGTCAAAACACGTCACTTAGACCTATTGTCAACTAAATTTAAATTCATGTTTAGCTCACACACCTCAGTGGAAAAGTAACTTCGACAGAGAAATAAGAATGGAAGTTTTGATTTCTTTCAGAACCATGTCATTGTCACAGTCCGGTCCAGTCCATCCATGCCTTAGATTGTGGGGCTTCCACGTCGGCTCCAGGCCAGATCCAGGACTGGAATTCAGTCCTGCTTTGCTGAAGGCCATTTCCTGATGTGGCACTCCCACACCTGCTACCACTCCTCTCTCATCAGCCAGGGCCTTTTTAAGAACTGTTTGGCATGTTACTCCATTTGCTAGACTGTCTCTTGTAAACGTTCCTCGCCTTGATATAGCTCATTGGTATTGTGTCTTCTTGATTTCCCCCTAACTGAATTTTTCCTTGTTTCTTTGTCAAGTTTTTTTGTCCAGTTTTTGTCCCTGTTTTTGCCTACCTGTTCTTTTGTATTGTGTCTTTTGCTACCTCTCCCTAGATTTCCCTTGTCCCTGTGTTCATCAATTTTTGTGAAGATTTTTCTGTCCTGTTTTTTTTTTTCCTCTGTGTTTCTGATTATGTCTACCTGCTTCTGTGTTTTGACCTCCTGGTTTGTTTTTGACTACCGATTTTTGCCTGAGTTCTACTGTACCTTTTTGCCTTTCTGCCATCTACTTCATTAAAGAAGTTTTCTCTTTACACTGCCTGTTTTGAGTCTGCTCTTGGGTCCTCACTTCACCTCAGCTCGCCACCCCTGACAGTCATATGCAAAACAAAAAACATGTGTATCATATTATAATTCAACTCAGCTTGTATTCTTGGTGCCAGAACAGCAGTAACCTTGCAAAAACATCACCAGAATGGGGGAGGACTAATCAAGAAGGAGGTGAGACTGGTTAAGTAACCCAGACATCATGAGTTAAATTTATATAGCGCCTTTCAAGAAACCCAAGGATGCTTTACAATTATAGACAAAAAGTCCACCAAATAGGGGTCAGGATGTAACTCCCGAGGTGTAACAACCACAGTCCCACCTAAAGGCGTACAAAAACAAGTCCCATGTCTCCAGCACAGCCGCTGTGACACCTCCAGCAACATCGCTCAAACACCACCCCATGGATCCAGAAGTGAGCACAGAAGCACCGCCATGCAGAGCGCAGGTGTGTCCCAAACTGCCTGCACAGCTGCCACGATGCCACTGGGCAACATTGCTCAGAACATCTCGCCAAGCATTAAAGCACAGAGCGCTGGACCACCACGATGTTAAAATGAGCAACAAGCTCACTGCAGTCTATAGCTGGGAACACAGGCATCACCCACAGCGAACCAAGGCCTGGAGGGAACCAACGCCCAAAACTGGGTCCGGAGCTACACCACAACTGGCAGACAAAACACTCAAACATCAAACTACACAAACATACAGAAAAAAAAGAAAAAAATAGAAAAGGAGAAAAAATAAAATAAAAAGGCTCCGGTGAGGAGCGGCAGCCAGACGTGCACGACATACTTTCAACCGGAAATGGAAATGAAAAGAACGTGTTTATGTACACCTCCTTCCTTCTGATGGATTGTCTCAACAATGAAGATGATGAAAAGTGGAGGACTTACTTATGGGAGAGACACTTCACATTATGTACTGACCACAGTCCTTTGACTACACTACTTGCCTCTAAAGGTCAAAGTAGAGCGGGCATGTGAATTGCTAGATGGTTGTCTAGACTGCTATTATTCTCATACGACATTCAGTACAAGCCAGGGCGTGAGAACATTACAACAGATTGTTTATATAGATTTCCACTCCCATTCTCAGAACCAAGCTTAGAATAAGAGATAGAGGTCGCACTGACCTCTGCATTGTCTGCTATTACTGAGACTGAATTCAAGGCTGCATGTGTTTCCTGTTTTATGCAGACAGAGTTGCTTGAACTACTTACCTCACAAACTGTTATACAGTTCTTGTCATTTGTTTTCAGCAGGGAAGGAGACCCTAAAGAGTTGGTCTATGATAATGGCCCTCAATTTGTATCACGGGAGTTCGAGACATTCCTCCAGGATAGGGGTATTGTGCATAGGAAGTTGTCCGTCTATCACTCCAGAGCAAATGGTGAGATTGAGCACTTTAACCGAAGCTTGAAGGACAGTTTACAGATTTCACTGCTCGAAGGGCAGTCATAGAAGGGCTTTACATGTGACTTCCTTCATGTTTATTGGGCAATGCCCCACTCCACAACTCAGTGCTCACCAGCAGAACTGTTGCATGGATAACCCATGCGCACCAAGCTTCATGTGGCAGGACGTCCACTTCCACAGAAGCCTTCACTGTCCCAACGGCAAGTTGCTTCCAGGGTAGAGGACAAACAGTGGAAAAGCAAAGCATACACTGATCACAAACGAGGGGCAAAAGATGTGTCTGTGGCAGCAGGGGTGTGGCCAAGCAGCAGTTTGTGAATAGAGGGTGGAGTTGGGGAAGGTAATTGGCTAAGTCATTACACCTGGTGTCAATTAATGTGTGTGTGTGTGTGTGTGTGTGTGTGTGTGTGTGTGTTGCAGGGATGGAGCATAAAAGGAGGGGGAGAACAGAAAAGACCCTCTCCCCAACCACAATGCATGTGTGTGTGTTGCGTGAGTGACGGTGTGAGTGAGTCCAGCTGAAAAGCTAAAATAAGGAAAATAGTGTGTATATGAACATCAACTCTCGCCTGCCGTGCTTCTGTGCTCCACCCACATCAGGAACTATTACAGTAGTGCCAAAACCTGGGACACACAGAAGGGAACCACCCCATGGAGTCCTCCCCATTTGAAGAGCTCTTCCTTGCCCTCCTTACCACCCAGCAGAACCAGCATCAAGCGCTGATCACCCTCTGAAAGGAACAAGAGCAATGCTTCGAAGCCTTGATGCTGGCCCAGCAGGAGGATCGCCAGGCGTTCCAGCATCTGCTTGTGTCAGCAGGGGCATCAACCATCACCGCAGCTGATACCCTCATGAAGATGGGCCCAGAAGACAATCCAGAAGCGTTCCTTGCCTTCTTCAAACAAGCAGACAAGATGCGGGGGTGGCCGCTGGAGCAGCACGCGGCACGCCTCCTCCTGCTCCTGACTGGCGAGGCATAGCTCACCATGCAGCAGCTCCCTGCTGACAGCCGACTGGTGTATGCTGACCTGAAGAAATCATCCTGCAGCAGGTTGGCTGCTCCCTGGAACATCACCACCAGCACTTCCGGACGCTAGCATTGGAGGAGGTTGGCCAGCCATTTGCATTTTGGCCAGCAACTCCGGGATGCGTACCGGCAGTGGCTGAGGGCAGAAGATTGTGATGCCAATGAGATCATCGACCTGGTGGCATTGGAACAGTTTATCTCTCAACATCCAGAAGGAATGGCGGAATGGGTCCAGTGTCAATGCCCAGTGTCACTAGAACGAGCCATCAAGCTGGTGGAGGACCATCTGGAGGCGGCTCCAATGGCAGGCAGACAAGGTGTCTCTCTTCACTTCTCCTCTCTCTCTCTCTTCTCCCCCTCTGTCTCTTTTCCCCCTCCCCACCCTGTTCCCCTACCACGGAGGCGGCGGCCGGCTCCTCCCCAGCTGATCCATCGCACTCGTGGTGTCCTCCCATCTCCCTCTTCCATGTCTGTGTTGTCTCCTCCTCAGGTGAGTGATTCCCATAACACCGGTGCAGAGGGAAAGCCTGGGCCGGTGTGCTGGCGCAGCGGGGAGTTGGAGCATCTCCAGAGTCGGAGCTCTACAAGGGTGGTGGGAGCTGTGATCCAGATCCCCGACATGCCAGAGGCTGCCCCTGATCGGGCCGGAATGTATTGCATACCAGTAAGTATTCAAGGGGATACATATCACGTGTTGGTGGATTCCGGTTGTAACCAGACCTCAATTCACCAATGCCTGGTGCAAGGTGAGGCATTGGGGAGAGCACAAATGGTGAAAGTGTTATGTGTGCATGGGGATGTTGACCATTACCCTCTAGTGTCTGTCCATATTCTATTCTGGAGCCAAATGCATAGAATTAAGGCAGTGGTTAACCCTTGTCTCACCCACTCATTAATTTTGGGAACTGATTGGCCAGGGTTTAAATAATTGATGAAATGCATAATATGAGGTGGGTCCTGCATAAATATGTCATGGGAAGCTCCCGGTGAGGCACTGACTGGGGAAGCTGTTGCAGAGCCTTCTATGTCAGCACAGTGTCAGAGCGATATGAGGAGTGAGGAGCACCCTGCCCCTTCTCCCTCTCTCGGGGATTCCCTTGGAGATTTCCCATTAGAGCAGTCATGAGACGAGACTCTGCGGCATGTGTTTGACCAAGTGAGAGTAATTGATGGTTAAACTCTCCAGACGAGCGCGACACCGACCTTCCCTTATTTTGCTATTATTAAAGATAGATTGTACCAAGTGATGCAGGACACTCAAACAGGGGAACAGATAACTCAATTTTTGATCCCAAAGAGCCATAGGGAACTCGTATTACATGCGGCTCACTTTAATCCTGTGTCTGGACACTTGGGGCAGGACAAAACTCTAGCCCAAATAATGACCCAGTTCTATTGGCCAGGGATTTGCGGGGATGTCCATCGGTGGTGTGTGGCATGCCATGAATGCCAATTAGTAAATCCCACGGCCACTCCAAAATCACCTTTGCACCCTCTTCCTCTAATCAAAACCTTGTTTGAGCGAATTGGGATGGATCTCATTGGGCCATTAGATCGATCAGCACTGGGATATAACTTTATTTTAGTTCTGATGGACTATGCAATGCGATATCTGGAAGCAGTGCCTCTCCACAATATCTCAGCACACAGTATTATGGAAGTGCTCTTCTGCTTTATTTCCTGTGTCGGGATTCCGAAAGAAATCCTGACAGGCCAAGGCACTTCGTTTATGTCATGCACTTTGCATGAGCTGTATGGGTTACTGGGGATTAAGTCTATCTGTACCAGTGTCTTATCACCCACAAACGGATGGCTTAGTGGCGCGCTTTAACCAAACACTCAAACATAATCCGGAAATTTGTAAGTGAAGATAAAGATAACTGGGATAAGTGGCTTGAGCCCCTGTTATTTGCAGTACAAGAGGTCCTGCAAGCCTCCACAGGATTTTCTCCATTTGAATTATTATATGGGCATAAGCTGCATGGTATTATGTATGTACTATGCGAAAATTGGGAGGAGGGACCTTCACCTAGCAAAAATTAAATTCAGTACGTTCTTGACTTGCATGCAAAACTCCACACCCTCATGCATCTAACCCAGGAGAATTTGCGGCAGGCACAATATCATCAAAACCGGCTGTATGACAGGGCATGCACCTTAGAGAGTTCATGCTGGGAGACAAAGTATTATTGCCCACGTCAAGTTCTAAATTAATTGCCAAGTAGCAAGGGCCCTTTGTGATCACACGGTGAGTCAGGGACGTCGACTATGAGGTGAAGCAAACAGATAGGGGTGGAGCATTGCAAATTTAACACCTCAACCTTTTAAAATGCTGGAATGAGGGGGTCCCTGTGGCGTTGTCATCGGTAGCCCCAGAGAAGGCGGAGCTGGGGCCAGAGATAAAAAGGATAACATCTTGAACCACTCCGGTCACTTGTGGAGACCACCTCTCACCGACCCAACTCACAGAGGTAGACAAGTTGCAAAAGGAATTTTCTGAAGTGTTCTCATCCCTTCCTGATTGTACCCACCTCATAGAACACCACATAGAAACACCCCCACGGGTGTAGTTGCCTTTACTGCTTGCCCAAACACAAGAAAAAGGTGGTTCAGGATGAACTCAAGGCCATACTTGAAATGGGCATAATCGAGGAGTCCCACAGTGACTGGAGCAGCCTGGTGGTCCTGGTTCCCAAGACCAATGGGTCAGTCCGGTTCTGTGTAGACTATTGAAAAGTCAATGCGGTGTCTAAATTCGACGCATACCCAATGCCTCACATTGATGAGTTGCTTGATCAGTTACGCGCTGCTCGCTTTTATTCAACACTGAATCTAACAAAGGGATATTGGCAGATCCCCTTGACTCCTCTATCCCGAGAGAAATTGGCTTTTTCCACACTGTTTGGATTGCACTAATTCATCATGCTGCCTTTGGGTTATTTGGGGCCCCTGCTACATTCCAGTGGCTCATGGACAGGGTCCTCCACTCTCATGCTGCCTACATGGCCACATATCTAGACAATATAATCTACAGCCATGATTGGCCATGGCACTTGGAACATCTAAGGGCCATTCTAAGGTCGCTGAGGCATGCAGGCCTCACAGCTAACCAAAAAAAGTGTGCAATTGTGCAAGTGGAAGTAAGGTACCTGGGGTTCCACTTGGGTCATGGGCAGGTGCGTCCCCAAATTAACAAGACTGCAGTGATTGTGGCCTGTCTAAGGCCCAAGACCAAATAGGAGGTGAGACGGTTTCTGGGGCTGGCTGGCTATTATTACAGGTTTATACCTAATTATTTGGTTGTCACCAACCCATTGACTGATCTCACTAAAAAGGGGGCTCTAGATCTGGTCCAGTGGATGGAGCAATGCCAACAGGCTTTCTCTGAAGTAAAAGCTGCACTGTGTGGGGGCCACTTTTGCATTCCCCGACTTCTCTCTCCCCTTTATTTTGCAGACTGATGCATCAGACATAGGGCTGGGGGCCGTTTTGTCCCAGAACGTGGAGGGTGAGGAGCGCCTTGTGCTGTACATCAGCTGTAAACTCTTGATGCGTGAAAGCAAGTACAGCACCATCGAAAAAGAATGACTTGCCATCAAGTGGGCGGTCCTCGCCCTCTGATACTACCTGCTGGGGTGTCCTTTCACTCTCTGTTCAGACCACGCACCCCTCCAGTGGCTCCACCGCATGAAAGATGCCAATGCATGGATCACCCATTGGTATCTCACCCTCCAGCCGTTTAAGTTCAAGATGGTCCACAGGCCGGGGGCACAGATGGTGGTGGCAGACTTCCTATCCCGTTGGGGGGGTCAGCTTCATGTCGGACAGCTCCCCGGCCTGAGTCAGGCGGTGGGGTATGTGGCAGGGTGTGTGTGGCCAAGCAGCAATTTGTGAATGGAGGGTGGGGTCAGGGAAGTAAAGTGGCCAAGTCATTACACCTGCTGTCAATTAATGTGTGTGTGTGTGTGTGTGTGTGTTTGTTTGTTTGTGGCATGGATGAAGCATAAAAGGAGGGGGAGAGCAAAGAAGAGTCTCCCCTCCAGACCACAATGCATGTGTGATGGTGTGAATGAGTCAGTAAAAGCTGAAAAGCCAAAATAAGTGAAATAAAGAGTTTGTGTATGTCCATCAACTCTCACCTGCCATGCTTCTGTGCTCCACCCACATCAGGAACTGCTAGTGTCATTCCATTATATTTGCTTTATTTAATTCTCAACAGATATAAAATATTTCTTTGGAATGAAAGATACATTGGGGTGATGTTTAATTTAATTTTGATTCCAAACCATGATTTATTCAGTTCCCTAGCAGCCAGTGTAAGATTATGATCTGATAAACCAGTAATCAAGTTATATGTTTTGGTTATCCTATCTGGTTCACTTGTAAAAATTAGATCTAGAAGGGTTTGAATGGATTTCATTGTTCTTGTGGGTTTATTTATCATCTTTGTCATCTGAAATGTTTTGTTAATATCCTTGTACTTTTTCCTGTGTGCTTTTCAAACAGTTTAAGTTGAAGTCACCCATAAGTATAACTTATTTTCCTTTATGTTGTTTAAGAATTGCAGATAAACAGTCAAAGAAATAATTTGTAGCAGCAGGATATTGATAAACTGTGAATACAACAAAAGACATTTCAGGGGATAGTGTAATTGTGACCCCTACACACTCCAAGGTGTTTTCATAAATATAAGTTTGTTTGCTTTAACTGCTGTCTTTCACATAAATCAAAACCTTACCACCTTTCCCTTTACTTCTACCTCATCTGTGCACCTTATAACCTGGGACATGAAATACAGATAAAAGAGTTGTAGGAGTTAACCAAATTTCCATGAGACACAAGTAGTCAAGACTTGAGTCTGTCAATAAATGTTTGAGTTGTTCAGTCTTTGATATGATGCTACGTATGTTTAAATATTGCCACAGTCTAATGAATTTGGGGATGCACCTGCCCATGATGTAAGTGGAAGCCCAGATACCATACTTCCACCCATTCATCTGCACACTTTTTCAGGTTTGCCCTGAGCCAAACATGCCTCAGTGACCACAGGACAGCACTTAGATGTTGTAAATATCACTGCCAATCATTACTATAAATAATGATGTCATCTAAATAGGCAGCAGCATATGCGTTGTGGGGACAGAGGATTCGGTCCAAGAGATGCTGAAACATCGCCAGGGTCCCAAACAACCCAAGAGGAAGGGTGACAAATTGGTGTAAGCCAAACAGATTGGAAAATTGCTGTTTTCTCATGGGATAATGAAGTCAAGGGGATCTGCAAATATCCCTTTGTTAAATCCAGTGTCGAATAAAAGTGAGCTACACCTAACTGATCAAGCAGTTCATCGATATGAGGCATCAGATATGCATCAAATTTAGACACCACATTGACTTTTCTATAGTCCACACAGAATCGGACCGACCTGTTGGTCTTGGGAATCAAGATCACCAGGCTGCTCCAGTCACTGTGCAATTCCTCAATTACTCCCATCTTAAGCATAGCCTGGAGTTCATCCCGAACTACATTTTTCTTGTGTTCAGGGAGCCGATTTGGGTGGCTGTGCACCACCACCCATGGGGGCATCTCAATGCAGTGTTCTATGAGGTTAGTGTGACCAGGGAGGGGTGAGAACACATTGGTGAACTCCTCCTGCAACCTAATCACCTGTGGTCTCTGGGACGGTGAGGGGTGCTCTCGACAGGGGAGTGGGGTGAATTGGGCCACACTTTCTATATTTACCTCTGGTCCCAGCTCCGCCCTCCCTGGAACTACCATTGCCAGAGCCACAGGAACCTCCTCTCTCTATGGCTTCAGGAGATTGAGGTGGTAAATTTGATGTGTTGACCTTATCTGGCCATTTGACCTCATACTGTAATCAACCTTCCCAATTCACAGTGTAACCTCAAAGAGCGAGCAATGTGGAACTTGACATGGGCAATAAAAGACTTCATCATGGTGCAAATTCCCTTAGCTGTGTTCCTCTGTTGTACAGGTGAGCTTGACATTCGTGGGCCTGTATGAAATTCTCCTGGGTTATGTTACTCAGTAAATGGAGTTTTGCTCTCAGGTCAAGAACATATTGAATTTCATTTTTGCTTTGAGAAGGTCCCTCCTCCCAATTTTCTTTAATGATGTTTAAGACACCACAGGGCTTGTGCCCATACAGCAATTCAAATGGGGAAAACCCAGTGGAGGCTTGTGCGACCTTGCGCTTTGCAAACAATGAAGGGTCGAGCCACCTGTCCCAATTTTTAGCATCCTCATGAACAAACTTACAAATCATGTTCTTAAGGGTTTGGTTAAATCATTCAACCAGCCTGTCCATTTGCAGATGGTAAACACTAGTACAAATAGATATAATCCCCAATAATTAATACAATTTGCGCAGTGTGCATGACATATAAAAGTAGTGCCCTGATCAGTCAGGATTTCTTTCAGAATCCCGACTCAGGAGATAACACAGAAAAATGCCTCCACAACACTAGTGCTGAGATATTGTGGAGAGGCACTGCTTCCCGATATCGCATTGGATAATCTACTATGACTAACACAAAGTGATACCCGTGTGCAGATCGATCTAATGGCCTGATGAGATCCATGTCAATTCTCTTGAAGTGGATTTCTATCAATGGCAGTGGGTGCAATGCCGCTTTTGGTTTGGCCACTGGATTCACCAGCTCACATTCGTGACATGCTGCACACCACCTGCAGACATTGGCACGAATCCCTGGCCAATAGAAACAGGCCATGAGACAATTTAGTGTCTTAATCTGCCCCAATTTAGTGTCTTATCCTGATTGATCAAATGGCCCAACAAAATCCATGCCAATTCTTTTGAAAGGGATCTCAATTTATGGTAATGGACGCAATGGTGCTCTTGGTGTGGCTGCTGGATTTACCAGCTGGCATTTGCAACAAGTCACACACCACCTGCAGCCATCAGCATGAATACCTGGCCATTAAAAGCAGGCCATGAGATGATTTAGTGTTTTGTCCTGACCTAGATACCCAGCCATAAGATTATGATGAGCCGCATGGAATAAAAGTTCACTCCAGCTCTTTGGGACCAACAACCATGTCATGCCATATTTCATCTGAGTGTCCTGCATCACTTGATATAGCTTATCCTTCATAATACAAAAATTGAGAAAGAAAAGTGCAACATTAGGCTGGAGGTTTTCACCATCAATTACTGTCACTTGGTCAAAAGTGTGCATCAGAGTATCATCCCACATCTGCTTTAGTGGGAAATACCTAGAGGAATTTCCCAAAGACAGAGTAGGAGCAGGGCCCTCCCCACTCTCCATGTCATCATGATGCGGAATTGACACGGATGGCCTCGGGACTGCCTCCCTAGCCAACGTTGCCACAGGATTCCCCTGTGACATGCTACTGCAGGACCCATCAACTACTAACTGTTTTATTAATGTTTTAAACCCCAGCCAATCTGTCCCCAGGGTAAGTGGGTGAGTGAGGTTTGGGCTAACTGCCACCTCCACACTATACTTTTCACCCCAGAAATGAATAGTGATGAGTATTAGCAGATATTTGTAGACATCCTCATGTACACACCTCACCTGCACCAATCTTGCATTTCCCAGTGCCCTGCATTGAATCAGGCTTTGTTGCATGGAGGTCTGATTACAACCAGAATCAACCCAAGCTTGATGTGTATGCCATTGAATACTCACAGAGATGCAGTATGTTCCTGCTTGCTCAGGGGAAGTCTGTGAATCAGAAATGCGAATCAGAATCTGCGCCTCTTTATAGAAGTGCTGAATACAGGAAATCCCAGCCTTCCTCCTGCACTGACAGACCTGCCTGGACTTGTTCCTGGTTTTTGTGGTTTTTGTGGTTTTTGTGAGTCCAGCTGTGTGTGTGTGTGTGTGTGTGTGTGTGTGTGTGTGTGTGTGTGTGTGTGTGTGGAGGGGGGGGGTGTGCCAGCACAGACACCTAAGGAGAAAGGAGTGAGGTGACACGAGGGAAGACATGAGTTCAGAGAGCAGGTTTCAGGGAAACTGGCACCTGTTTCTATAGGGCTGGGGTAGAGGAAGGGCAAGGAGAGGGATGGGGAGAGAACAAGGAAGATTGTGGGGAAAAGAGAGGGAGAAAAGCTGCAGGAGTGGCTGCTCCTGGAAATGCTGTCAGGTGATTCTCTGCCAGCTGGACTGCCTCCTCCAGCAATGCCATATGTTAACACTTGACCCACACTGACATCTTGCTCAGCAGGTGCAAAATGAACTGCTCCAGTGCCACTTGATCAACAGTCCCACTCACCAGTCAGCAACAACTGTCTGCAGGCATCTCAGAGCCATTGGGCAAAGGCAAATGGGTAGCCATTTTCACTGTATGTCAGCATGCAGAAATGCTGGTGATGTTCCTCTGGTGCGCAGCCAACCCACTGCAGTACAGCCTGCTTCAGGTCCAGGTACTCCAGCATGCTGGCGATGGGGAGCTGCCAAGCCATGAACTGAGCCTACCCCGACAGGAATGGTCATAGGCGGGCCACCCGCTGTGAGGGTGGCTAAGAGCATGTCTCTGCAACACACTCAAACAGCTCACACAGAGACATGCATGATTGGAAATCCAGTCATTAGACACAGGTGTAACTCATCACGTTACCTGCTGGTTCAACCTAACTCCTCACTGTTCACAGCCAACGCTCAATCAAACCCCCACTGCCAAGCTGCCATTCCTGCTGGCCCAGGGAATCAAACAGGCAACCCACTGGTCCCAAAGCTACTTCTCTCACCATTAGGCTGGGCTGAAGCCATGGCTTCCCCCGATAGCTCTGATTTCACTTGGATGTATTGTCTCGCATCCATGGGCATGCGGCTTAAGTCTTCAGACTGTCCTCTCTTTATGATCTTCACAACATACAGTGCCTTGCAAAAGTATTCATACCCCTTGAACTTTTTTTACATTTTTCCACCTTATAACCATGAACTTAAAAGTTTTTTTTATTGAGATTTTATGTGATAGACCAACACAGAGTAGCACATAATTGTGACGTGAAATGAAAATGATAAATGGTCTTCAAAATTTTAAACAAATAAAAATCTGAAAAATGTGGTGTGCATTAGTATTCAGCCCCCT
>JAPEKO010000001.1:18638505-18648563 GCA_027576075.1 Cathorops hypophthalmus
CTGCAGCTTGATACCCAATATGGCGGATAAACAAACTTGACCTCTGACCTATGACGTTGGTGCACAAGGTCCATATGAGCTGATAGTCTCATAGTAGAGTAGCCAATCAGAGCATGCAATTGCTCATATCCAGTTAATGTGGATAGTGAATTGGATGTTTTGTATAAAGTTTTTATTTATCGAATTTGCTAAAAATAAAAATGCTCTGTTTCTCATAACCCAGTGAATGTAGATTGAATAAAACAGTTATTCCACTCAATCTCATCGTACATGGCTTATAGCTGACTCAGTGCTACGGGTCTCGTCAGCTATCAGCTCATGTACGACTCGGTTTAGTGGAATAACTGTTAAATATATATATATATATATATATATATATATTGCTGTTATACAACAACCATTCCCTTTTGCTCACCTGCACTCATGTCAGACCACATGAAAACAGTATGGATATATATGCTTCAGTGTTAATTTTGTCAATGAAAATTTAGATGATAAGTATTCATTGATGACCTTTTATTCCATGCCTAAATTGTAACAAGAACATAAATGAAAAAATATTTCACAGCGAAAATTATGGCGAAATATTTGTTCACTGTGCCTTAACGATTAATGATGACGATTAATAACGAGACAAAATAGCTGGCTCTGTTCAGAAAGACAACCTAGCTTACTTCTCAAGGGAACTTTTATAGACAGGAGAAATATCCTTCAGCAAAATCCATTACAGTATGTTGCCTTCCCTGGTTTGCATTCCTGACTGTTGGGAAGCGAGGGAATTTGATGTAACACGAAATTTTGTGATCATCGTATTCCGTGACTCTAGTAGACACCGTTGCCACTGGGCAGCATGAACTTGCGTTATTTAACAGCGTGAACACACAGACAAGTTCATTACGCTAACAGTGTAAGCTCATAGACCAGGGGTGGTGGACCAGTCCATTAGGGATGTCAGGTGGGGGGGGGAGGACAACATTGCGCTTCACAATTACAATCACGTTCTGTGCAAATAAAAGCACATTTTTATTCACTTCACTTCAAGTGTCATGATTAAAATACTTCTATAATTATACAGCATCTATGCAGGATAATTAATCCATGCATCATGCCCTTTATTTACGGTTACATTTACTTTTGCAGGCAATTAGTTTTTTTTTTAAACTCTCATTTCCAAACCATATTCCAACACTTTTGACTGGATTGTATAAATAATATAGCATAAAAAGGCAATATATAAAATATAGAATAAAAAAGAAATTTTAAATATATTTTTAATATTTTATTCATACTATTACATTAGTACTATTTATACAATTAACATCACATTATTTGTACTATTTATGCTATTTTATTATAGTGTTACATGTATCACTAAGCAAACTGTTCTGTTCATGTTTTATTTCTATTTTAATATTTTATTTACACTTTTATACTTACCTGTCTGTTTACAGCACCACTGAAGTCTGCACCATAAATTACATTGTACTATGTGCAAGGACAAATAAAGCATTCTATTCTGTTCTATGGATGGGCCAGTTACCAATCTGGACGGTATTGGCCCACCCTGGCCCTCATATGGTCTCACTATTGTCATAGACTGTAAACAAATGAAGGTGAATGCAGCATGGAGCGTTTGTTTAGAAATGCCTGTTAGTCATATGACAAAGGCTTGATCACACAGTATCTGATTTGTGTATTTCAAATACAAAACACAACTGATCAAGCTGACCTCACACGGACATCTTTAGGCTTCTAGTCTATTTAAATGGCCATCAGAATATGTGGTCCCACTGTTACTTTGGAGAAAATGCCTGACACACCAACCAAATCATTTTAGATGACTTAGTTGCCCTTCCCATGGATAAATTTAGAAAATAAATGTCAGAACTCTGGTCAAGAGCTGGACCTAGGCATAATGGGTCACATATTTTGACAGCTGATGATAGAATAGGTCAGAACTCTGGTCAAGAGCTGGACCTAGGCATAATGGGTCACATATTTTGACAGCTGATGATAGAATAGGTAGCCCCACTATTACTTGGGCGGCCATCATTAAGCTGAAAAAACAAAGTGAATCAGAAAATCAGAGAGATAGCATAATCTTTAGGAGTGGCCAGATCAGCGATTTGGTCCATTCTTAAAAAGAATGGACCAAAGAAATGCACTGGTGAGCTCAATAACACCAAAAGACCTGGAAGACTACAGCAGACAACTAAAGTGGATGATCATAGCATTCATTCCTTGGTGAAGAACACCCCTTCACAACATCTAGCCAAGTCAAGAACACTCTTGATGAGGAAGATGTATCATTGTCAAAGTTTATAATCAAGACATGCTGTTATGAATGTAAATACAGAAGGTTTACCTACTGTAAAGATGCAAAGCACTGATCAAATAGATTAGACTTTGCAAAAAAGCCTGCCCAGTTCTGGAAAAAAGACTCTTTGGACAGATGAAACCAAGATTAACATATACCAGAATGATAGGAAGAGAAGAGTATGGACAAGGAAAGGAAGGGCTCATGATCTAAAGCAATGCATCTGCCAAACATGGTGGACATGAGCATATATGGCTGCCAATGGAACTGGGTCACTGGTGTTTACTGATGATGTAACTGCTGGTAGAAGTAGCAGGGTAAATTCTGAAGTGTATAGAGTTGTACTTTCTGCTCAGATTCAGTCAAATGCTGCACAACTGACAGAACAGGGCTTCACAGTGCAGATGCACAAAGACCCAAAACATACTGCAAAAGCAACCCAATAGCTTTTTAAGGCAAATAAATTGAAACTTCTTAAATGACCGAGTCAGTCAACCCAATTGAACATACTTTTCACTTACAAAAGACAAAACCGAAGGAAGAAAGAACCACAAACAAGAGCAACTAAAGGCATCTGCAGTAAGGGCCTGGCAAAGCATCTCAAGGGCGGAGACCCACCATTTGTTGATGTTACAATATTGGTTCCTGTGCGTTCTCTCAAAGGAGCACTCCATGCAGAACACATCTGCCCACTGTCTTATATTGTGCCAATTGGGCTCACACTGAACTAACGCCAAAGCAGATTATACAGTTAACTGGGATGAAGCAGGACTCACTAAGAGTGTTTGCACCAGCATGTGGCAGATAATATCACACTCACCAATGAGTTTCAGCCAGGCCACTGCTTGCTTCTTTTGATAATGCTTGGATAGATGATGACAGCCAAATCAGCAATTCTCACTAGGCTGGCGAGAACTGCAGGTATTTGAGAGATGGGTCATGAGCCTGCAACTGGACCCCAAACACCACTAAAACATATCTCAGTAAAGGGAGTTCAATCATTAACCCACTGGCAGTACAGGACATTCCTAGCAGGAATCTGGCTGGGGACTGTTCCTAACTAGAGAGTGATAACCACCTGTGGAAGCTGCTCTGATGTGGGTGGAGTAGAGAAGTATGGCAGGCAGATTGTTAGTGCTTCGACACACGTTTATTTCTCTGCTTTTCAGCAAGACATGACAGGGACAGTCACACATATACACATAAACACACGCAGTCATATTCTGGTCCCAACCAACACTCCTCTGCTCTCCTACTCCTTTTATACCCAGCCATCACTGCAAGAGACACACACAGACACACATTAATTGATGACAGGTGTAGCGATTTGGCCACTTACCTTCCCTGACTCCACCCTCCATTCACAAACTGACGCTCGGCCACGCCCCCGCTGCCACATACCCCCACCGCCCGACTCAGGCCAGGGAGCCATCTGGCCTGCAGCAGACTCCCTCCCCCCCCAAACGGGACAGGAAGTCCGCCAACACCATCTGCACCCCTGACCTGTGGACCACCTCGAATTTGAACAGCTGGAGGGTGAGATACCAATGGGTGATCTGCCCGTTGGCATCCTTCATACGGTGGAGTCACTGGAGGGGTGCGTGGTCCAAACAGAGGGTGAAAGGGTGTCTCAGTAGGTAGTGCCAGAGGGTAAGGACCACCCACTTGATAGCCAGGCACTCCTTCTCTATCATGCTGTACTTGCTTTCACACATTCACAACTTATGGCTAATGTACAGCACCGGACGTTCCTCACCCTCCACCTTCTGGGACAGAATGGCCCCCAGCCCCCTGTCCGATGCATCTGTCTGTAAAATAAAGGGGAGAGAAAAGTCAGAGGAGTGTAAAAGTGGCTCCCCACACAGTGCAGCCTTTACCCTAGAGAAAGCCTGTTGGCATTGCTCTGTCCACTGGACCAGATCTGGTGCTCCCTTTTTAGTGAGATCCATCAGTGAACTGGTGACATCCAAATAATTAGGTATGAACCTATGATAGTAGCCAGCCAGCCCCAGGAACTGTCTCACCCCTTTTTTGGTCTTAATCCTCAGGCAGACCGCAATCGCTGCAGTCTTGTTAATTTTGGGACACACCTGCCCATGACCCAAGTGGAAACCCAGATACTGTACTTCCACCCGCCCAATTGCACACTTTTTCAAGTTTGCTGTGAGACACGCATGCCTCATTGACTTTAGGTTGGCCCTAAGGTGTTCAACAGATGATGATGTTGTCTAGGTAAGCAGCCACGGAGGTGGCACGAGGGTGGAAAACCCTGTCCATGAGCCGTTGGAACGTCGCAGGAGCCCCAAACAACCCGAAAGGAAGTGTGACAAATTGGTGTGGAAAAGGACATTTTCTCTTGGGATAGAGAAGTCAAATGGACCTGCAAGTATCCCTTCATTATATCTAGTGTCAAGTAAAAATGAGCAGTGCCTAATCAATCGAGCAGCTTATCAATGCGAGGCATTGGATAGGCATCGAATTTAGACACCGCATTGACCTTTCTATAGTCCACACAGAACTAGACCAACCCATCGGTCTTGGGAACCAGGACCACCGGGTTGCTTCAGTCACTGTGGGACTCCTCAATTATGCTCATTTCGAGCATGGCCTTGAGTTCATCCCGGACCACATTTTTCTTGTGTTCAGGCAGGTGGTAAGGGCGGCTGTGCACCCCCCCCGGGGCATCTCAATGTGGTGTTCTATGAGGTGGGTACAGTTAAGCAAGGGTGAAAACATGTTGGAAAATTCCTTCTGCAGCTGGGCCACCTCCATGAGTTGGGCTGGTGAGAGGTGGCCTCCACAAGGGACCAGAGTGGTTGGAGATGTTAAATTTTTTTTGTACCTCTGGCCCTAGCTCCGCCTTCTCTGGGACTACTGACACCAATGCCATGGGGACCTCCTCATTCCAGCGTTTTAACAGACTGAGGTGGTAAATTTGCAATGCCCCACCCCTGTCCATTCACGTCACCTCATATTTGATGTCCCTGACTCACCATGTGACCTCGAAGGGCCCTTGCCACTTGGCGATTAATTTGGAACTCGACATGGGCAATAATACGAGCACTTTGTCTCCCGGTGTGAACTCTTTAAGGTGCGTGCCCCTGTCATACAGTCTGACTTGACATTCTTGTGCCTGCTGCAAATTCTCCTGGGTTAAGTGAGTTAGTGTGAGTTTTGCGCACAGATCGAGAACATATTGAATTGCATTCTTACTAGGTGAAGGTCCCTCCTCCCAATTTTCATGTAGCACATCCAAAATGCCATGCAGCTTACACCCATATAATAATTTGAATGGTGAAAAACCTATGGAGGCTTGCGGGACCTCTCGAACTGAAAATAACAGGGGCTCGACCCATTTATCCCAATTACGTGCATCCTCTCTTACGAACTTCCGAATTAAGTTTTTGAGTGTTTGATTAAAGTGCTCCACTAGGCCATCCATTTGTGGGTGACAGATGTTGGTGCGGATAGACGTTGGTGCGTATAGACTTAATCCCCAATAACCCATACAGTTCACTCAGTGTATATAACATAAATGCAGTGCCTTGGTCTGTCAGGATTTTTTTTCGGAATCCTGACCCGGGAGATAATATGGAAGAGGGAATCTGCAATACTGCAGGCTGAGATATTGCGGAGAGGCACTGCTTCCAGATATCACATTGCATAGTCCACCAGAACTAAAATAAAGCAATATCCCCATGCTGACCAATCTAATGGCCTGACGAGATCCATCCCAATTCTCTCAAAAGGGATCTTGATTAGTGGGAGAGGGCAAAAAGGCACTTTTGGAGTGGCCATGTGATTTACTAATTGGCATTCATGGCATGCCGCACACCACCGACGAACGTCCCCGTGAATCCCTGGCCAATAGAACTAGGCCATTATTCGGGCTAGTGTTTTATCCTGCCCCAAGTGTCTTGCCTTGGGATTAAAGTGAGCTGCGTGGAATATGAGTTCCCTATGGCTCTTTGGGATCAACAACTGGGTTATCTGTTCACTGGTTTGAGTGTGCTGTGTCACTTGGTACAACCTATCCTTAATAATAGCAAAATATGGGAAGGCCGGTGTTGCATTTGACTGGCGAGTTTGACCATCAATTACTCTCACTTGATCAAACACATGATGCAGGGTCTTATCTTGCGACTGCTCTAATGGGAAATCCTCAAGGGAATCTCCGAGCAAGGGAGGAGGGACGAGCTGCTTCTCACTCCTTGTATTGCCCTGATGTGGTGCTGCTGATGTAGACGGCTCTGTGACAGCTTCTCCAGTCAATGCTACACCAGGATCTTCCCATGACATGCTAGTGCAGGACCCACCTCCTACTATGTGCTCCATCAATTCTTTAAACCCTGGCCAATCAGTCCCCAAAATCAATGAGTGGGTCAGAGGAAGATTAAACGCCACCTGTAATCTATGCTTTTGTCCCCGGAATAGAATGTGGACAGACACTACAGGATAATTGTGAACATCCTCATGCACACACAACACCTTCACTGCTTGTGCTCTCCCCAGTGCCTTAGCTTGCACCAGGCTTTGACGAATTGAGGTCTGATTACAACCATAATGCACGAACACATGATATGTATCCCCTTGAGCACTTACTGGTATGTGATATGTTCTGGCCTGATCGGGGGTGGTCTCTGGTGCATCAGGAATCCAGATCACAGCTCCCACCTCCACTGCAGAGCTCTGAATCTGGAGATGTTCCGTCTCCTTGCCACGTCAGCACACCGGCATAGGCTTTCCCTTTGCACTGGTGTTATGGGCGTCACTCACCTGAGCAGGAGGAGACACAGACATGGAAGAGGAAGATGGGAGGACACCACAGGTGCGATGGGTCAGCTGGGGAGGGGCCGGCTGCTGCCTCCCTGGTGGGGGAACAGGGTAGGGAAGAGAGAGAGAGAGAGGGAAAAGGAGAGGGGGGGGGGGACGAGGAGAGGCACCTTGTCTGCCTGCCATCAGAACTGCTTCCAGATGGTCCTCCACCAACTTGATAGCTCATTCTAGCAATGCCGGGCAATGACATTGGACCCATTCTGCTGTTCCTTCTGGAAGTTGAGAGATGAACTGTTCCAGTGCCACCAGATCAATGATCCCATCGGCATCACAGTCTCCCACCCTCAGCAACTGCCGGCAGGCGTCCCAGAGTTGCTGGCTGAATGCGAATAGCCAGCCAACCTCCTTCAACATCAGCATCCGGAAGCGTTGGAGATGTTGTTCCAGGAAGCAGCCAACACACTGCAGGATGGCTTTCTTCAGATCAGTGTACATAAGCCGGCTGTCTGCAGGGGGCTGCAGTGCTGTGAGCTGTGCCTCGCCAGTCAGAAGTGGGAGGAGCTGCGCTGCGTGCTGCTTGAGCAGCCACCCCCACGTTTCAGCCACTTGCTGGAAAGCTTCCAGATCGTCCTGTGGACCCATCTTTGTGAGCGTGATGTGAGGACGGGCCGCTGTGGTGACGGTCAAAACCCCTGCTGACACGAGCAGATGCCAGAATGCCTGGCAAGCTTCCTGCTGTGCTAGCATCAAGGCTTCAAAGCATTGTCCTAACTCCTTCTGGAGGGTGGTCAGTGCTTGATGAGGGTTCTGCTGGGCAGTAGTGAAGGCATGGAAGAGCTCTTTCAATGGGGAGGACTCCATGTAGTGGTTCCCTTCTGTACTCCCGTGTTTCGGCACCACTGTAACAAGTCCCTAATGTGGGTGGAGTACAGAAGCACGGCAGGCAGGAGTTGATGTGTACACACACACTTTATTTTGCTTATTTCTTAGCTTTTCAGCTTTTAATCACTCACTCACAGACACATACATGCAACACACACCCCTGTGTTCTGGGCAGGAGAACCCCTTCTCTCTGTTCCTTTTCTATTCTCCATCACTGCAACAACACAAACACAACATTAATTAGCCACAGGTGCATTGAATTTGCCACTCACCTTCCCTGACCCCGCCCTCCATTCGCAAACTGACACTTAGCCATGCCCCCGCTGCCACAGTGCCATTTGGCCAAAGTTCATTCTGTATACATTTATGTCACATATGGAATTTCTATTGCCTCTGTAACTGGTGTTCCGATTCTGCTGAAAATTTTAAGTTTTGCCACAAAGAAAGTGTGTTTACCTTGCTTTGATAATTGACAAGCCTAGGTAAAGTGAATTTTAGAAACATCAAGTTTAGTACACTACCTTTTTATTTGAAGCAGAAGACCCTTCTTGTTGCTTCATTCAGATGCCTGAATAATGTACACTAGGTCCCATTAAGCTCTCACTCCCTGTGATTTGTTAACTTTCGGGTATTAGGAAATCAAAAAGTACGTTGCATAGTACTGAGTACATACAAGGATGTTTCAATTTTACCCCTTATGCAACATAATTGGTACCAATAGCATGACCAGGGCCTTACAGTATATTGCATGAATTAGTTTTGGGATTGAATCATGTGGTTATTATTTTATGTTTTTAGTTTATTTGCTGTTTTATGTATTGAGTAACCAATGGCTGCAAAAATATGGACAGTGTAACACCACTAAAAAATGAAGCAACCACAGGTTTAGCTTCCCCTGCTGGCTGTATTATAATGTGTAGCCCCGCCCATCCCCATGTGTTTCAATGACAATAATTAATGCCCCATGTCAATTTTCTTGTCTAAACTCTCCTTCCATTGACAGTGTCTAATTCGAACAAATAGTTTTTCCCTGTGCTGATGTCTGCACTATTTTTTTTCCCACAAAAATTAGTTTTTAAAATGTTATTTGACTATATCGTAAGAAGGCATGGCTACACTTGGGAATTAAGTGATTGACAGCCTTGGTGACACACTGGACCTTGGGATTGGGAGAAAGGGGTGGGCCTACTAAATGAGTAGGTGTACCTGACTTTGACTCTCGTCCCTATGGCTTCAGATAGCAATAGTAGAAAGTCCTTACTGCACAAACTCTGGCTCCAGCTTTGACAACATGGCAGAGGAACTTTGGCTTAATTTCTATAGGCATGAAGCCACACCATTCTTGTTTTTTACAGTCATTGTGTGTAACCAGTGTTGTTTTGTCAAGTCAATTTTATTTATCATTTGCATAGTGCACCGAGACATACTGTATATACATTGAAATGCTTGTGGTGAGGGTCAAGTAAGCTGCTCACTTAACAGAACAAATAGACACCAAAAGCACACTCAATCAAAAAAAGCTGTTGGAAAGTTCAAGAGTATACTTTCAGTGAATCTGATACAAATGCAATTCAAGTGACAGAATGAATCTGAAATCACAGACACATAACTTCAAATACTATGTTATTCTAGCACATGATTGGTTATGGAGAGAAAGGGGATCTACCTCTCATCACTAAATGATGGCAATTTAAAAAAGGAGGCTGTAGCAATGTAGGGAGGGGGTGGAGCACAGAAAGACGGCAGGACAGAACTGAGTTCCAGAAACTCTTAATTTTGACTCTTTTCAGAAGTCAAACAAACTCTCATCACACACACAGACAACACACAGCACAATCGTCTGGTTCCAGAGAGAACTCCGCTCTGCTTCTCTCTCTCCTTATAAAGGGCACAGTCACTGGGAAGGCACAAACTCACACCAGGTGTAGTGAATCTGCCACTTACCTTCCCTGACTCCGCCCTCCTGTCACAGACCGATGCTTGACCACGCCCTCGCTGCCACCCCCCCCACCGCCCGACTCAGGCCGGGCAACCGTCCGTCTGGCAGCCGACTCCCCCCCCCCCCGATGGGAGAGGAAGTCCG
>JAPEKO010000001.1:19397876-19411820 GCA_027576075.1 Cathorops hypophthalmus
GAGCACCCGGAGGAAACCCACGCAGACACGGGGAGAACATGCAAACTCCACACAGAAAGGCCCTCGCCGGCCCCAGGGCTTGAACCCAGGACCTTCGTGCTGTGAGGCAGTGCTAACCACTACACCACCGTGCCACCCCAAAATGATGAAATATTTGATTAAAATATATAAATCAGTGTGGCAGTGGGGGTGTGGCCAAGCAGCAGTCTGTGAATGGAGGGTGGGGTCGGAGAAGGTAAGTGGCTAAGTCATTCTACCTGCTGTCAATAGTGTGTGTTTGTTACAGGGATGGAGCATAAAAGGAGAGAGAGAGCAGAGAAAAGGAGTTCTCTCCCCAACCACAATGCGTGAGTGAGTGAGTGAGAGAGAGAGAGAGAAAGCAAGCAAGCTTGCTGCAAAGCTAAATAAAGTGGTTTGACTAACATCAACTCTCGCCTGCCGTGCTTCTGTGCTCCACCCACATCAGGAATTGTTACAGTGGTGTCAAAACCCGGGAGCACAGAAGGGAGCCACCCCATGGAGTCCTCCCCATTCAAAGAGCTCATCCTTGCCTTCACTACCACCTAGCAGAATCAGCATCAAGCACTGATCACCCTCTGGAAGGAGCAGCAGCAACGCTTTGAAGCTTTGATGCTGGCCCAGCAGGAAGATCGCCAGGCGTTCCAGCACCTGCTCGCGTCAGCCACCGCTGCTGCCACCCTCACAAAGATGGGACTGCAGGATGATCCAGAAGCATTCCTCACTTTCTTCGAGCAAGCAGCCGAGGCATGGGGGTGGCCGCTGGAGCAGCGTGTGGCGCGCCTCCTCCCACTCCTGACTGGCGAGGCGCAGCGCAGCACCTTCCTGCTGACAGCTGACTGGTCTATGCTGACCTAAGGAAAGCCACTGTGCAGCAGCTTGGCTGCTCCCCGGAGCAACATCATTAGGGCTTCCGGACGCGGACACTGGAGGTCGTCAGCCGGCCGGCCATTTGCATTCAACCAGCAACTCCGGGATGCCTGCCAGCAGTGGCTGAAGGTGGAAGACCGCGACGCTGATGAGATCATTGATCTGGTGGCACTGGAGCAGTTTATCTCTGGACTTCCAGAAGGAAGGGCGCAATGGGTCCAGTGTCACCGCCCGGCGTCGCTCCAGTGAGCCATCGAGCTGGTAGAGGACCATCTGGAGGCGGCTCTGACTGCAGGCAGATGAGGCGTCTCCCCTCATTTCTCTTCTCTCTCTCTTTCCTGTCTCTTGTCCCCCTCTCCACCCAGTTCTCCTGCCACTGAGGCAGGGGGTGGCTCCTCCCCAGCTGGCCTGTCACACCTGTGGTGTCCTCCCATCTCCCTCTTCTGTGTCTGTGTTGTCTCCCCCTCAGGTGAGTGACACCCATAACACCAGTGCAGAGGGAAAGCCTGGGCCGGTGTGCTGGCGGGGCAGGGAGTCAGAGCATCTCCAAAGTCAGAGCTCCGCAAGGGAGGTGGGTGCTGTAATTCAGATCTCTAACGCACCAGAAAGCACCCCCTATCAGGCCGGAGTGTATCACATACCGGTGAGTATTCAAGGGGATACATATCACGCTTTGATGGATCCTGGTTGTAATCAGACCTCAGTTCACTAATGCCTGGTGCAAGGTGAGGCATTGGAGAGATCACAAGCAGTGAAAGTGTTGTGTGTGCATGGGGATGTTCACCATTACCCTCTAGTTTCTGTCCATATTCTATTCCAGGGCCAAATGCTTAGAATAAAGGTGGCGGTTAGGCCCTGTCTTACTCACTCGTTGATTTTGGGTACTGATTGGCCGGGATTTAAAAAAAAAAAAAAACTAATGGAATATTTAACATGTAGTGGGTCCTGCCCTAGTAGGTCACGGGAAGATCCTGGTGAGGCATTGGCAGGAGAAGCTGTCACAGAGCCTTCTACGTTAACACTGCGTCAGAGTGAGGAGCAGCCCGTGCCTCCTCCCTCTCTTGGGGATTCCCTTGGGGATTTCCCATTAGAGCAGTCACGAGATGAGACTCTGTGGCATGTGTTTGACCAAGTGAGAGTAATCAGTGGTCAAACTCTTCAGCCAAGCATGGTACTGATCATCCCCTATTTTGCCATTGTTAAAGATGGATTGTACTGAGTGACACAGGACACTCAAACTAAGGAATGAGTAACCCAGTTGTTAATCCCAAAGAGCCAAAGGGAACTAATAGTCCATGTGGCTTATTTTAATCCCATGGCTGGACACTTGAGGCAAGGCAAAACACTAGCCCAAATAATGGCCTGGTTCTATTGGCCAGGGATTCACGGGGATGTCCGTCGGTGGTGTGTGGTATGCCATGAACGCCAATTAGTAAATCCCATGGCCATGCCAAAAGCGCCATTGCACCCTCTTCCTCTAATTGAGACCCCATTTGAGCAAATCGGGATGGATCTCGTAGGGCCATTAGATCAGTCAGCATGGGGGTATTGCTTTATTTTAGTTCTAGTGGACTATGCAACATGATATCTGGAAGCAGTGCCTCTCTGCAATATCTCAGCATGCAGTATTGCAGAAGCGCTCTTCTGCTTTTTCTCCCAGGTTGGGATTCTGAAAGAAATCCTGACAGACCAAGGCACTATGTCACACACACTGCGCGAGCTGTATGGGTTACTGCGGATTAAGTCTATCCGCACCAGTGTCTATCACCCACAAACGGTTGGCTTAGTACAGCGATTTAACCAAATACTCAAACATAATCCGCAAATTCGTAAGTGAAGATGCGCGTAATTGGGATAAGTGGCTCGAGCCCTTGTTGTTCGCAGTACGAGAGGTACCGCAAGCTTCCATGGGGTTTTCTTTCTCCCTTTGAATTATTATATGGGTGTGAGCCACGTGGAATTCTGGACATGCTGGGAAAATTGGGAGGAGAGACCTTCACCAAGTAAAAATGAAATTCAGTATGTTCTTGACCTGCATGCAAAACTCCACACCCTCACGCACCTAACCCAGGAGAATTTGTGACAGGCACAAGAACGTCAAAGCCAGCCATATGACAGGGGCACGTGCCTTAGGGAGTTCACAGTGGGAGACAACGTGCTCGTATTATTGCCCACGTTGAGTTCTAAACTCATCGCCAAGCGGCAAGGGCCCTTTGAGGTCACATGGCGAGTTGGGGACATCGACTATGAGATGAAGCGAATGGATAGGGGTGGGTCACTGCAAATCTACCATCTCAACCTTTTAAAACACTGGAATGAGGGGGTCCCGGGGCTTTGGCATCAGTAGTCCCAGAGAAGGAGGAGCTGGGGTCAAAAGTAAAAAAAAGATAACATCTTGGACCACTCCAGTCCCTTGTGGAGACCACCTCTCACTGGCCCAACTCACAGAGGTAGCCAAGTTGCAGAAGGAATTTTCCAACATGTTCTCGCCCCTTCCTCGTCGTACCCACCTCATAGAACACCACATCGAAATGACCCCAGGGGTGGTAGTGCATAGCCACCTTTACTGCTTGCCCAAACACAAGAAAAAGGTGGTTTGGGATGAACTAAAGGCCATGCTCAAAATGGGCATAGTCGAGGAGTCCCACAGTGACTGGAGCAGCCCAGCGGTCCTGGTTCCCAAGACCAACGGGTCAGTCCGGTTCTGTGTGGACTATAGAAAGGTGTCTAAATTTGATGCATACCCAATACCTCGCTTTGATGAGTTGCTCGATCGGTTAGGTGCTGTTTGCTTTTATTTGACACTGGATCTAACAAAGGGATATTGGCAGATCCCCTTGACCCCTCTATCCTGAGAGAAAACGGCCTTTTCTACACTGTTTGGATTACACCAATTTGTCATGCTCCCTTTTGGGTTGTTTGGGGCACCCACTACATTCCAGCAGCTTATGGACAGGGTTCAATGCGTGGATCACCCGTTGGTATCTCGTCCTCCAGCCATTTAAGTTTGAGGTGATCCACAGGCTGGGGGCGCGGATGGTGGGGGCGGACTTCCTCTCCCGTAGGGGGGAGTCAGCTTCAGGCCGGATGGCTCCCCGGCCTGAGTTGGGTGGTGGGGGTATGTAGCAGCAGGAGCATGGCCAAGCAGCAGTCTGTGAATGGAGGGTGGGGTTGGGAAGGTAAGTGGCTAAGTTATTCCACCTTCTGTCAATTAGTGTGTGTGTGTGTGTGTGTGTGTTACAGGGATGGAGCATAAAAGGAGAGAGAGAGCAGAAAAAGGGAGCTCTCTCCCCAACCACAATGCATGTGAGTGAGTGAGTGATGAGAGGAAGCAAGCAAGCTGAAAAGCCCAAATAAAAGTATTTGTATCAATATCAACTCTCGCCTGCCGTGCTTCTGTGCTCCACCCACATCAGGAAGTGTTACAGTAGTATTGGAGAGTGAGGACTGCCCACTTGATGACAAGACACTCCTTCTCTATTGATCAGTACCTATTCTTCTGCACTGAGAGCTTGTGGCTGATGTACAGCATGGGGCATTCCACCCCCTCCACCATTTGGGACAAAATGGCTCCAGTCCTATGCCTGATACATCAGTCTGCAAGACAAAACAGAGAAAAATCAGGTGAATATAACAGCAGGCCCCCACACAAAACTACTTTAAGCTAGGTGAAAGCCCATTTGCATGGCTCTGTCCACTGGAATGGATAAGGTGCCTGCTTTTTTTTTTTTGAGCCAATACCAGTGTGCTTTGTAAGAAAGGCCAACAGCGCCTGTACTGCCTTAGAAAGCTAGCTAAGTTTAATATGGACAAGACCCTGATGACCCTTTTCTATAGGTCCTTTGTTGAGTCAGTGGTCACCTTCTCCTTAATCTGTTGATATGGGTCTATCACTGTAAAACAAAAACAAAAATTATCTTTCTAAGATAATTTATGTGAGTAGCCGTATTATAGGTTCTAAGCAGAAATACCTAGAGGAACTTTATCAGAAGCAGGTGCTAAAAAGGGTTGAATCTATTTTGTTAAATAATTCTCATCCCTTACAGGCCGAATTCCAGATGTTGCCATCTGGATAACGCTTCAAACTTCGACAATTCAAAACCAACAGAGAACACTCTTTTGTACCTATAGCCACTTTACTCCTAAATTCCATGAAGAACCATAGATAACACATGCACCCCCTCCCCCCACTCATACTTTTGGATTCTTTTGTTTTTATTATTATTGATTATTATTTATTGATTGTTTGTTTAGTGTTTTTAGTGTATGTGTGTGTGTGTGATTGTGTGTGAGCTGTATACTATCTACTGCACAACAAATTGCCCCATTGGGGACAATAAAGTGATTTTGAACCTTGAACCATATAGTGACGTCAGTCAGCGGGCTGGTGACATCTGAAAAATTAGGTACAAATTTTCTATAGTAGCCAGCCAATCCCACGAACTGTCTCACCCTCTTTTCGGTCTTGGGTCTCAGGCAGGCCACAATTGCTGTAGTCTTATCAATTTGGGGATGCACATGACCATGATCCAAGTGAAAGCTGAGATACCAAACTTCCACCTGCCCAATTGCACACTTCCTTGGGTTTGCTGTGAATTCTACTTGTTTCAAGGATCTCAGGACAGCCTGCAGATGTTTCAACTGCCATGACCAATTATTACTGTAAATGATGATATCATCTAAATAGGCAGTGGCATATGCACTATGTAGGCAGAGGATCCTGTCCATGAGTCATTGAAGCATTACTGGGGCTCCAAACAGCCCAAATGGAAGGGTGACAAACTAGTATAACACAAATAGAGTGAAAAAGGCTGTTTTCTCTCAGAATATTTGAGTTAAACAAATCTGTTAATATCCCTTAGTCAAATCCAGTGTCAAATAAAAGTGAGTCACACCTGACCAATCGAGCAGTTCATCAATCCAAGGCATTGGATATGCATCAAATTTAGACACCATGTTGACTTTTCTAAAGTCCACAAAGAACTAGACTGACCTGTCTGTTTTGGAGACCAAAACCACCTGGTTGGTCCAACTGCTGTGGGATTCCTTGATTACCCCCATGATCAAGATGTGATCAGGTAAGCTGTATGGGTGTCTGCACTCAACCACACCTGGAGGTGTCTCACTGTGGTGCTTGAAGACATTAGTGCAATCAGGTAGGAGAGAGAACACATGAGAAAATTCCCCCTGAAACCTAGCGATCTGTGCTCTCTGTGACGGTCAGAAGTGGTCTCCACAGGGGCCCAAGTAGAACTAGGCCACACCTTTTAGACTTACATTTGGTCTTAGCTCCTCCCTCTTGGGGACTACTGTTGCCGAAGCCCCAGGAACCTCCCCTCTCCATGGTTTTAGGAGATTGAGGTGGTATACTTGAAGTGCCCTGCCTCTATCCATTCATCTAATCTCAGAGTCCATTTATCTGACTCACTGTGAGACCTGAAAGGGCCCTTATCACTTTGCAACTAATTTAAAACTTGACATGGTTAGTAAAATGAATATTTTGTCTCCCACTGCAAACTCCTCTTGCTGAGCTGCCCCCCATTGTACAGTCAGATTTGTCATTCTTGTGCTTGTAGCAAATTCTCTTGAGTTAAGTGACTCAGTGTGTGGAGTTCGGCTCTCAGGTCAAGAACATGCTACATTTCATTTTTACTCACAAAAGGTCCCTCCTTATAATTTTCCTTAATGATGTCCAAGATGCTACAAGGCTTGTGACCACACAGTAATTTAAATGGAGGAAACCCCATGGAGGCTTGCAGCATTTCTCATACTGCAAATAAGGGGGCTCCAGACACCTGTCCCAATTTTTACCATTGTTGTGCACAAACATATGAGTCATGTTTTTAACTGTTTGAGATATTTCATTTGCAGATGGTAAACACTGCCATAAATCAATTTAATTCCCAATAATTCATATAGTTTGTGAAGGGTGCATGACATAAAAGTTATGCCTTGGTCAGTCAGGATCTCTTTCTTGAACCTGACCAGGGAGATAACCTGGAAGAGTGCTTCCACAACACTGTATGAAGAAATGTTGCATAGAAGCATTGGTTCTGGGTATCACATTCCATAATCCACTAAGACTAACACAAAGCGATACCCTCATGCAGTTTGATCTAATGGCCTGATGAGATCCATACCAATTTTTTTGAAGGGGATCTTATTCAGTGGCATAGGATGCAATGGCACTTTTGGGGTGGCCAGTAGATTCATCAGCTGACTTTCATAACATGTTGCACACTGCCTGTGAACATCACCATGAATGCCCAGCCAATAGAAATGGGCCATGAGTCAGTTCAGTATTTTATCCTGACCTAAATGCCCCACCATAGGATTATAATGAGTGGCATGGAATAAAAGTTTACTAGGGCTATTCAGGACCAACAACTGGATTGTTTCCTCTTCTATTTGAATGTCCTGTGTTACTCAACATACTTTATCTTTAATAACCAAATGATTATAACTATTGATACCTCTCAGCAAAAAGTGTGCCTCAGGGTTTCATCTTGTGACTGCTCCAATGGGAAATCCTAAAGGGAAATCCCTGTGAGAGTGAAGGGGTGGTGACCTCCCCACCATCCATGTCCCCCAGATGCAGGGCTGAAACAGATGAACCTGGGGCCACCTTCTCAAATAATGTGACACCAGAATCCTCTAGAGTTTCACTGCAGCAGGACCTTCCCACAAACAAATGCTTGACTAATGTTTGAAATTCCAGCAAACTGATTCCCAAAATTAGTGGATGGATGAGGACAAACCACCACATCTACTCTATGTTTTTGTCCCCTAAATTGAAAAGTGATGGGCACAAATGGATACTTATGAACATCCTGGTGTAAATATCTCACCTCCACCTTCAATATTTTACTCCTCTGAGAGAAACTGAACTAATTTAATTAATCTCCACATCAAAATATTCAACTTGTGAACTAGGTCCCTTATCTACACAACTCTTCAAACAGATAATACCAGAAGCAATTGAACCTCTTCTAAAAATAATAAATTATTCCCTTAGAATTGACTACATACCCAAATCCTTCAGACTAGCAGCTATCAAACCCCTGATTAAAAAACCTGACCTCGACCCCTGTCAGCTGTTTAATTATAGACCAATATCAAACCTCCCCCTTTTCTCCAAAATCCTAAAAAAAAGCTGTGGCACAGCAGTTATGTTCATATCTACAAAGGAATAACATCCATGAAATGCGTCAGTCAGGATTTAGACCTCATCATAGCACAGAGACACTCTGGTTAAAGCAGTAAATTACCTACTGTTGGCATCTGATCAGGGCTGTGTCTCCCTGTTTGTATTCCTTGACCTTGGTGCAGCCTTTAACACCACTGATCATTCCATTCTTCTGGATAGACTAGAAAATGTTGTGGGAGTTAAAGGAATGGCCCGCTCCTGGCCTAGCTCTTATTTAACTGATCACTATCAGTTTGTTGATGTAAATGATTATTGTATTTGCACTAGGACCACATGCAGGTAGAAGTAGGTTTTCTGATTACATAGTAACTCTGGACAACCTTTCTGTTTCTTCACATGCAGCAGTTAAAGACCTTGGTGTAATCATCGACTCCAGTTGATATTTGAAACTCATATCAGTAACATTACCTGGATAGCTTTTTTGATTTCAGAAACATTGCTAAGATAAGAAATATAATGCTACTACTGTCAGTAACATTGCTAAAAGCCTGACTTTGGACCAGCCTCCAAACATGGATGCTCTGGACTACACCTCCCAAGAATCACAGTGCCCCTCCTCACCAGAATACTAATTACATCACCTGTTACAAATTCACCTGATAATTACCCTGTCTACTTAAACCCTGCTCTAAAATTCACTCAGTGCAAAGTATTGTTCTGTCTTCCATACCTGACTTTACCAAGCTGTTTGATTTCTGACTGACTTGATGTTTAAGACCTCTGTTTAAGTTTATTCCTGACCTCATCTTCATGGCTGCTCTGTACTACTCTGTTTGCTGATTGAGTGACCTCCGCCCATATCCTGAGTATGATTTCTGGTCTACAATTTGGCTCTGTTTGCAGTTTGTGCCACACCCACTCTCCCCTGCAATTACATTCATAAGTGTTTGCGCTATGACAGCATACTTTGCCTTCTATGGATGCAGCAGAGGAGGCAAAGCAGACTACGATCAATGCGCAGGGGCATCTGTTAGGAGAGCACCAGCAGATGATCAGCAATCTTAACACCAGGATGGTGCAGCTCATTGCTGTAGTGTTGCAGGCCATCCTCACATGCCCTTTGTCACCCATTGGTGCATCCTGAAGTATTCCTCTGCCTGAAAAGTTTCTGGAGAAGTTTCCAACTGCAAGGGATTCCTTCTTCAATGTTTATTGTACTTTTTGTCACTCATGGGGGTAACTGACAAATGCAAGATTTCTCAGTTCATTAGTCTTCTCACAGGTAATGCTCTCCAGTGGGCAAGCATAGGGTGGATGCATGGGTTGAACACACAAAGTTTTATGACCTTTTTCTGGAGCTCTTCACAAAAGTCTTTGACCATCAGCCTGAAAGAATAGAGGTCAGAGAGAGTTTACTGATGATCTGACAGGGAGAAAAGAGTGTCATGGAGTATGCACTGGACTTCCGCACCCTAGCCACCAACAGCGGTTGGAACAAGCCAAGACTGAAAGCCATGTTTCACCAGGGTTTGTGTCCAGAAGTACTCAGCAAGCTGGCCTGCCATGATGAACATCTCTCTCTGGACTCTCTTATTGACTTGGTCATCTGTCTTGATCACCTCATCCAAAAGCAACCCTCATTACAGCCATCTCCTGCTCCCTCTCCGAACATGAGCCCTTTAAGTCCAATGGAGGTCTCGCATACATGACTACAATGATCAGAGAGAGACAGAAGATGACATGAGGGCCTCTGCTTTTACTGTGGTGAAGCTGGCCATTTGATCTCCAAGTGCCCTACTCAAGCCCTGTGGGACAGCCAGCCCAGCAAAGCTATCAGCCCACCTAACCCGGTAAGTTCAGAAACCACTTGCAACTCACAATCCTTTCAAGTGCCTGTGTTATTAAAGCTGCCAGACTTGACCCATGTGCTTTGTGTTCATAGATTCAGGGTCAGAAGGAAACTTCATTAACAGCATGACTGTACAGAAATGCCACCTGACCACCCACAGACTTCTGAAACCAATCAAGCTAAAAGTCATCGACAGGGGTCCCATAGGTGAGGGATTGGTTTCAATGTGCACAACCCCCCTCAAGATTCAAGTGGGAGCCATTCACAGTGAACACACATCCTTAGTCATCACCCAAACTGCACACCATGATTTAATATTGGGATACCCTTCGCTCCAACTCCACGATCCTCTGATATCATGGCAATAATGGGACATTCTTCAGTGGTCTCCTTCCTGTTTTCAGAACTGCTTGAAACTTCCCCAACTAATGCTGTCATTCATCTCTGTAGAGAGCCTTCAGCCTGATTCCCTTGACAACATTCTTTCCTGTTACCTCGACCTAAGGGAGGTATTCAGTAAAGGGAAAGTCTGTGATCTGCCTCCTCACTATCCCTATGACTCTGCTATTGAGTTCCTCCCAGGCTTGACTTCTCCTCATATCTGCATTTACCCTTTGTCCTTAACTAAGCAAGCTGCTATGGAAGAGTATATACAAGAAGACTTACAGCAGGGGTACATTAGATCCTCAATGTCATCTTACTCAGCAGGGTTCTTCTTTGTTGAGAAGAAGGGAGGGAGTCTCCAGCTGTGCATAGACTATCAGGGCCTGCATCAGATCACAGTTAAATACCCTTACCCACTCCCGCTGGTGCCTTCAGCCCTAGAACTGCTCAGATCAGCCAATATCTTTTTGAAATTAGACCTTTGTAGTGCCTACAACCAGGTCAGGATTTGTGAGGGTGATGAGTAGAAGACCATGTTTAACACCACTACGGGCCACTTCGAGTATCTGGTTATGCCTTATGGCCTTTCTTGCATGCCAAGTGTCTTCCAGTGTCTCATTAATGACATACTCAGGGACATGTTGGGGAGGTTCGTTATGGCATTTATTGATGACATCCTAACCTACTCCCCAGATGAGAACATCTACCACAAGCATGTCATGTCAGTGCTCTCTTGCCTGCTCCAGAACCACCTGCATGTAAAGGCAGAAAAATGAGTTCCATGTCAGACAGATCTTGTTCCTAGGTTAAATTATCAGCTCAGAGGGGGTGAGCATGGACCAGGCCAAAGTTACAGCTGTGACATCATGGCCCACTCCTACTTCTTTCAAGGAGTTGCAGCACTTCCTGGGTTTTACACATTTCTATTGTTGCTTCATCCACCAGTTCAGCACCATTGCAGCCCCTCTCAACTCACTCCTGAAGAATGTACCCTGTTGTCTCCATTGGAGTCCTGCAGCCAATCAGGCCTTCAACAAACTCAAGTCGGCATTTACCACAGCTGCCATTTGACAGCATCTGGATCCTTCTAAGCCCTTCATTGTGGAGGTGGACACATCTGAAACAGGAGTAGGAGGGGTTCTGTCTCAGTGCCTCAGAGAATGATCCAAGCTTCACCCAGTCGTGTTCTTCAAGAAGTTCACGCCTGTCAAGACGAATTATGACATCAGTAATTGAGAGCTCTTGGCTATCAAGCTGGCCCTAGAAGAAGGGCAACACTAGCTGTAGGGCACAGTGCACCCATTCATGATCCTGACTGACCACAAGCATCTGGAGTACTTAAAGACTGCTAAACATTTGAACCCCTGTCAGGCCAGATTGGCTCTATTATTCACCAGATTCCAATCTCGTATCACTCCAGTTCCAGAAACACCAAGGGTGATACTCTCTCCCAAGTCAACACATCCTCATCACACTCTTCCAAACCCACCACTAACCTTCCACCCAAATGTTTCCTGCAAGCCATAACCTAGGACATCGACAGGGAGATCAGACAGGTACAACCCACAAGTCCTCCTGAAAACTGTCCACCCACACTTTTACATGTCCTACCCAAACTCAGAGGCAAACTCATCACCTGGGTGCACTCCTCTTCTGCCACCGGACACTCCAGCATCCATCACACTTACCAATTTCTCCAGAACAAGTACTGGTGGGAAAATATGATCTCAGACATCAACCATTTTGTTTCCTCGTGCTTTGTCTGTGCCCAAGCCAAGGTTCCGAGAGCTCCTCCTGCTGGTAAGCTATGTCCTCTCCCAGTACCTCAGTGGCCCTGGTCACACATCGCTATTGACCATCACTGACCTACCCCAGTCACAAGGCAACACAGTCATTCTGGACATCATTGGTAAGTTTTCAAAAACACTCAAGCTCATCCCACTACCAGGTCTTCCCACTGCCTTTGAAACCACCAAACTATTATTCACCCATATCTTCTGCTACTATGGCATCCATGAAGACATAGTCAGTGACTGGGGTCCCCAGCTCATTTCAAGACTATGGTCATGGTTCATGGACAGACTGGGAGTGTCTATTAGCCTCACTACTGGATATCACCCACAGTCCAACATCCAAGCAGAACAAGCGAGCCAGGAGGTGTGTTGTTTCCTCTGCATATTTTGCACATGGAATCAGAAGGACTGGGCACAATTTCTTTCATGGGCCGAGTATGCACAGAATTCTCTCAAGCATTCAGCCACTCAGCTAACCCCATTCCAGTGCATACTCAGATACTAACCTCTGCTCTTCCTGTGGGATGATGCTTCTATGCAGATTCTGGCCATAGACTCATGGTTCCAGAGGAGCCAGCACTTATGGGAAGAGGTTCATCAGAGACTAGAAAGTGTCAACACTAAGTACAAACACTACGCCAACAAGAAGTGCCACCCCAGAGTATGCCCTAGGTGATTGAGCATGAGTTTCTACAAAGGACCTCTGGGAAGCCAATTCCTGCGAAAGCTACAAGCCAGATACGTTGGTCCATTCAGAGTTCAATGTAAGATCAACGAGGTCTCATTCATTCTTGAGCTTCCTGCTCACAGTAAGATAGTGCCCACATTTCACGTCTCCTGCCTCAAACCTATCCAAGTTCCTCTAGCTTCTGATACACCCACCCAAGAACCCCCCCCCCAGACATTGAAGGAAAGCCCATCTACCAGGTCAACAAGATCCTCAGTTCCCACCACAGACAAGGACAACTTGAGTACTTGGTCAACTGGGAGGGTTACAGCCCAGAGGAACATAGTTGGGTAGATGGGTCAGTTCAAAGGACATCTTAGACCCCCTCCTCACCCAAGAATTCCACCCTGACAAACCTGCACCAAGAAAGAGAGGTCAACCAAGGAAAGAAGTTGCTCCCAGAGGGATTTCTGTCAGTACCAATGCTAAAAGCCTGAGTTTTGAGCAGCCTCCAAACATGGCTGCTCCAGACAACACCTCCCAAGAATGACAGCAACCCTCGTCACTGGAATACTAATTACATTACCTGCCAACAATTCACCTTTCACCTGATAATTACCCTGTCTCCTTAAATCCTGCTCTGACATTCACTCAGTGTGAAGTATTGTTCTGTGTCCCGTACCTGACTTTACCAAGCCATTTGATTTCTGACTGACTTGCTGTTTAAAACCGCTATTTACATTTATTCCTGACCTCGTCTTCATGTCTGCTCTGTATTACTCTGTTTGCTGATGGATCAACCTCCACCTCTTTCCTGACTATGATTCCTGCTCTACGATTTGGCTCCATTTGCAGTTTGCATTGCTCCCGCTCTCTGCTGTAATTGCATGCATAAGTGCCTGCACTCTGACAACTACATGATGCAGAAAAAAATAGTTCATGCTTTTGTTACCTCAAGGTTGGATTATTGTAATACCTTACTTCCTGGATGTTCCAATAAGTGCATAAACATGCTCCAGTTAGTTCAAAATGCAGCAGCAAAAGTCCTTACTAGAACTAGAAGATATGACCATGTCACACCTATCTTATCCACATTTCACTGGCTGCCAGTCAAATTTCTTATTGATTATAAAATACATCCCCGATTCCAAAAAAGTTGGGACAAAGTACAAATTGTAAATAAAAACAGAATGCAATGATGTGGAAGTTTCAAAAT
>JAPEKO010000001.1:20032860-20045029 GCA_027576075.1 Cathorops hypophthalmus
GGAGAACATGCAAACTCCACACAGAAAGGCCCTCGCCGGCCCCGGGGCTCGAACCCAGGACCTTCTTGCTGTGAGGCAACAGCGCTAACCACTACACCACCATGCCGCCCTCCTCAGAACCTTCTTTTCAAAATTGAAGATGGAACAGATGGAGTAAAATACAGGAGCAATTAGAAGAAAACTTGTTTCAGTCTGCTTGAAAAAAAGGCTTGGGAGAAACTTTACCTTTCAAAAGGACAATGGTCCCAAACACAAGGCCAAAGCAACATAGAACAGATTAAAACCAAAACGCTGACAAACAATATCCAACCAACTTGAAGCAACTCTATCTTGAAAAAATGGCTGAAAATTACTACTGGTGTGCAAAGCTAGTAGGAATTTATCCCAAGAGACTTAATGCAGCAAAGGATGGTTCTACCAAGTATTAGTCTGAATGGGTTGAATACTTATGCAAGCAGCATTTTTGAATTTTCAAGTTTTTTATGGGTCTGCTAACAAAAAATGAATTTTTACTTTGAAAATTTACTTTTAAGAACATATTGTTTGCGATAGAAATACTAGCTAGAACAATCTGTGTAAGTTGAATACTTTTACAAGACACTGTATAGTTGCAAAAAAAATGTGTTGAACCAATAAAAGAATTACAGAATACCATACCTTATCTTAGTTTGGGTGTCTCCTTTGGTCTATACTGGTTTATACTGTAGGGAAGTTTATTTTTTAATGCAGGGAATTTGCAAAAAAAAAAAAGGGAGACCCAAGCTAAAGTAGCAAAATGTGGGTTGATAAGAAATACCATGCTGAGTTTAGTACCTGGGACACACTCCACAACTAAAGCTGTTTTGACATTTATAATAGTCTTGCAAATACAGAATTTATTTATTTATATTGAAAGCATTCATCTTCCCAGAAGTATTCACAGATAGCCTGTAGACAGCGGTAATACATTAAGATTGCGAAATGTCAATAAATTCAACAGAAGGAGATGCACACCTGCACACTCACCAGACTGTTCTTGCCAAGCTTGTGAAGGACCTGGCTTGGAAGGACCAATCCTGCAAAGGAAGTGTCCTTGACACTGAGAAACACCCACAGCTCATTGTCATGTTCAAGTTCACCAGACTTTTAACCTAGCACATCTGTTCCTCATCTCACATAACCACCACCACACAGCATACAAGTCACACACTTCAGTCTCACACACACACACACACACACACACACACACCACAAAGTAATGCTCAGTGTGCTATACCTGACTTATCAAGCCTGTTTACTTCATGGTGATATTCTAGTTTTGACTTTGTTCCCTGGATTTTGTGATATTGGATTCTGCTCTCGTGAAGTTGTTTGTTGATCACCTGAATATTGCCTGTCTTGTGATTCCAATTTTGCTCCATGTTTTTGCATCTGTCTGCCCATTTTATGCAACTTCTTTATTGCAATTTCACCCACTTACTGACTGAGTCCTGACAGATTACTTTACCCATTTCATGGAGGTAACAGGAAAAGACAGCTGCTGAGGTGCAGTGTCAGCTCAGGGACGATGAATGAGAAAGCACCTGCAACACATGAATGAATTGGACAACAAAATTAATCAGTGCTCCAAGACTTTGTCTTTATGTCCCACCAAGCTCCCACTGTGCCTCCAAGTTCATGCTTTTCCCATCCAGAAAAGTTTTCAGGATAGACTTCCTAGTGCAAGGGATTTTAATTCCAGTGCTCTCTTAACTTTTCTGCTCAAGTGGTCCCCAGAGGTCAAATGCACAGGCTCACATGGAGTGACACGCCCTGCATTGGCCAACCACTTTCCCGTTGCCTTGTGGGTAAGTCGAGGATGACAAAGGCTAGGGGAGCACACCCTGAGAGAAAAGCAACATGTGTGGCGGCATGTGACAGGAGGTTCTCTGAAAGACTGGAGTTCCGGCAGCCTCCTGCAGCTGTGGAAGAGTGCTGGTCATCTTGGGCTTTCCCTCACCACCAGGTCCCACCCTCTCACGGTGAAGAATGTTGCTGGGAAATGCGCACCCTCAACAGCACTCTAAATAATGTCTTTGCGCAAGTATCCACTTCTGCCTTGGTGAGACCAGCAACAGGAAACAAAGTCTGGCGGCGATAAGGTGTCTGGTGACGGGAGCAGGTTTGAATGCACTGGGAGCTACTAGTCAGATCCCTGCATGCCAGTGGCACAGGGCTATTTATGGTCGCCAGCAGCTGGGCTGAGTGGCAGCTGCTCTCGGCAGACCCCTGTGTGACTGAGCAGCCCTATTTAGGAGCCACACTGCTCACCCCAAGTGGGAAGGGGCCTAAATAAGGTGGCCTAAAAATTGCCCACTCAGAGTATCCTGGATAGGCTACCGCACTTATCAGGACATTCCACTCTGCAGTCGAAATAAATGCAAGAAAACTGTCCCTCTTAAACTGACAACATGGAACATTCGAACCCTGCTGGATGCCAATGGTGAAAGACTTCAGTGAAGAACTGCACTCATTGCAGCAGAACTCAACGGCTACAACATTGACATTGCTGCTTTGAGTGAGACAAGGTTCCTGGACGAAGGCTCCCTGAAGGAGGACACCTACACATTCTTCTGGAAGAGATACCATGCAGGAGGACAACAAAAGCATGGTGTAGGACTTGCAATAAAAAATAGCCTCCTACCAAGACTCACTGAAACACCGATTGGCATAAGCAAAAGGCTCACGTCACTCAGGATCCCTCTGGCTAAGAAACGCTACACTACCCTCCTAAGTGCCTATGCACCAACACTACCATCAGGGGATGACATGAAGGACCACTTCTATCAATCACTAGATGAGGTTCTCTGTCATATACCCAAGGAAGACAAGATCCTTTTGCTGGGTGATTTCAATGCTAGAGTGGGGAAAGACAACAAGGTATGGAGTGGTGTCATTGGTCGGCATGGCATTGGTCATGTCAATGCAAACGGTCTGTGTTTGCTAAGCCTCTGTGCTGAGCATGGCCTGACCATCACAAACACACTCTTCCAGCTCAAAAACAAACATAAAACATCCTGGATGCACCCATGCTCCAAACATTGGCACCTGCTGGATTACATCATTACATACAGACGGTCTGAGATAAAAGACGTCTTACTCACTTGTGCAATGAGAGGCGCTGAGTGCTGGACAGATCACCGGCTCATCATGACCAGGCTCCTGGAGAAAGTACACCCTGCTGTCCGTCTCCAGAAGCCAAGAAAGAAGAAGCTGTACTAGAAAAGTCAACTAGAAAAGGCTGAGAACCGGAACAGCCTCCGTCTCTCATTGGCTGAAAACCTGGAAGACACTGAGTTTCTCCTGAGCACAGATGACTCCAGAGATGAGAAGTGGTCTTCTGTGAGCTCTAGGCTCTATGAGGCAGCTTCCCAATCCATCGAGTACAAGGGCAGAAAGCAACAGGACTGGCTCAGTGACAACAAGGGCACAATAACTTCCATACTGAAAGGCATGCACAAAGCACATAGTGCTGTCCTCACAAATCCTATATCAACTGCTCTCCAGCAAAAATGGCAAGAATCGAGGAGAGAGGTGCAGTCAAGATTGCATGCCCTGGAGAATGTGTGGTGGATATCAAAGGCAAATGAAATATAATCTCATGCTGATAGAAATTATATGCACGACTTTTATGATGCAGTAAAAATGATCTATGGCCCAAGAAACTGCTCAATCTCCCCCCTGAAGTCTGGCGATGGTACCACCCTCAAAGGACCAGAACCTGATCTCAAAAAGGTGGGCAGAACACTTTCAAGCTCTGATGAACCAGCCCTCCCTAGCAGATCCCTCAGTCCTGGATGAACTACCTGTCCACCCCACCATCCAAGACCTTGACCATCTACCAATCCTTGAAGAGATTCATCATGCAGTAAGGTTGCTAAAGAACAACAAGACCTCTGGCCCTGACAACATCCCTGTGGAGATCTTCAGACAGGGAGGCTACCTCTGCACCTGTGCACTTTTCCTCTTTATCTCACATGTATGGAACACCGAAACTGTGCCCCAGCAGTGGAAGGATAGTAACATCATTCCCATATACAAAGGCAAAGAAGACAAGTCCCTCTGTAGCAACAACCATGGCATATCACTCCTGGCTGCTGCTGGAAAAGTCCTGGCCAAAGTTATGCTACAGAGGCTGGTGAAAAACATATCAGAGGAGCTGCTGCCTGAGTTTCAGTGTGGGTTCAGGAGAAACAGGAGTACTGTGGACATGGTATTCACAGCATGGCAACTCCAGGAGAAGTGTAGGGAGCAACATCAAGACCTCTTCCTTGACCTGTCAAAGGCCTTCGACACAGTCAACAGGGAGATCCTATGGAAAATCCTTCTGAAGTTTGGTTGCCCACAAAGGTTTGTTAACATCCTCCAGCAGTTTCATGAAGGCATGATGGCACGTGTGACCATCGGAGGTCAGGAATCCGAGCCATTCAGGGTGTACACTGGTGTACATTAGGGGTGCATCCTTCCTCCATTTTTAAAAAAAAAACATTTTCCTCCTGTGCATCTACTGCTCCACAAGGACATCGAGAGAGACAGTGGAATTACCTTGGACGTCAGACTTGATGGGAATCTGTTTAACATCTGAAGGCTCCAAGCAGCCACAAAAACAACATCTGAGCACATCATTGAGCTACAATATGCCGATGACTCTGCAGTCATGGCCCATACACCAGAAGCACTGCAAGTCACCCTTGCAGCTGCTGCAAAGGCATATGGCAGGATGGGGCTTTCCATAAATGTGGCCAAGACTGAAGTAATATGCCAGTGGGCCTCTACTTCTCCACTCCACTCACCAACCTTCCACTGTCTCTGACAAACCACTTACAATAGTGGAATCCTTCAAATACCTGGGCAGTTTCCTCTCTGACGACTCCAGCATCGACAGAGAGATACAAAACCGGATTAAACATGCATCATCTTCCTTTGGCTGACTCAGAAAAAGGGTCTTCCAAAATAAAGACCTCCACACCAAAATATCAGTCTATCTGGCAGTCCTCATTACAACTCTCCTCTACACCTGTAAGACGTGGACCCTGTACAGTCGCCACCTCAAAATGCTTGAGGTTTTCCACATCAGATGCCTCCAATGCATCCTGGGAATAACCTTGAGTGACCAAGTGCCCCATACTGAAATCCTCCGCAAGACCAACTGCGTCAGTATGGAGGCCATCATCACCTACCTCACAAGGTGCTGCATGGCCAGCTTGTTGGCTGCCGCCTGGCAGGGGGCTAGAAAAAATGTTACAAAGACCAACTGAAGATGACTATGAAAAAGTGTGGTTTGAACCCAAGCCAGCTGGAGGACATTGCCACCCAACGCTCCATCTGGCAGCAGCTCTGTCAGCAAGGGGTGCAGAATTTCGAGGAGGACCGAGGAGACCGACGGACCAGGATATGCTTGAAGAGACATGAAGCCAGGTCCACACCCATACCCCCAGTCAGTGCCCTTAACTGTTCTGTCTGTGGCAGGCAGTGTGGCTCACGGATTGGACTTTATCACATGAGAACTCACAAGTAGCAGAGGCAGGATTGTCATCATCGGATATGACGGACATCCTTAAGCAAGTACTGTAAGTGTGTGTGTGCGTGTGAGATAGAGATAGAGGTGATAATGTACATGTGCCACAATATTACCAAGCAAACTGATGTTATAATACAAAACAGTTGTTGTGGTATTTAAATGCCAATTTAAGATTATCTGTGCCTCAGTGTATTCCCAGGATTAATTCAAGTCAGGTTATTTCTATAGTGCTTTTAACAACAGACATTTTCGCAAAGCAGCTTTACAGAAAAATAATTTTAAATATGTAAACTAATTGTATCCCTAATAAATGTATTTACTGCTGATGAGCAAGCCTGAGGTGACGGAAGCAAGGAAAAACTCCCTCAGATGACATGAGTAAGAAACCTTTAGAGAAACCAGACTCAAAAGGGAACCCATTCTCATTAGGGTGATAACAGATAGCATGATTATAAATAACCTTTCATCTATAACTGTGTCCTATGTAGTCACAAAGTACAATTGTGTAACCAGGAAATTCATTATAGTTTTAGCATGAAGTCTATTTTGTTGAAGTTATCAACTGTTCATTGATGGAGACTTGAGAGCAAGACTGCTCATGACGACTAAAAGTCCTAAAGTTTTCATGGCAATTGTAGTCCTTAGCCATAATAGTAAAACTAGGTGTCCAGAGCAATCTTTTAAGTGCATCTTTTGACTGTCCATATGGGGCCATCCTCCACAGGATTGATGTGATGAGACTTCAGCCAAGATGTAGGGCATCAGGATGGATCAGACAGGTCTGAAGAACAGAAGAGGTCAGTGTCACTGGTGTCTCAGGATCGACATGTAACTTGTCAGAGAGAGAGAGAGAGATTTTTAAAATAAACTTTATTACAATTCACAGATACATAGTACATCAAGTCATAGGAGGGTATAAAAACACAAATAATCTAGTGCAAATTTTTACGATGCAATTCATTAATCCTCACTGACAGCACATAAAGCTCCTCCACAGCACCATTTTTCTTTAAAAGATTCAATATCCTGCATGAGTTTATAAAAACGAAAGTCAATCATTATTCTAGATTTGACCAAGGCTGAAAATAAAATCAGTACATCATCCCCAGGTTGAAGGTCAATCTTATTCTTTCTGCTGATATAGACTGCCATTTTTGCTTGGCCTAAAATAAAATTCAGCAGTTTGCAAACATTTTGCCTACACTGAACATATTTAAAACCAAAAATAAAAACTTCCATTGAAAGCTTTTTGTTAAAACAATCAAATAACCACTGCAGGCACAAAAACAAAGGCCTCAGCCTCACACAGTGCATAAAAACATGAAAGACAGTCTCCCTTAAAAAACAAAAAGGACACTCATGACCAGTACCAGGATTAATAACAGATAAAAATGCATTGGTAGCAATAGCTCCATAGAGTATTCTCCACTGCAAGTCACCCACCCTCTTGACTAATGGTGGCTTGTAAAGTGCTCTCCATTCAGGGGTAGCACCCTGACCCACCTTTAGAACGGTGCGCCAGGGTGTGTCCACCCTCTTATGCAAAACCCTCTTGTTGAGAACCTTTACACAGGCTTGATACAACTTCTTGCAATTTATAGTGCTAAAATCCATGACTGTCAGATCTTTTAATTCTAAAAACACACCAGTACTCCCGTCTAAATTGGGAGAAAGAACAAGATCAGGGAAGTCATCCTGTACATCAGGGCTAGTTGCCCCTGCACAATAGCCACGGATCAGCCTAAGTTCATCCACAGTAAAAGCCGCTCGCCTCTTCTCTAGTATTTGGGCAGTTATCCTTGGAGATCTTACCCCTAAGACACCTGACATGTCTCCCACATTTGAAAAGTCTGGTCCTGCCAAATCTAACACGTTTTAAAGTCACAACTTTTGAGTTAAAAAGAATTGCTTTCAATGCAGGAAAGCCTCCAGAAGCAGCATCCAGACGCATTCCGCAGACCAAAGGCTCCTGCAGAAGCCAATATAAGGAGGTGGTAGGTCCTTTCTTCTGTACATTAAAAAAGCCCCATATCTTAAAAAGACTTTGATAAAAAGGTGGTAGGTCCAGGTTGTCCATTTTGTGCGGTGCCATTAAAAATAGGGACTTGTCTAGCCCCAGCCCACCAAAGGATTGCAATATTCCACAATTCACAGACCTCCAGGCAACATCTGAAGGCCCCATCAACAGTCTCTTGATAAACTGCAGACGAAAAGCCGCGGTCCTACCTTGCAGGTGTATAAGACCTTGCCCACCTTCATCCTTGGGCAAGAATAAAATCGACTGTGGGACCCAATGTAAGTTGTCCCAAAAAAAGTTAACCATGACAGATTGCATTTGATTTAAAAGATCTGTTGGAGGATCTACACAGGCTAAATGGTGCCAAAAAGATGAAGCAACCAGATTGCTTAGTACAAGTGTGCGACCCCTGTAGGACATTTTTGGCAGCAACCATTTCCATTTATCAAGACGACCCTTTACTTTCTCAATTGCACCTTCCCAGTTCTTTTGCACAATCTGTTCATTGCCTAAAAAAACACCTAGATATTTTAAACCATCTTTTTTCCAATGCAAACCATCTGGTAGAAAACATTCACCTTTTAACCAATGACCCAACAATAGAGCCTCACTTTTTGGCCAGTTGAATTTGGCTGATGACAAAATTCCAAAATCCTTGAGTATTTTCAACAAGGCTCTCATGTCTGTCACCCCACTAATCAAAGTGGTTATGTCATCAGCGTAAGCTGACAACTGCAAAGACTTGACAGAACCTGGTATAGTTACACCCTTTAGTTTCAATCTTAATTGGTGCAAGAGAGGCTCTATCACTATTGAATATAGCATTCCAGACAAGGAACAACCCTGTCTCACACCTCTGTTTACTTTAAAAGGAGCACTTGAGCCACCATTAATCTTCAGAATACTCTCCACATCACTGTACAGAACCTTGATCTTGTTAATAAAGACTTCACTAAAACCAAAGGCAGCTAAAACATCCCATAGATATTTGTGTTCCATGCAATCAAAGGATTTCTCTTGATTTAAAGAGATCAGCCCAACATCAATCCCCAGGATTTTAGAAATGTCTATGACATCACAAATAAAAGAAACATTATCAAAAATAGACTTACTGGGAACACAATAAGTTTGACCAGGATGGATGACCTGTTCAATTACTTTGCTTAGCCTGTTGGCTAGTACTTTGGGCAACAATTTGTAATCACTACACAGAAGTGAAATGGGTCTCCAACTCTTTGTCAGTGAGGTCACCTTTTTTGGGGAGGAGGGTGAGGACTGCTCTCCGGCAACTCACCAGCAGCAACCCTCCAGCTATGCTGTCACTGAGTACCTCTAGCAAGCCTCTGCCTACCATTCCCCAAAAAGCCTTATAAAACTCAGCTGGAATTCCATCCAGACCAGGGGCCTTGCCAGCATCCATCCCCTGAAGGGCATTCTCCAGTTCCTCCATAGACATAATGGCATCAAGCTTAGCCAAAGACTCAGCTAACCCCTGAGGTAGGTTGTCTAAAAAGACATCATAAGAACCTGGTCATTGCTTAATTCACTACTGTATAGATCTTTATAAAAATGGACATCTCTTTTCCGAATCTCAGAAAAATCAGTCAACAGCATTCCAGATTCTCCACGCAATGCATAAATGAATCTCCTCTGTCCATTTTTCTTTTCTAGACTGAAGGAAAAATTTGGATGGTACATCCATCTGATCAACACTTTGGAAATGTGACCGTACTAGAGCACCCTGTACTTTGGTTCCTAAAAGATCAGCTAAAGTACTCCTTATCATGGTTAAATTGTCAATATGGTCAGTGTTTCCAATAGTTGGAGCTAGATTTTGTGTTTCTAGCAAGTCTTTCTCCAAAGACTGTATAGATCAGGTTATGTCTCCTGTGATGTTTTGAGTATACTGTATACATAATTGTTGGATTTGTAATTTCCCCACATCCCACCATTGCTGCAAATATTTAAAAGAGGATTTATTTGATATAAAATAATTCCAAAAAAACTAAAAACTTCTTTAAAATACTTGTCATGAAATAAAGTTGTATTAAAATGCCAGTACACACTCCTTGGTTTTATGGAGCTCAAAGTAACCACACACTGTACCAGACTATGGTCAGAAAAAAAAACTTACAGGTGTAATCATACAGTTCCTAAAAATGCTGAGATGTTTAAAACAATAAAACCTGTCAAGCCTAACCAGGGACAAAGCATTGTCATGTGCAGGGGCCCATGTGTATTGCCTCTGCTCTTTATGGAAATTCCTCCATATATCTCCAAGATCATGTGCCTTGATGCACTGAATAAGTTTTTTTTTACGGGAGAGCATATGTGGTTCCTATCTATATTTTGCACAGTGCAATTGAAATCACCTCCCAAGAACAAATATTCATCACCGCTGCACCCAAGCAGAGTAGTAGACATTAAATCTAAGAAAGACAGTCTTTCTGCAGCTTTTGTTGGTGCATAAACACAAATAAAAACCAACACATGATTTTCAAAACAAGCCCTAACTTAAAATTCTATCCTTCAGTACCTCCATGACATCATAAAACACTGGTGTAAAACTCTTAATGAATAAAATCGCAACACCTCCACTAACAGAGGTATTGTGACACAAAAGAGACAACCCCTCCCACTCCACAGCCCATTCTGCAGTGTTATCAGTGCTGCTATGTGTCTCCTGTAACAACAGCACATTGAGACGTTTATGTTTAGAAAGTTCATAGAGCTCCGCTCTCTTTAAGTGTTGTCTTGCTCCATTAACGTTTAAGGAGGTAATGCAGATCTCACTCATGGGCATAAGCAAAGGAAAATAAAAAAACAAGCCACTAGATCAAAGAAAACAAAAATAAAAAGAAACTAAGTATTTTTTTTATCCATCATCAACATATAAAACAACGATCTACATTTGACTACCGCCGTGAGATGCCTCTAAAAGGCCAGTTAGTTTTGTTAAGATTGTCTTAATTCTGTAGCCCTCCTTATCAGTAAAACTTCCTCCTGCCATGAATTGCCTTGTTTTAGATGTAAACTGTTCAGCATCTGGAAAAAAAATCGTCAACACGAACATTCCTCGCATGTTTGGTATCTACCAGAAACCTTTCAATATCAGTGATGGTGTATCCCTGGTTTGAAAAACCACTTTGTCGTAAAGAGCAAATAATGCTACAATCAGATGCTTCACCCTCACTTTCCCTGTCAGTAGAACTTGCATCAATTTGTGTGCCCCTTTTCTTAGCTTGAGTGTGGGATTGAGACTGCCTTCTCCTCTTTTGAAGTGATGCTACCGGCTTTTTAAACACATTCACATCTGCCTCTGTGGGAAAGTTTACTTCCCCAGCCAAGACTTCCTCAACAGAACCTACTGACACATTACTGTTTTGAGAGTTATCGATAGATAGTTCCAGCTCGTCACTAGGAATATCTTCCTCAACCTGAGCAGCAGGGACACCCTGGTCAGTGGGGCTAGCCTCAGGTGCTGCCTCCTGAGAGAGCATGCCTGTTCCTTCACCCGATGCCTGGGCTACACCAGCCTCTGCACCTTCTGCAGGAACACCACCATTAGTAGTCTGCCCCTCTTTGACTGTTTCATTGGTCTCATTCGAATCTTTATTATTATCTGAAGCATCCTGACTTGCAGGGCAAGCATGCTTCAAATGCCCAAAATGTCCACATGCAAAACACTTAAGTGTACCCATTGTGACATACACAGCATAGTTAAAACCTTGTACTGGCACATTCAAAGTTAAATCTAGGTCCTTATTATTTTCTAGTATCATGTACACACCTCTGAAAAGGCACTACATGATTTAGAAGTGGAGATTTGCTCGCTATTGGTATCTTTTTAATGGTTGAAACCATTCTACCATAATGGGATAAAGCGTTTACCAAAGCATCACCCTTAATAAAAGGTGGAACATTGGATATAATCACTTTCCTCAAGGTGGCTGACAAGGGGATCACAGAAGTGAAGATGTCATTAATCACTACCCCTTGCTCAACCATGGAAATGGCTAAATCAAGAGTTTTAAGGAACAAAACAACTGCCCTGTTCATACAGGCCACTGATAAAATATTCCCATGTCCAACTATTTCACCAATGGCTAAACTGCACTTCTCAACACTGGCAGTAGTTGCTATTTAATGGCATTTGTTTAACTGGGTTCTCTTTATCTACTATTAGGACTTGTGTGAAAATCTGATGATGCTATAGGTCATATTTATGCAGAAATATACAAAATTCTAAAGGGTTCACAAACTTTCAAGCACCACTGTATTTAAGATCTAGATAATTAAAAAGTGGATAATGATGCCATTGTATGGAAGCAACTTTTTCTGTCTTTATATTTTACTGTGTCTATTTCCATTTTTTTATTAATACTCATTTAAATCAATCCAGATGCCTGTAAGACCTAGGATGGGACAGTATGCAGAAAATTCTAGTTCATACTATTGCTGGGGGGGTGGCACGGTGGTGTAGTGGTTAGCCCTTTTGCCTCACAGCAAGAATATCCGGGTTCAAGCCCCGTGGCCGGCAAGGGCCTTTCTGTGTGGAGTTTGCATGTTCTCCCCATGTCTGTGTGGGTTTCCTCCGGGTGCTCCGGTTTCCC
>JAPEKO010000001.1:20826454-20840322 GCA_027576075.1 Cathorops hypophthalmus
AGTCAGCTGGGATAGGCTCCAGCTTGTCTGCAACCCTGTAGAACAGGATAAAGCGGCTAGAGATAATGAGATGAGAGGACAAACAAACTAAACCCAAATCCCCCCATGACACAGCAGGGAATGGTCTGGTCCAATGAGCTGGATGCCATATTTAAGAATGCTCCGCCCTTAGCCTCGCCTTTGGCTCCACTAGGTAGTAACCTCCCACCACGGTAACTCAAAGAAAGAAATAATTAATAACAGAATTAAGATAGCAAAAACTAATAGTGAACCCTCCATTGCTAAAGTGTGTGCACTCACTAAAACAATATATGGCTCAAAGCAAATAAACTGATTTTAAATGAAATTAAGTATGTGAACTTGTGTGATAGGAAATGTTTGGTATGGCTGACTACAAATGAAACAAAATGGAGTGAGTGTGTCTGTATGTCAGCATATGTGGCTGGCTATCACAGTACCCAATGCCTCGTATTGATGAGTTGCTCAATCAACTAGGCACTGCTTGTTTTTATTCGACACTGAATTTGACAGACGAATGTTGGCAGATCCCCTTGACTCCACTATTCCAAGAGAAAATGACCTTTTCCACACCATTTGGCTTACACCAGTTCATCACACTTCCTTTTGGGCTGTTTGGGGCGCCCGCAAAGTTCCAGTGGCTTATGGATAGGTTCCTCTGCCCCCACACCACCTATGCAGCCGCATACCTGGACAATATCATTATTTATAGTAATGACTGGCTGCAGCATCTAGAACACCTAAGGGCCATCCTTAGATCGCTGAGGCGAGCGGGTCTCACAGCCAACCTGAAGAAGTGTGCGATTGGGCGGGTAGAAGTATGGTATCTGGGCTTCCACTTGGGCAATGGGCAGGGGCGTCCCCAAATTAATAAGACAGCAGCGATTACGGCCTGCCCAAGACCAAAAAGGGGATGAGACAGTTCCTGGGGCTGGCTGCTATCATAGGTTTATACTTAGTTGTTCAGACATCACCAGCCCACTGACTGATCTCACTAAAATGGGGCACCAGACCTGGTCCAGTGGACGGAGCAATGCCAGCAGGCTTTCTCTGAGGTAAAGGCTGCACTGTGTGGGGGGCCACTGTTACACTCCCCTAACTTTTGTCTCCCCTTTGTTTTGCAGATGGATGCATCGGACAGAGGGCTGGGGGCTGTTCTGTCCCAGGAGATGGAGGGGGAGGAATGTCCCATGCTGTACATCAGCCAGAAGCTGTTGGTGCGTGAGGGCAGGTACAGCATGATAGAGAAGGAATGCCTCACCATTAAATGGGCAGTCCTCACCCACCGCTACTACCTGCTGGGGCACCCTTTCACCCTCTGTTCAGACCATGCACCCCTGCAGCGGCTCCACTGCATGAAGGATGCCAATGCCTGGATCACCTGTTAGTATCTGGCACTCCAGCCATTTAAATTTGAAGTGGTCCACAGGCCAGGGGCACAGATGGTTGTGGCGGATTTCCTCTCCTGCCAAGGAGGGGGGAGTCAGCTGCAGGCCGGATGGCTCCCCGGCCTGAGTCAGGCAGTGGGGGTATGTGGCAGCAGGGGCATGGTCAAGCATTGTTTTGGGAATGGAGGGTGGAGTCAGGGAAGGTAAGTGGTAGTATCACTGCACCTGATGTGAATTAACCTGTCTTTGTGTGTCTCCTCCAATGACTGCACCCTATAAAAGAAGAGAGAGAGAAGAGAAAGGGAGCTCTCGCCTGACCAGAAATGTGTGAGAGTGAGTGAGCTAAAAAAAAATATATATATATATAAGTTTGTGAGAACTCAGTTCTGGCCTGCCGTGCTTCCGTGCTCCACCCACCTGCTCTGATTCTACAGATGTGTTTTTCTTTTTTTTTTTTCTGAAGTCCATGATTATTTCCATGGTTTTCTTTGTACTGAAGTTGAGACAGTTTTCCTTGCATCAGGCAGAAGTGTCCAGACCTCCTTCCTGTATGCCTCCTCGTTGTTGGTTATCAGACCTATTATGGTTGTCATCCACAAACTTGTACACTATGTTGGAGCTGTAGCTGGAGGTGCAGTCACTTGTGAATAAGGAGAAGAGAATTGGACTTAAGGGGACAACCCTGGGGGAGACTGGTGTTAAGGGTGACACTGGAGGTAGTGTGATGGCCCAGTCTGACATGCTGGGGTCTGTTGGTCAGGAAATCCAGGATCCACAAACAGAGGTTTGTATGCCAAGTGCTTGCAGTTTGTTGACCAGTTTGTATGGTCTGATGGAGTTAAAAGCTGAACTGAAGTCAACAAACAACATCCTTACATAGGTCTTGTGATTTTCCAGGTGAGTGAGGTCTATGTGGTGTGCTATTGCAATGGCATCATCAATGGATCTGTTGGCTGTGTAGGCAAACTGGTGTTGGTCATGGGTGGAGGGGATGCAGGCCTTTATGTGTCAGCACCAGTGTCCCAAAGCATTTCATGATTACTGGCATGAGAGTAATTGGCCAAGAATCATCCAGGCTTGAGATGGCTGAGGTTTTGGGTACAAGGATAATGGTAGTGGCTTTCAGACAGGTTAAGGTTAAGCTTCTTTTATTTGTCATTTCAACTATATACAGTTGGTACAGTACACAGATAAAATGAAACATTTCTCCAGAACCATGGTGGTACATTAAACATCATATCTACAATGTAAACATCATATCTACAATGTAAACATCACAGGACTACAGTCTACAACACAAAGTGCAAGAGTGCAATGAGTGCAACATTGCAGACAATAAATGACACAACATAAAGTGCAGACACAAACAAGATAAGGTGCAGAGTTGAGTGTGCATATTGAGGTAGTATGAAAAGGGAATAAATAAATGTAAACCTTGTGTGTGAGAGACATTGTAAACATTGGAAAACAATAGTGCCTTATTATCCACTGTGCACAGATTGCAGTGTGAGTGGTGTGTTCAGCAGTCACTGAGTATCAGTCCAGTCCCACAGAGTTGAGAAATCTGATGGCATGAGGAATTGAGTTAGTATATGAAAAAGGGAATAAATAAATGAGAGCGTGTGTGTGTGTGTGTGTGTGTGTGTGTGTGTGTCACACTCCCAGGCTCGCCTAACACTCTGGATTCCATTTCCCACAATCCCACTACCACATGCACCCAATCCACCAATCCGGAGCCGCTTCCTCGGAGTGGCTCCCCCAAGTTCTAATTGTTATCACCTGTACCTTTTTGTTTATGTCTGTATTTATACCTCTGTTTGTTTAGTTCTTTGCACAGTATTGCCTTCACATTTTCCGTGAGCCTACTGAACATTTGTATCTGATTGCATTTCCATGCATGACCCTTCTTGCCTTCCGGTTTCTTCCCATTTCGTCTAGCCCTTCTGTTTGTTTGCTCTTTTCTCTCACTTCCCGGTTTCTCGATCTCCGCCTATTTCTTGACTCTGACTTGCCTAGCCCTTGTGTTTATTCTGCCTGTGTTTTCTTGATTTCCGGTTCTTGGACTCTCGCCCATTTCAGGATTACGATTTGTCTAACCCTCATTACTCAGTTGGATTTCCCGGTATTGACCTGGCCTGGTTATTGCACATTGTCTTCTCTCACTGTGTCTATTAAAGCCCCGAGTTTGTTCTTAATCCGCGAGCATCTGGTCTGTCATTGCTGCATTACAGAATACTGTGCCGACATGCAGACAGCAGATTACACAGAGCTACAGGTGACACTTAGCAGTCAAGGACAGATGCTTGGACAACATCACCAGTGTTTCGACTCTGTGACCCAGTCCATCCAGAATCTTACTCAGCAGTAGGGTGAGCAGCAAAAACAGTTAGTACAGATCGCCGAAAGCATGATAGAAATCACAACTCAACTCCAATGACTCAGCCTCCCCAGTGCGCCCAGGGTCACTAACCAGGCTGCTTCCCCCACGGCAGGTATCTGTTCATTTATTGTCAGCAAGCTGGATAAATTTGATGGCTCACCGAATCAGTGTAAGGGGTTTTTGTTACAATGTTCTATTCTTTTGCGAATTCCCCCCAGAGCTCACACAAGGCTCGCATCTCCTTTATTTCTTGCCTTATGGGCAAGGCTTTAGACTGGGCTACCGCAGTTTGGCCTATTGTCCAATTCGACACTTACAACAACTTCATTAATGAATTTAATGCTGTTTTCAATCACACCAATGAAGGTCACTCTCAAGGGGAATCACTCAACTATTTACGTCAGGGTAATTGCTCAGTGTTGGACTGTGCCTTAGAATTTGTCACTCTGGCAGCTGGGAGTGGTTTGAATGAGCCGGCATTATTAGTAACATTTCGCAATGGTCTGAACCCTGACATACAAGCAGAGATGGCATGCAAGGACAACAGCCTTTCCCTAGAGAGGCTAATTTATCTCACTATTCACCTGGACCAACTGAAGCACAGGAGAGGTCAGCATAAATCCCTTACGGCTCCAGCTGCTACACTGGGTCCTCGTCGCCCATGTCCACTGCTGACCCGGACTCTTCAGGAGCCAGAAATCCCCAAGCCCATGCAGTGTGACTCCTTCCATTTGTCTGCAGAGGAGAGGCAACAACATCTCCATCAAGGACTGTCTTTATTGCAGAGTAGTGGGTCACCTCCTGAGTGACTGTCAACTCCGTCGACACAGCACTTTGGCATCAACACTGGGAAAGCGCGTGGAGCAGGCTCCACATGCTAATGTGGTGAGTGCACCCACTAAGGGGTTGGTCTCCAAGTCCTTCCTCCTGCCTGTGACTGTTTACTTCCCTCTGTCTGTGTGTTTCCAGCATTAATCAATTCTGGAGCTGAGGGGGATTTCATCCATGCCGAGCTGATGGAGCAACTCCAGATACCCGTGGAGACATTGGAGTGGCCACTGAGACTTATGGCTGTCAATGGGGACTCAGTTGGAGAAGGACTTCTTACCTGGGTCACAAAACCCATCAAGATGACTGACAGTGCTTTGCACTCTGAACAGATTTTTTTTTTTTTGTGTGTGTGTGTGTGTGTGTGTGTGTGTGTGTGTGTGTTAAATGCTTATGAGTATGCTATTATTTTAGGTTTGTCTTGGCTCAAAAAAAAAAACTAACCCCATCATATCCTGGTCTGATAAGGAAATACTCTCATGGTCCAGTTACTGTTATGATCATTGTCTCATGCTTCCCACAGCCTTGGTATCATCTACCACTATAGAAAGACCCAACGACAATGCCATAATTTCTGTACCCCCCGAATATAGTGATTTGCTAGAAGTATTTAGTAAAAAGAATGCTACCAAGCTTCCCCCTTATAGATAATATGACTGTTCTATTGAGTTACTAGATGGTGCGGTCCCACCTAAATCTAGGATATACCCACTTACTCAGGTAGAGGAGAAAGCTATGGAGGAGTATATTCAGGAGGCCTTACAACAGGGTTTCATCCGTCCTTCTACTTCCCCTGCTGCTGCAGAGTTCTTTTTTGTCAACAAGAAAGACTGGAGACTTAGGCCCTGCACTGACTATCATGGGTTAAGCCAAGTCATGAAACCATATTCCTACCCATTGCCCTTAGTTCCTGCAGATCTAGAACAACTTCGTGGAGCCAAATCTTTACAAAACTTGGTTTAATAAGAGCTTACAACCTAGTCTGAATAAGGGAGGGTGACAAATGGAAAACAGCATTTCTCACCACCAGGGGGCACTATGAGTATTTGGTAATGCCCTTTGGGTTACACAATGCCCTGTCTGCCTTTCAGGTGTTCATAAATTATGTACACCGGGACATGCTTGGCAAATATGTCATTGCATACATACATCACTGATATTTTGATCTACTCCCCAAATCTTGAAACTCATATTCGTCGTGTCTGTCCCGTCCTCACATGTCTGCTTGAGAATCAGTTGTTCATCAAAGGAGAGAAGTGTGAGTTTCACATCCCCTCCACCTCCTTCTTAGGTTATGTCATCAGTCCGGAAGGTGTTATTATGGACGATGAGAAAGTCAGAGCCGTAACTAATTGGCCCATCCCTACATTCATAAAAGAGCTCCAATGCTTCCTTGGGTTTGCTAATTTCTACAGTCGATTAATTCGTAACTTCAGTAGTCTTGCAGCTCCCATTAACACTTTATTGAAGGGCAGTACCAAGCAACACTTGTGGAACCCCTGGGCACAGGAGGCATTTGAAGCCTTCAAAGTCGCCTTCACCACTGCCCCTATCCTGAAGCATCCTGATCCCACTCGGCCTTTTGTAGTTGAGGTAGACGCCTCTGAGGTGGGCACTGGGGTGGTGCTGTCCCAGCGAGTAGGTGACCCCTGTAAACGACATCCTATTGCGTTCTACTCTCATAAACTTACCCCTGCCAAATGTAATTACAGTATCAGGGATCGAGAACTGCTGGCTATGAAACTAGCCTTTGAAGAATGGTGTCATTGGCTAGAGGGAGCTATGCATCACTTCCTTGTGTTAACCAATTACAAGAACCTAGAATATTTATGGTCAGCTAAATGGCTCAACCCCCGTCAGGCCCGGTGGTCCCTCTTCTTTTCCCATTTCAATTTTTCCATTTCTTATCACCCTGGTTCCCATAACACAAAAGCCGATGCCCTGTCCTGCATATATCCCAGTCCTGAAGCCTCTTTGGAAGCAGTCAATGTAATACCCCCATCCATTGTGGTTGCCCCCATTAAATGGGAAGTAGATGAAGAGATCGACTGAGAACTATCTGTCACTCCTGTCCCAAAGTCTTGTCCTGTTGGAAGTAAATATGTACCCACTCAATGCAGGGGTAAGTTAATTATGTGGGCCCATTCCTCTCTGCCATCTGGCCATCCAGGTGAGACCCATATGCACCAGTTATTAGCTGGCATATATTGGTGGGAGAACATGTTATCCGATATCCATAAGTTTGTTTCCTCGTGCACCACCTGTTCCAAATGTAAAACACCCAAAACTCTTCCTGCCAGTAAACTCATGCCCTTGCCTGTCCCTTCTCACCCATGGTCCCCTGTAGCAGTAAATTTTGTCACTGACCTTCCCCCCTCATAGAATTATACAGTCATTCTGACCATTGTGGATAGGTTCTCACATGGGGTTAGATTTGTTCCTTTTGTTAGCCTGCCCACTGCCTTTTGGACAGCTGAGACCCTTTTTTAATCATGTGTTTCATCTATTTGGTATCCCAGAAGACAATGTCTGATTGAGGGCCCCAATTCACCTCACATGTCTGGTCAGCATTTTTTAGAGACTGGGAGTTAACATCAGCCTCACTTCTGGTTATGACCCCCAGTCTAATGGTCAATGTGAAAGGGTTAACCAGGAACTTGGAAAGTTTTTGAGGCTTTATTGTCATGAGAACCTAGCCGATTGGTCAAACTATTTGTCCTGGGCTGAAATAGCCCAAAACTTATTAATCAGCTCTGCTACTGGCCTCACCCCCTTTCAATGCATGCTGGGCTACCAACCTCCCTTAATGCCATGGTCGGTCAAACCCTCAGACAACCCGGTTATAGACAGTTGGATGCAATGGAGCGAGCAGGTCTGGGAGCAGACCCACCAGCAGGTTGAGAATGCCCTCCACTGACACAAGAGGAAGGCAGATCACCATAGAGGGGACACCCCTACCTACCTCCCAGGGGACCGAGTGTGGCTGTCGACCCAGGACTTCAGGTTTCCTGAGAGAGGTAGAAAGTTATTACCCAAATACATAGGACCGTTCAAAATTCTCCAGAGAATTAATGAAGTTACATATAAATTGGATCTGCCTGTACATTACCATGTTTCTAACTCTTTTCATTCATCTCTCTTGAAACCTGTTGTCCCAGATCCATTGGATGAGGCCATACCTGATGTCACACCCCCACCGCCGGTGGACGTCGAAGGTACCCCGGTGTATGCAGTCCACCAGTTGCTGGACTCCAGAAGGAGAGGTGGGATTCTGCAATACCTTGTGACTGGGAGGGCTATGGGCCTGAGGAGCATAGATGGGTTCCCACACGAGATATCCTGGATCCATGGTTGGTGGAGGAGTTCCATCAGCGTCAACCAAAGAAGCCGGCGCCTCAGCTTCGGAGCCGTCCCAGGAGCCATGGGTCCAGCCATCCCAGCAGTCTGCACAGCAGTGGTCCCAAGGGTTGTCTGCGACAATGACCCTCTGTCCAGCACCATGGCAGTTCTGAAAGCTCACTCAGGAGTGTTCCTGGCAGCGTGGGTGGTGGTTGTTGAGGACTCCTGGGGGGGGTACTGTCATGCTCCTGGGCTCACCTAACACTCTGGACTCCATTTCCCACTCACACACCTGACACTACCACGTGCACCCAATCCATCAATCTGGAGCCACTTCCTAGGAGTGTCTCCCCCGAGTTCTAATTGTTATCGCCTGTACCTTTTTGTTAATGTCTGTATTTATACCCCTCTGTTTGTTTAGTTCTTTGCACAGTATTGCCTCCACATTTTTCGTGAGCCTACTGAGTGTTTGTATATGATCGCATTTATGTGTATGACCCTTTTTGCCTTCAGGTTTTTTTCCCGTTTCACCGAGCCCTTCTGTTTGCTCTTTTCTCTTGCTTCCCAGTTTCTCGATCTCCACCTGTTTCTCAACTCTGATTTGCCTAGCCCTTGTGTTTATTCTGCCTGTGTTTTCCTGATTTCCGGTTCTTGGACTCTCGTCTGTTTCATGACCATGATTTGTCTAGCCCTCATTACTCAGTTGGATTTCCCAGTATTGACCTGGCCTTATTACTGTACATTGCCTTCTCTCACTGTGTCTATTAAAACCCTGAGTTTGTTCTTAATCTGCGAGCGTCTGGTCTATCATTGCTGCGTTACACTTTTGTCCATTTCTTTTGTCTTGGAGAACTCTTTTTGCTCCAGTGTCACTCCCAGAACAACTTCTGTAAAAGAATACTAATAAAAATAAAGTAAATTCAATAAAACAGCAATTCTATTTTTTTTTCAGTGATCTGATACTTACCTGTGACCAAAGAGAAAAAAAACAGCATATACAGTAAAGTGATAAGCATGATTATAGTTGTAAAATAAATACTCAGTTCAGCACTCTTTACTACACCTGTTTTTGGATTAATGTGCAAATAGAACATGAGTCTTTTATTTATAGTGATGTCATTTCTGGGGGTGGAGATTGGTCACCTTGGCAGCCAATCCAGAGTTGGTGTATTAGTTATTTCCTGATTACTGAACACAAACTGTTTACCATTAAACACTGAACCCTGTTTACTACTTTGGGATGAATTTTCTGTTGATGCAGGCCATCAGTAACACTTTTATTTTTTACTTGTAAATATGTTTTAAAGTTTCAAATAAGAAAAGGAAAGAATTTGATCGGAACAAAAATTCACATTTTCCTTTATACTGAGAAACACTTCAGTTGAATCTTGTTACTTTGAGGACAAACTGCTCTAAGAATATCTGCAATAAATATATACAGGCATGGACATGAATATTTGGATTTTGGCAAAGTTATATTTTTTAGTTGTCTACCATGGAATATCGTAGAGTTGAATTAAATATTGAATTCCTTTACTTCCAGAGTTCTGACTCACACAAAATGCATGGCCCATATCGCCCCCTTCCTCTCTCAGTGACACTGGGTACCGGTCCTGTCCCAGATAAAATCCAAAATACTGCTTCTCCCCTTTAAAGCTCTACATAACTGACTCCCCTCTCCCTCAGTGAACTCCTGAGCCCCGACTCTCCCTCTCATTCTCTCAGGTTCTCTTCCTCCAACTAACTTACTCTCCCACACACCAGACTATCCACTTTGGGAGGCAGGCCCTTCAGTGCCATGGCCCCCAAGCTCTGGAATTCTCTCCTCAATCTCTCTGTGATTGCTCTTCTTTTTCAACCTTAAAATCTGATTTAATGACTTGTCTTTTCCATGAATACTTCTCTTCCTCTTTCTCTGTTTAGTGTAGCATTTTTTTCCTGTAAAGAATATTTAAAAAAAAAAATGCTCACAGAGCAAGAAAAGGGTTTATGCCCAGTGGACTGATGAATTATACTGACCTGTTCATATGGGACTGCAGGTCAGGTATGATGGGTAGTACTGTAGGCAAGAAATGGCCATCAGTAGCATTAAATGACATCCAACCATGATCTGTTCTGCAAGAAAGAAGTTATCTATACACAATAAAAAGTCATTTGTACTTTTACAGATGTTAATTTTTGAAGGTACAATAGTCCACTGGGAATAATTGTTCTGTTTGGAACTGCAAGAGAGACATATGTCATCACTGGTTGAGTAAAATTAGTTTTAAGACTCCTGTAGTTTGACGTGTGTATAAACACATTTTCACACTTCATACCATTGCAATCATTCCCTTTTATGGTTGTATACCATCAGGGTTTTTTGTACACATCGGGAATATTTACTGTCACTGTGTGTCGATGCTGTCTTCCCAGTGGGTGCAGTAATAAACTGCTGAGTGGCTTGTCTTCAGTCTTGTTATCATCAGATCATAATCCTTCAGCCACAAAACCCTGGTGGTAAGCTTTGCCTTGGTCAATGATGCTAAACCAGGAGTGTGTGCCCTCCCTCCCAATGTATCAATAGGTCCTGTATTCAAGGCAGTGGGTTTCTGTCTGGTACCGTTTTCCAATTCAGTAGACAATAGTCTATGAACAGGTATAGTGTGCCATCTTTCTTTCAGACACACATGATGGGAGCAGCATAAGAGGACTTGTACTTGACTATCCAGTCGGTTCAGCAATATCCAGTCAGTTCAGCAGTGGAGTCGGTTCAGCAGTAACCTCATTGACTGTCACAGTAGGTGTGGGTTTGTCTGGGGGTTCAGCTTCCACAATCCTTTCAATGGGCTGTAAGGTGCCGAGGAATGTCTTTCTTGGCAAGGCAACGTCATGCTTGGTTTTGTTACCAACAGCAATCATAATGTAGGGCTTGGCAGGAATCTGTATCTTGACCAACCCCATCATTATATCCAGCTGTTTTAATGACTGACTGCTCTCATCTGCCTCAAACAACACTAGATGGTCACAAGGGTTCATGGTTGGTAGAACCCGGCACCTTACCCAGATGACTTGCCTAGCAGGGATGACCACATCCTTTTCGCCTGTTTTTAAGTGACATTGTGACATGCTTGGCTCTGCTGTCTGAATGAAGCTCACAATCGCCTCAGCTTTCTCAGGAGAAACACAGATGGCATTACGGAGCAATGTAACTAGTGTAGGTATTAACTGTTCTGGCTGCCCTTCAATGATTTACTCCAGAGCATTGAAACCAACCAGTGGTTTGTCCAGGGGCAAACTACTGATTAAGACTGAAGTGCTGATGGAGAGATTGGGGTCCTCACTTCCAGGGAAGTTGATCATTATTGGTATCCAGCCATCAAAAGGAATTGGTTCCCCATTGACTGCACACACTTTCAACTTATTTATTTCCTCAATGATTTCTGACAGTGGTCACATGACAAAGTCAGGAAGATATCGCTCTTTCCAGTCACAGCTTATGATGCTGACTTGTGCACCTGTGTCTAGCAATGCAGTCACTACCAAGCCACTCAATTTACATTGTATCAGTGCCTTCTTTCCTATCAACTTAGCAACTGCTCTGCATTTAGAGCACAATGCTTCAGCATTGGACAGAGCAGATGGCTCACCTTGTTTATAGCAAGTTATTTCTGAGGTGACTGATAAGGTAGGTTCTGGATTTCTGCAGTCATGGCTGGTTGGAGCTCTTACTTTTGCTGGGTGCTGACTTTGGGGACCTTTTTCTGACCCAATCACTGGGCACCCCGCTGCAGTGACCGGTTCCCATTTCCCTGGTTCTTTTGTCTCTTTAAGCAGCCAACAGCTCTGTGACCCTCTTCCCCACAAGAGAAACAATGACAACAGTCTGGATGGTTTTGTTCAACACATGTGGGACAACCGTAGGATTTGTCTTTTCTTACTCTCACTTTGTTCTGAGAATACGGGTTTACCAGGTCTGATGGTCATGGCTGACTCTGCTGTCTCATTGCCTCAACCAGGCTTGTGAGCTCATCCACTTTGGCTGTGAGCTCTTTAATTGGGCACGTCTTAGTTTTGAAAACTGAGCCCTCTTGCTTACTATACTCTTGGACTATGTTAAGCTCAAGCTGGGCACTATGTGTGCTTGCTGTAATCTGCCTACAAGAAGAACCTATCCTCATTTGTCTCTCACTTTCCTCACTTGTAATTCTCATTACATGACATAATATTGTTTCATCACTCACTTCATGGCTTGACAATAGAGGCTTTAACTCTCACCAGGTATTGCTGTGTTTGTATCCTAGCCCATAGCCCCTAGATGTCTTATGTAGAGAAAGACATCTTGAACAGTAGCTGGACTATACTTTATGCTTGCATCTGACAGTTTGAATGTGAGTAGTACTCACTGCTTCAACCCTATCACATGATAGAGGAACTGCTGTGGTGTCTCATTCTAATCCTGTCTGCCACATATTAACTCTTGCAATAACTCTGTACTGTTTTTGTCTCTCAGGTGGACCTGGAGGAACCCCTTAAGTTCTGTCACAGTGAGGTAATCTTTATTGATTAGCATATCTTTGAAAGTCCCAGGCTTTATTATTCTAAGCACACCAAGAACTATCTCTGTGTCATGAAAGTCTTCTCTGATCCCTTCATCTACCTGCTTACAAATAATGTTGTAGCTTATGTCTGATGAATGATCACCAACCTGACCCCTTGCACTTTAAACTCCCTTCTCTGGAGATAAGAAAGATCTCTCAAAGAAATTATACCCTCACAGGTAGGCTGGACTATAGACTGACATGGTGGATTGTGTTGGAAAGAGTCACTATGGGGCTTGCTAGCTTGGAATGGTAACCTTGGAGAGTGTTGTAGTGACTTCAGTAGGTACCATAATGCTCTGCCTAAGCTTTTTACAAAGCTCCTCATAGCTAGTTAGCATCTCCTATAACTCAGTGTCTGTGATATTTGATACAGCTGGGCTAGCTGTGGAAGCATCACTGTACTTGCTATGGAAAAAAGCACAGACTGGACCAGTATGGCTAGCTGCACACACAGCTTGAGACTGCCTGGCTGTGTCATCTGTAGTGGTCACAGGAATGGTCTGAGGTGGACTGATGGCAATATCACCTGTGCTGTGAGCAGTATGCACTGTTTGTGTGGTTGTCTGTGTAGTGTGTAATTCTGCATCACCTCTAACATCAGGTAAGAGCAGTACATCTCGATTCTTAATAACAGCATGAATACCATCCTTTAACAAATCCACCATCCCACTGTCCTCTGACTCAAGCAAGTGCTTTACTGTACATGAAAGAACTAATGTAGTTGAAGCAGCCTTCCTGGGCCAGTCCTGGCCTGCAACTTTTGGTGATCGCTTTTGGTGATCTGGAAGAGCTCTCCCGCTGACAAGGTGAACAGGCTTTTCCTAATGTCCCACACTAGGCTCTTCCTCTCACTCTCAGCCATGACTGTAGCTCCTCCCTGTCCCTCAAAATAGATTACTCAGCTCAACGATGGCTTAGTCTTTGCTCCAGCTAACTGCTCTCTCTCTGCCAGTATCAGCTCCATTCTTGGTCCCAGATGTCATCAATGGATCAGCTCCGAAGCAGAAGGTGGCACCAATCTCGGACAAGCCCCCAGATTTGTTATGGGTCCCAGGGATGGGAGACTGTGACAAGAAATAAATGACCTGTATAAAGCAGGTAAAGCAGAGGAATGAGAACAGTTCATCTTGTTTCCTTTCCAGATTGTCTCTGAGGAAACAGTGGCAGTTACACTCTCTTACCATTCCCTGGAGCAACTAGTGAAAACACAAATCCCCCCCCCATTTCCAAAATAAATGTAGCACCTCAAGACAGTATCTCATCTCATCTCATTATCTCTAGCTGCTTTATCCTGTTCTACAGGGTCGCAGGCAAGCTGGAGCCTATCCCAGC
>JAPEKO010000001.1:23141310-23151633 GCA_027576075.1 Cathorops hypophthalmus
GCTGGGATAGGCTCCAGCTTGCCTGCGACCCTGTAGAACAGGATAAAGTGGCTAGAGATAATGAGATGAGATGAGTAAACCCACCTCACTAATCTGCTTTAACACCAATCATAAAATCCATCGTAAAATGAAACCAAACTTCAAGTTTTCTCCTGTGGAAAGTGTTGTTGTTGTTGTTGTCTTGCTTTGACATGTCAGAGTGTTATAGCATTCATAAAAAATATTTTTGGGCATTCTGAATGAGGACAATATGGAAAGCCCATACCAAGACTGCGGAGCATCAATCTGAGCCTGAAGCATCATTGGGGTTTCTTATGGCATGGTAATTACATTCTTTTCTTAGTAAATTACCAAGACATCTGAGGAAAATGTTCATATTCCCTATGGTTCTGTCTCGTTTCCACTGTGCCTTTACACTGCCTGGTAAGAAATAACAACTAAATCATTAGTCGCAGCCATTAGCTAGTTTATTCTCAGTGTTCCTTTTTCCTGATTTCCTAACAATACCATTCCCATAGTTTTAACCGCTTGAACACTGAGCATGTTGTGTGTTCATCTTTCCATGATCCAAAGAACAAATTCAGGAGTTTTATTACAACTAGAGATGGATCAGTGCCAATCGGTACTGTGATCATTTACTCATATTCATACCAATATACAATACTGCATGACACTATGTCACTATGTGTTGTCATGCTACGGAACAGATGACACAAAATAGCCCTGATCTTGACATGTTCCATGATTAATGATGGCAATCAATGCAATGCAGATTGCAAAAATGAGCTCTGCAATAATATCAAGAGAAGCTATTACAGCATCTTGAGGCAATGCAACTAACCTGATAAAACATTGTAAACACAAACACAAACCTCAAGGAAGAAGAGTTCATTGCGAACAGCACACCAAGTAGTAAACTCTGGCTAGGTCTGAAAACTTTCTATAGATAACCATCGGTGAGCGAAAATAGCAACTCTTATTATCCCATTATAATGTTATTAACCACTTATAAGCCACTATTGGTCCTTGACCACACTGCAAAAACTGTTGCCTAGAACTAACTCAATAAAAATAAGGCAACATTTTCCAATCACTTTTTGTAAGTTTAGTCAACTAATGGTATTTTTGAGTAAGGAGAATTTAATAATATGCATTTCGATGTATGCAAAAAGATTAAGTTGTGTTTACAGGAAAAAGCCAAGAAATTGAGTAAAATCAATGTAAAAAAAAAACATCAGCATATTAAACACACAAGACTTAATTAAAATAAGTAACATTTAAATGAAAAAAAAAATTGTACTCTATTTTATTAATTCTGACCAATTCACCCTTTCTTTGCTTTGAAAATGGAAGCTGCTTAAAATAATTAGTTAGCATAATAATAATAAAAAAAAATCAAGACATATCAAATTCCAACCTTTATTAAATCATTATCATATCAAAACAGTGGCAATGAGCTGGACAGTATGAACAGTCAACATCCATATTTAGTGCATAGAATGCATGACCTCAACTTTTTAAAGTGTTGCGTACAGTAGAACACCTTCACAGTACAGTTTTCTTTTTTTAACCGTATACATATTATTAAAACATTTTCACAAGCCATATCCAAACCGTGTCAATAAGCTGGACAGTATTAACAGTCAAGAACATCAGTATTTAGTGCATAAAAGAATGCATGACCTCAGCATCTCAAGTTTTACTTAGAACATTCACAGTACAGTTTCTTACTAAAACAATTTAACATTAAGATGATCTGTACTTCTGTAACAATTCACAAGCAGAACACCTTCACAGTAGTGTCTTTCAGTGTGTATATGTTGAAACATTTTGACTTAAAAAACTCACAGATCCCTCCTTCTGACCAGCTGGAGCTTCACAGTGGGGCAATTTAGTGTGTAGAAAACATTTAAAAAAAACCTGCAGCAAACAAAATATAATGTTAGGAAACAGAGCCATGCTTTTGCAAATTGCAAATTTATACATTTAAATTCTATTCTAGCAAAATCTGACTTTTAACAATATAAATTGTTACTTACATGAGTTCGGTAAAGTGTTTTCCTTCGGCTCCATGAAAAAACATGTCTTCACATTCAGGAACATTCGACAGTGAAGCCTGCCTGCCCGGGCTTCTTGTTCTGTTGCTGCAGGTGGGCGGGTCGTGACGTTTTACATTTGATATAAACGTTTAAACTGAGTTTTGTTCAATCAATTTATGTTGAAGTCCAATAAAATTATTTTTATCACATAAAGTAAGTTATGAAAATATTCACACTTTTTACTTATAGATAACTCAAACTAAAAAAGAGAAGTAAATTGATTTATTGGAATAAATATACTTTTAAAAATAAAGTAAAATGGACAATACCACTGAAATACTTCTTACAGTGTGAAAGAAAAAACAGGTATCCGAGTACCCTTGCCTGGACCAGGGATACCGGGTCCCCACCCTGGAGCCAGGCCTGGGGGAAGGGCTCGTCGGCGAATGCCTGGTGGTCAGGCCTATATCCGTGGAGCCCGGCCGGGCCCAGCCCAAATGAGCAAGATAGAACCACTCTCATGTGGACCCACCACCTGCAGGAGGTGCCGTCAGGGTCCGGTGCACTGTGGATCGGGTGGCAGCCAAAGGCGGAGGCCCTGGCATACTGATCCCCAGCTGACAAAACTGGCTTTTGGGACGTGGAATGTCACGTCTCTGGTGGGAAAGGAGCCTGAGCTTGTGCGTGAGGTTGAGCGGTACCGACAAGATATAGTTGGGCTCACCTCAACGCATAGCTTGGGCTCTGGAACCAATTTCCTGGAGAGGGGTTGGACACTCTTCTATGCTGGAGTTGCCACGGGTGAGCAGTGCCGGGCAGGGGTGGGGCTATTGGGAGCCCCCCAGTTTGGCGCACTAACATCAGAGTTCTTCCTAGTGAATGAGAGGGTCGTTTCCCTGCACCTTCAGGTTGGGGAACGGTTGCTGACTATCATTTGCGCTTATGCGCCAAATGGTAGTTCGGAGTACCCGGCTTTCTTGGAGTCCTTGAGTGAGGTGCTAGACAGTGCACCATGAGGGGATTCCATTGTTTTACTGGGGGACTTCAATGCTCACGTGGGCATTGACAGTGAGACCTGGAGGGGTGTGATTGGGAGGAACGGCCTGCCTGATCTGAACCTGAGTGGTGTTCAGTTGTTGGACTTTTGTGCCATGCATGGTTTGACCATAACAAACACCATGTTTGAGCATAAGGGTGTCCATAAGTGGATGTGGCATGAGGACACCTTAGGCCACAGATCGATGATTGACTTTGTAGTTGTTTCATCTGATCTACGACCATATGTCCTGGACACTCGGGTGAAGAGAGCAGCAGAGCTGTCAACTGATCACTACCTGGTGGCAAGCTGGATCAGATGGTGGGGAAGGAAGCTGGACAGACTGGGCAGGCCCAAATGAGTAGTGAGAGTATCCTGGGAATGTCTGACAGAGGCTCCCGTCCGTTGGATCTTCAACTGTCACATCCAGCAGAGCTTCAACTGCATACTGGGGGAGGATGGGGACATTGAGTCTGAGTGGACCATGTTCCACACCTTCATTGCTGAGCCGGCTGTGCAGAGCTGTGGCTGCAAGGTTGTTGGTGTCTGTCCTGGCAGTAATCCCCGAACCCGCTGGTGGACACCTGTGGTGAGGGGAGCCGTCAAGTTGAAGAAGGAGTCCTATTGGGCTTGGTTAGCCTATGGGTCTTCAGAGGCAGCTGACAGATACTGAGGGGCCAAGCAGGATGCGGCTCTGGCAGTCACTGAAGCAAAAACTTGGATGTGGGAGGAGTTCGGAGAAGCCATGGAAAGTGACATTTGGTCGGCCTTGAAGAGATTCTGGCAAACTGTCCCGCAGTTCAGGAAAGGAAAAGAGTGCTCTGTCCCTACTGTTTACAGCGAGGATGGAGTGCTGGAGCGCTGTTGACCTCAACTGGGGACATCATCCAACAGTGGAAGGAATACTTTGAGGAGCTCCTCAATCCCACCTTCATGTTGTCCAAGGAGGATGCAGAGTCTGAGGGTGCTTGGGAGGATTCACCTATCACAGGGACTGAGGTTGCCAAGATGGTTAAATATCTCCTCGGTGGCCGGACTCTGGGGGTGGATGAGATTTGTCCTAAGATCCTGAAGGCACTGGATGCTGTTGGGCTGTCTTGGCTGACACGCCTCTTCAACATTACATGGAGGTCAGGGACAGTGCCTCTGGATTGGCAGACTGGGGTGGTGGTCCCCCTTTTTAAAAAGGGGATTGGAGAGTGTGTTTGAACTATAGGGGGATCACACTTCTCAGCATCCCTAGGAAAGCCTATGCCGGGGTGCTGGAGAGGAGAGTCCAGTCGATAGTTGAACCTCGGATTCAGGAGGAACAATGTGGTTTTCATCCTGGTTGCGGAACACTGGACCAGCTCTTTACCTTTGCAAGGGTACTGGAGGGTGCATGGGAGTTTGCCCAATCAGTCTACATGTGTTTTGTGGACCTGGAGAAGGCTTACGACCATGTCCCTTGTGGTGCCCTGTAAAGGGGTGCTTCAGGAGTATGGGGTTTGGGGCCCACTACTGCAGACCATTCAGACCCTGTATGACCAAAGCAGGAGTTTGGTTTGCAATGCCAGCAGTAAGTTGGACTTGTTTACAGTGCATGGGGGACTCCACCAGGGCTGCCCTTTGTCACCAATTCTGTTCATAACTTTTATGAGCAGAATTCCTAGGTGCAGCCAAGGAGTGGAGGGTGTCTGGTTTGGTGGCATCAAGATCGCATCTCTGCTTTTTGCGGATGATGTGGTCCTGTTAACTTCATCAATCTGTGACCTACAGCATGTACTGGGATGGTTTGCAGATGAGTGTGAATGGCCATGGCGCTCAGCTGGAAATGAGTGGAGTGCCTACGTTGGATCAGGGGGGAGTTGCTACCTCAAATGGAGGAGTTTAAGTATCTTGGAGTCTTGTTCATGAGTGAGGGTGGGGGGAGCAGGAGTTGGACAAACGGATCATGGCAGTGTCAGCAGTGATGTGGATGCTAAACCAATCTGTTGCGGTAAAGAGAGAGCTGAGCCAAAAGGCAAAGCTCTCAGTTTACTGGTCCATCTACATTTCCACCCTCACCTATGGTCACAAGCTGTGGGTAGTGACCAAAAGAATGAGATCATGGATACAAGCGGTCAAAATGTGTTTTCTCCATAGGATGGCTGGGCTGTCCCGTAGAGACAGAGTGAGAAGCTTGGTCATTCAGGAGAGACTCAGAGTAGAACTGCTGCTCCTCCACATCGAAAGGAGTCAGTTGAAGTGGTTCGGACACCTTGTTAGGATGCCCCCTGGATGCCTCCCAGGGGAGGTTCTCTGGGCATGCCCCACCAGGAGGAGACCGTGGAGCAGACCCAGGACATGCTGAAGAGATTACATCTCTTGGCTGGCCCGGGAACACCTCAGTATTCCCCTGGAAGAGCTAGTGGAAGTGGCCGGGAAGAGGGAAGTCTGGGCTGCTCTGCTTAGGCTGCTACACCCCAAACTGGATAAGCGGTAGAAAATGGATGGATGGATGTAATAATGCTTCATAAAACTGGAATAATGTGCTATATTTTTTTTTTGCTTATTTATAATTACTGTATGTCACAAAAGTCACTATTCATTACTAATGCCATGTGCTGTAATGCACAACCTTTAACTAATAATGGCCTGTGCATAATTATAAAGAACCTGCAAAATGTATTCACAATTGCAAAAAGATTATAAACATTTAAATTGTCATCACTGAGTGCATCAAGTCCAGTGAATATTGTTAATGACTACAACCATTTCTTTATAATTATATACTGTACAGGACATTATTATGGCAGAATATTACAATGAATAGTGATACTTATATTACAACATAGAGTACCAGTCAAAAGTTTGGATGCACACACTCATTTTTTACATTGTAGAACAATACTGAAGACATCAAAACTATGAAATAACATATGGAATTATGTAGTAAATAAAAAGTGATAAAATGTTTCATAGTTTTGATTCTTCAAAGTAGCCAGTGTTTACCTTGATGATGCTGTGCACACTATTGGCATTATCTTAACCAGCTTCATGAGGGAGTCACCTGGATTGCTTTTCAATTAACAGGTGTGCCTTGTCAAAAGTGAATTAGTGCAATTTCTTGCCTTCTTAACCCTGTAGCACCCACAGTCGCAGATATGCAACAAGCTTTTTTGAGGGGCAGGGCAAGGTTTGTTTTGCGTGTCAACACAAGTGTTGCCAGGCAAGGTTACAAGTATACATAACAATATTGCAATGGCATTTTACTTTTTTGGCCCTGCCCCTCAAAAAAGCTTGTTGCATATCTGCAACTGTGGGTGCTACAGGGTTTTAATGTGTTTGAGATCAAACAATAAATAGTAAACTAGATAGATACTGTGACTGTCACAGTGATTTGCACTAGTTCTTACAAACTGGGATATGGGTCACCATACCCTGTAAATCTGGAATGGTAAGAGATAGAGAATGATGCTTAGTGAGGAAAAAAGCCTGTTTGTCATGGATCATTCTGGTTTGGTGATCTGGATCAGCACCTAAAGTCATAGCAACTTCATTCAGCCCAGAGGTATTCTGCATGTGAAATTTGGTGATGATTGGTTGAAAACTGAGGGAGAAATAGAGTCCTAAAAAACGTTTGGAGGATAATAATGAGAATAATAAAGTAGAAAGATCCTGAGTGAGAGTAACAATTTGCGCCAGCACTGTTAACACAAATTAATAACAAAAATACAGTAAATAGCCCGATTCCACAACTGTGGTAATCATGTTATGTCAAGAACCACTCAACTAAGTAAAAAGAAATGACATCCATCATTACTTTAAGTCATGAAGTGTCTTTTAGTTAATGAATATAAATAAAAGCCATTGAATTAGGTGTGTCCAAACTTTCATCTGGTACTGTATGTCTGTCCAAGATTCTTGTTAGCGCAATCTCAAGAAGAGGTGGTTGAATGTTTGCAGGATTTATATGGATCGATCATGTAATCAGTACATGAACTGATTAGATTTTGGACCTGATCCAAACAGGGTCAAGCTCACAGCAAGTGGAAGTCAAAGGTCTGAAGTAGATTTTTTCAATAGTTTCCTTCCTTAACCAACATGTTCACAAGGAATCATTACCACCTTAAGTGTATATATACTACTCTACTGATATACTGCTCTACTTCAACGTATTGAGCACTGTTCCACGAGAAAATCGACTTACAGAATAATGAGATGAGATAATGATTCATGAATTTTGTCCCTTAGTGAAAGTGTTACTAAAAGCTGTTATATACTGTAAACTGCTGTCGAGTGACGTGGTATCTGTATAATTTTGAGACTCCCATGATCCTCCTGCCATAATTTCATTATGTGACCTCCAATCAGCAGCTGACTACCAAAGGACTTTTGTGAAGTCTCCCTTCAACATTATAAATAAGTAGATTCCAAGCCATTGTTATCTGCCTGTCATGATTAGCGTTTCGAGCATTCACCTACTTCACCCATTTCTGACTACTGCCAAGCTGTTTTGCTTGTCTGCTATATTGCTTTTAATAAAAACAAAAAACCTCCACAGCATCTGTCTGCTTGAAGACATTATCTTCGTCATTTTTTTTAAATTCCCGAGCACTGTATGTTATTTTGTACCATTCTTCCTGCAAATAAATAATAATGGCATCTCACTGAGCCTTCCAATGGGTGCCATAAATTACTTCAAACCAACTATACTGTAGATTTTTTTTTCTTTGCCTTGCTCTGAGTGTTTACCTTTTGTTCTCCTTGCATTCATTTTTGAGGCCAGAAAGTGATGTAAAAAAAAAAAAACCTTCTTGAAAACAGACCTTTTTGAATTTTCCTTTGTTGTATGTTGTCGCACGTCTCATCCATCTGACCTTCCAGTACATATACAGCTTCCATTAGTTACTGTAAGTCTTTGAAAAGAAAAAAAATGAGAGCAAGAAGTGGAAGAAAAAAGAAAATGAAGACATAAATAAAGCAGCACATTCCTTTCTGCCAGAAAGCATTGACTCCTGAAGGAGTACTTAATGCTTTTATTGAAAAAAAAAATCCTTGATTTATGTTATAGGTCTACTTGTCCTCTTCGATGTAATTTTCAGATTGAAGCTCTTCAGACTCACAAATAAAATGTACTTAAAGGATTCTGTGAAGAAGCATAGAGGAATGACAACAATTTCTATCTTCTTAAGTTAAGATCTTCTCCCATCTGCATGGGTTTTCTCCAGGTTCTCCAGTTTCTCCAGTTTTCTCCAAGCTCCTAAAAACATGCCAGGAAGCAGATTAACTACAAAAGCACTTAACTGTGTGTGCGTGTGGCATCCTGTCCATACTGGGTTTCGGTCTTGCACCCAGTATTCACGGAATAAATCTTGGATCCACCGGATCCACCATGACCTGGATAGTAAATGAAGATGAATGAATACATTTATAATTACTGTACTACAGGGTGTATTGGAGAATTTTAATTAATTTAGATCAACAAAAACAGATCTGTGTGTCTGCATGAGTAAAGCAAAGTTTATTCATTTAACAATATGCTTTCCAAAAGAACCTTTAAAACCCATACAATGATAACTAGGTAATGAAGCTTGTCCAGAACCCAAATGAGCCCTTGTAAAACATCACTTAAGCCAGTTTAGTAACTCAGGGGCTTAAGGAAACAATTTTAGGACAACAACCCTTTATTTGTCACATGCACACTCAAACACAGACTTAAGCACAGTGGAATTCCTCTTCTGCATTTAACCCATCTGAAGCAGTGAACCCACACATGCGAGCAATGAGCACACACACATACGCAGAGAAGTGGGCAGCTATGCTACAGCATCCAGGGAGCAGTTGGGGGTTAGTTGGCTTGATCAATGGCACTTCAGCCCAACCTTCAGGCCATGCTTGCCCCATGTTAACCTAACCACATGTCTTTGGACTGTGGGGGAAAACGGAGCACCTGGAGGAAACCCATGCAGACACAGAGAGAACATGCAAACTCTACACAGAAAGGTCCCCGTTGGCCGCTGGGCTCAAACCCAGAACCTTCTTGCTGTGAGGCAACAGAGCTAACTACTACACCACTATGCTGCCCTATAAACCACTGTGCCACCCTACAGATATTTTCATCATATAGACATAGGCACAAAGATTTTCTATGAATTTCGCTTATCAGAAGTGCCTGAGAATGAAAATTCCTTTCTCATGGAGAAAATGAAGAAAATGGTGGATTGGTATCATGCATCATGGACAGATGCCCATTTTAAAACTTTGGATATTTTTACACATTTGCACATGTATCAACCCTGAGTTGGCCTTGTAGTTAGCGTGTCTGCCTCTCGACCGGGAGATCATGAGTTCTACTCACGGTCAGTCGTACCAAAGACTATCATAAAAATGGTACCTACTACCATCTGGCAAGGCATGCTGCAATACAGATGTGAGTGGGGAAGTCAAACTCTTGCAGTTACCAGAGGACTAGCCCCCCACTGTAACCCTAGCTGTATAGGCAAGTGGCCGAGGGCTATGGAAACAGAGATCGGAGCCGTACCCATGTGCCTCGAAGACCTGGTTAGTACTGGGATGGGAGACTACCTGGGAAAACCAGATTCTGGCATGAGAGGGACTTGACTTGACTTTTGACACATGTATCAAATACAAGATTGTGTATTTTTGTTTTTTCTACCTGTAAGTGTAACTTAAGCACAGGTAGGCTGGTTCACTGTTTGCTATTCAGTTGTTTCTGAGACTTTAACCGTTCTTTTCGCCTTTATCTTTCCTGCAAGTTTGCTGACTGCCTATATTCATTTAATCTAATTAGAGAAAACACAATCTCCCTCCATCACTTAATACGGAGGCCATTTTCATCATTTGTTTTCATTACGTGTTCTTTTCCAACAGTATTATAGATCTGGTTATTTCTGGTTCAGTGCTTTGATGATATACTCCATATCTGTGAATACCTATTCAAATATACACATTCACAAACACAGGGGGTCTTCAGATGGCTGCTCTGTGAGGGCTGACTGAGACATATCATGCCTCGTCTCTGCTGAAAAGGTCAAGCGGTGGAAGATAGAAAGAGGATGAACTTTCCTGATATTTGGGTTTGTACAGAGTTTAATATCACGCTGCCCTCGAGAACAAAGGAATACATTTAAGCATTATTTCTCCCAACACACACACTTATATACTGATAAGTGTGCCTCTGCAAATGTACAGTGCTGAGCGTAAATGAGTACACCCCCTTTGAAAAGTAACATTTTAAACAATATCTCAATGAACACAATTTCC
>JAPEKO010000001.1:24376561-24390221 GCA_027576075.1 Cathorops hypophthalmus
GTGGTTGTAAGGTGGAAAAATGTGAAAAAGTTCAAGGGGTATGAATACTTTTGCAAGGCACTGTATATGGAAAGAGCACAAATGCAGACAAGTTCAAACCCAACTTGACTACAAAAATATATAGTAATGAAATGTCTAATTTCCAAGTGACAATAAAAAGAAATAAATACAACATTCCATTCTCATTAGAGAAGAGAAGAAAAACAATATCACAATATCATGAGAACTATAAAACGAATTTTCAAATTGAACCTATTCTGAACTGTCTCTGGTGGTTTTCCTGAATCAACTTTTATGTTGTTCAATACAATCCTATTTTGTGGGTTTTACTGTCTTGGTAATGTTCTTTGGTAGAGCATTATCATTTGTTTCCAGTGGAGGGGCTTGGCCCTCATCGCATAGCAGGTCTTGCTTCACTTTGAGGACATCTGACATCAGTTCAGTTGCATATCTATAGTCCTTTGCCTCCAGGATAGGCTTGGCAACCCACTTATCGGATCCCTTTGGACACACCACCTTGAATCTAAGGTCACCCTGAGCAGTGCTTGTGGAAGATGAACATCTGACAGTAGCCTGTGGCCATTTGAAATGGTAATTATGATCTATGGCAGCCAGCATGTGTTGAATCTCCATCCCTTCTCTTGAGAAATGTTCAAGCTTTGGTGCATACCTGTGAAATAAAATAAGATGAAATGAAACAACATAAAAAATGAAATAATGTGGAATAAAATATATAAAGTAAATACATCAAGTAAGATCATTACCTGTTCAGCACACTGTGAAACACCTCAAGGCTATTTGTATGGACAAATGCAGTGAGTTTTTCATGATCCTTTAGTAAATGCTTGTCGGTGACAATCTTGGCTAACTCATCACAGGCAGGGGTGTTTGGGGTGAGCCATTTCTTCATTCTGCTGTCATCCTCAGTCAGTGGTGGTGTGCACATTCTGTGAACTCCCGAAAGTTTCCCCAGGAGGGAACATTAGCTGCATGGTGAACCACAGAACAGAATTTCTCCTTCAACAATATTGGGTCACCATCACAAAAGGATGCAGCCCACCACAGATGGTTGACAACCGCAGGTACCCATTCTAACAAAGGTTCACAATTCTTTTTCTTGCCTGCATTGGTGAGTTTATTTTTTAGACTTTTGGCCATGTGCCAAACATCATACTAATGTTGAATGTGTCCATACTCATTCCGCATTAGAGCTAATATGGCTGGGTGCCGATCTGTAGCCAACATGTCTATGTCCAGATCCAGTAGTTGGACTTGTTCAAGGCATCGCTCAAAGCCCTCTTTCTCCATCACTACTGAACTGGATGCTTCTCGGCAATGTACTACATTGAATGTGATGATCTTGCCCATCTCCTGCAGCATTAGTGAGTAAGAGCAGTACTTTGCACAGTAACCTGTAGAATCACATCTTCCATCTCCACATACACTGATGGCAATCCTTCCTCCAGATTCCCTTAGTCAACTATCTCTTGCACAATCTTGTTTTGATCAAGTGTCCACCGGTGTTTCACAACAGGATAGAGGCAAGATGATTGAATGGAACAAAAAAAAAAAAATTTCACTTACTGTACAAATGCAAGGTTCAAGAACCTGGTCAACTTGGCTAGCTTGACAAATGTGCAACCACTAAACAGAAGTGCTGCTGGCACAAGCAAATTGCCTGCTGGTCGGCTACCAATGAAAGGTTGTGATGACCAGGAAAATTCATGGCCATTCAAACATGTCAGACTACATGTAAGGTGAGTGCCCATAACATGTTTCCTCGTGCTCGCCACTGGACCTTGGCAAAAGACAGTATTAAACAGGTACTTTTAAACCAACTATTCCAAACAGTGACAGTGGATAAGTACAACCCCAAATCAGAAAAAAAATATTGGGATGGTATGTTGAAATTTAAATTAAAACTGAAAACAATGATTTGTAAATAATCTTTGACCTGTATTGCACTCAAAACATCACAACAGCACATTTGTTGTTTTTCCTCATTATTGTTTGTTGTTTTTTTCATACTAAACACTTATTTAAATTTTGATTATTGAAACACATTTAAAACATAGCCGGGACAGTAAAGCATTTACCATTGTATAATGTTGCCATTCCTTCTCACAACATGTAAAAGATGTTTAGGGACTGAAGACACCAAGTGATGAAGCATTTCAGGGGTTATTTTGTCCTATTCTTCCTGCAAACAGGTCTTAAGGTGTACAACAATACGGGATCATCATCATTGTCATATTTTTCATTTCAAAGTTCTCCACACATTCTCTATTGGGGACAGAGGAGACAGACACCCTCTTCTTCCACAGCCCTGCCTTTGTAATGTGGGCAGAACATGGTTTTGCATTGCCTTGTTTAAATATCCCTGTTGCTCCAAAATCTCAATGTACTTTTCTTTTTTGAAAGAGTACTGGTACAGCATTTAAACATAATTGATATTGATAGTACAAGCCCCAATTATAATAATGGACAGTCGAAAATCGTGCTTGGAAGTTGGCTCTGGACACTTACTGTACAGATTTCCTACAATGGCTGAGAAGTACAATCACCATGATAACTTTAGGACTGCAGTTTTCATGTACAGTTTTGCACTCAAGTCTCCATCAATGAACAGTTTATATTTTCAACAAAACAGACTTCATGCTAAAACTGAAATGAATTTCTTGGTTACACAGTTGTACTTTGGGACTCGATAGGACACAGTTATAGAAGCGAGTTATTTATAATTGTGCCATCTGTTATCACCCAGATGAGGATGGGTTCCCTTTGAGTCTGGTTTCTTCCTCATGTCCTCTCGGAGTTTTTCCTCACCACTGTTGCTGCAGGTTTGCTCACCATGGATAAATAAATTTATTAGGGATAAAATTAGTTAATATATTTAAAGTCTTTATTTTTCTGTAATGCTGCTTTGTGACATTGTCTACTGTTAAAAGTACTATACAAATAAACTGACTTGCCTTGACTTAGTGCACACAATTGCAGCCACCTGATTAGTCATCATAAATAACTTTAAGTCCAAACGCACATCAAGCTTTTTGCATATTGGCAACCACTATGGCACCTAGGATGTGACGCCAAGTCGTTGATAGCCAGGTACCAGAAGCGATGTAAACATGCTTTTTTTTACATCGTGGGGTTACAGGTGGGGTTTTTTTTCCCCACCTGTATTTAATCAGATGGGGAAAAAAAAGAGAGTTATCTTCAAGTCAGTATGAACAGTGAAGAAACCAGATATCTGTATGAACCTTGGAAAAAGGACCATGATTTAAACAGCAAATTATAATTCTAACAGTGATTCTAATGATGAAATCAGTGGTGCTTTGCAAGCATAAAGTCAGGAAGCAGGTTTTAGGAAGTGTGACAAGCATACAACTGACAATGTGTTTGTTGTAAAGAGCACAAACTTTTGTGCAGTATAATACAGGTACAGTCGCTGAATTGTTTCTTGGACAAACCTGGTTTGGAAACATATGTCGCACACAAGCCTGCACTGGAAATGGACAATATACAGACCTGATGTGAGAGGGCCAGCACCAGGTGGAGAACTCATAAATGGGTAAGCAGCCTATTATATGTAGAAACTGTGTGTGTGCCCATACTAGCTATAAAGCTTATTTAATTATTGCGTGTGTGAATACAAGTATAGACATGCAATGTGCTACAATAGTTTATATGGTCTAAATATAGGCCAGTAATAGCTCAAAGTGAGTTCATAGCAGAGTGAAGCAAAGCACAGAGCACTGGACAAAGAAATATGTATCTATTTCCATAAGATGGGTTTTTATCCAGTGCTTGTTTTTAATTTGCTTTTTAAAAAATAATGTGGGATTATTTACCAACACATTTTATGCTCATTGGGAGCTCCACCTTTAGGCAGTGCCAATATATTGCTCTGCATTGACCTGGCGACTTGTCCAGGGTGTACTTCACCTCTTGCCCATAGTCAGCTGGGATAGGCTCCAGCTTGCCTGCGACCCTGTAGAACAGCTTAAGCTGCTACAGATAATGGATGGATAGATAAGGATCTCCTAAGGTTGTCATTGCCAGGGTGGGAGTAGGCGTGAGAGTCTACGCTCTTATAAAATGCTCCAAATGGCTCTTATAGCCTCTGACAAATGAAGCCAAGCTCCTGGCCTTCTCGTGGTGGAGATGTTTGGAACTAACAAGGAGAAGGGGTGATGGCATATTTTTGGCACCTTAAAACCAGATTCTCTGGGTAGGCAGAGCTCATTAGCCTTGGTTGGCAGTCTGTCTAGGAGAGGGCTTAGTCTGATTTCAAAAGCTATCACTATGCGCCAGGACATACTCAGATTGGTGTTCAAGAGCACAGCAAGTCTGCTGGGAGTGTGGGGCCCCTAGTCATTGTCAAGGCATCCCTCTAGGAGAAGGCTAACATGATGCTTCATCTTCATCTAAATGGAAGTAGATACGCAACCTTGATCAGCATCTATGCACCTACCCTCATGAGTGTCAAGGACGATAAGAACCTATTTTATGAAGACCTGTGGAATGTATTGCGATCTGTTCTGAATTCTGATAAGATTGTCCTTCTTGGTGACTTTAATGCCAGAGTTGGCAAGGATTGGCAGACATTGAGTTGCCTTGGGCATTATGGTGTAGGCAATGTAAATGACAACTATTTACTGCTGCTTGAAACTGTGTATCAAGTTTCAGTTGTTTATTTCTAGCACACAATTTCAGCATAAGGGCGACCATGTAACAACATGGACGCACCCAAGATCTAAACAATGGCACTTGCTAAACTATGTAATCATGTGTAAGAGTGACATGCAAGATGTCTGTAATGTCCATTCCTTGCATGGAGCAGAATGCTGGACAGAACATGCTCTTGTTAGATTGAAGATGTGTTTGGTCATAAAGCCTGCTGCTTGGTCACATAAGACAGTTAAGCTTCTTAAATGTCTAGATGTTGCCCAACTTTACTCATCAGATACACAGGCCATCTTGCAGGAAAGACTTGGCACAGTGACGTACTCCAACTCATGAAGGTTACCTGTGAGCAAATCTACAATGCCACTAAAGATGTTGGCACTGTGTCCTCTAAATCCCGAGACTGGGTTGATGAAAATGATCAAACCATAAGTGCCACTCTTTCTACCAAGAACAATTTATGTAAAACGCCTTATGCAGAAAAACCTATCAGAGACTCGGAGAAAGTAACTGAATGAGGAGTTTAAGCAAGCTAAGGCTGATGCACAGTGCACTCTGCGGACAATGCAGGATACATGGTGGTCAAATCTTGCAGCAGAGATGCAAGCCATTGCTGATTCAAAAAACAGCAAGGAGCTGTCCAGCCTAATTAAGCAAGCCTTTGGGCCTCTTGTGGCAATAATTACTCCTCTGAGGTCAAAAGATGGCAAGGAGGTGTACATGATGATGGACAAAATAATCAGTCGATGGAAAGAACACTTCTCTGAGCTCTTGAATAGAGAATCACACATGGATCCTGCAGTTTTAGATACCATAGCTCAACAGCCTATAGCCTACACAATGGAAATGGCACCCATTGTGGAAGAGGTATGCAACTCCATTGTGAAGCTAAATCTGGGAAAAGCAGCTGATCAAGATGGATTGTTTACTGAGATATTTCGGTTTGGAGGAGAGCACTTAACTGATATCATGTACAGAGTTATCTTAGACATCTGGACCTGTAGAGTAGTCCCAAAAGAGTAGAGAGATGCTATTTGGATTCCTCTGTACAAGGGCAAGGGTGTCCGTGAAATCTGTGAGCAGTATAGAGACATAGCACTATTATATGCAGCTGAAAAGATCTTGTCTGGCATAATTCTTTCCAGACTGAATGCCCATATCTGTGTTAGAGTCCTCCCAGAATCCCAGTACGGTTTTAGAGCAAACAGAGGAACAACAGACATGATATTCATAGTGTGCCAAATCCAAGAAAAGTGTGTAGAACAGGGCCAGTGCTTGCATCAGGTCTTTGTCGATCTCACAAAGGCATTTGATACAGTCAACAGAGAAGCACTCTGGATTTTTCTTGGAAAGCTTGGCTGCCCCCCACACTTCGTAAACCTGGTCAAGTCCTTCCATGATGACATGGAGGCTTCTGTAATTGTTGGTGGCATCATGTCTGAACCCCTAAAAGTGGAGAATGGTGTTAAGCAGGGAGATCTAGTAGCATCAACTTTGTTCTCCATCTTCTTTTCCATGGTTCTTATGAATGCCTTCAAGAACTGTGACCAAAGTGCACATGTGCGGTATCATAGTACAAGCAAGCTTTTCAACATACGCCACTCATCTCATCTCATCTCATCTCATCTCATCTCATCTCATCTCATCATCTCTAGCTGTTTTATCCTGTTCTACAGGGTCACAGGCAAGCTGGAGCCTATCCCAGCTGACTATGGGCTAAAGGCGGGGTACACCCTGGACAAGTCACCAGGTCATCAATGAGCATATATTTTTAAAGAAACAATAAAATTTCTCAGTTTCAACATTTGATATGTTGTCTTTTTTCTACTATTTTCAAAGAAAGTGTTTCCATGATCTGCAAAACTTCACATTTTGTTTTTTTTGTTTTCCACAGTGTCCCAACATTTTTGGAATTGGGGTTGTATAATGTCAGTAATGGTTGGCAAGCAGCCTTAATAACAAACGAAGGGTGGTCAGATTAAATGGGGGGGGGGTCAAGGCTGTGGAATATACTTGCATCTGAAACATCGGAGTGATATCCAGGATTCGTTTTTCCTACAACAGCCAAGCGTCCTGTACATTAATGTATGGGTGTTCAGCTGACTGCTGAAATTGAAAGCATGTTCTACATCAACTTCTAGAATCAAGTCTAGAAATATAGAGTTATCCTTTCGAAATGGACAAATTGATCCCAAAGATCTGAAATAGCGATCTGGTACACTTGGTCTTTTGTTAGGGTATTTATATCCATGTTGACAAACAGTATGGTTAATCCAAAGCTTAATATAGAGCAAAATGAAAGATATTGGAGTTAAAGCATGTAGATTTTAAGTTGAAGATGTGCACTTTATACAGCTAAAATAATGCCTATGTACAGGAGAAGCGTCGGGGCCGGGGGATGCATGGTGGGAATAAGAGCGGACGGGGCCACAAAGGTGAACGTCAGCGTGGGAACCGTCCGCGCCTAGGCTTTGAGGGAGGCCAGACCCCATTCTACTTGCTCATTCCTAAATATGGCTACAATGAGGGGCACAGGTAGGAAAACTATACTGCTCACTTGCTGGATTTCTCATATAATGTTAAACAATTTGTAAGTTTTTCTCTTGCCAGGATAATCTTCCACAACCTCTTCATTGATTTAAACACAACAGTATGTGTGTTTTGTCCTCAGCCGTCGTCAACAGTACCCACCACTCACTCTGCGGAGGCTACAGTATTTAATAGACCTTGGCCGTGTGGATCCGTCTCGGCCCATAGACCTCACACAGCTAGTCAACGGCAGAGGAGTCACCATTCAGCCGCTCAAACGTGACTATGGGGTCAATCTTGTCGAAGAGGTTTGGGCATTTATGATTATGATGTGCTCATTAATGTCTAAAGTAAAGGGTTGGGTGGGACACACACACACCGCTGAAAACTGCATGACATGGAGATGAATTCATGTCACACTCAAAAAGAAATAATTTCCTGGTGTTCTTTCAGGTGGTTGTTTTGGGTCCCCCCCCAATAATGATTGTATTTCATTGTGATATAAATTCCTCATCAGGTTGGAATGAATCAGGTTGTCCAGAGGAGGGCAGCAGTCAGTCATTTTTAAGAGTCCTGTATTAAGAGCACTTTCTCAGTAACTAAAACTGTCCTTGTGTATATTGAAGGGAGCAGACGTATTCTGTGCGAAGGTGAATCTAGAGGTTCAGCGTGCTTCCGAAGCTGCCATTGCTGCAGTAGAACGCAATGGAGGCGTAATCTCCACCAGCTACTACGACCCTCGCAGCCTTGGTGAGTCACACAGTATACATATGCATGTAAAAAAAAAAAATTTATATATATATAAAATCATAAAGTCAACTGACATTTATAATAAACTTCAACAATTAAGTAGTTGTTAGACTATTTATGGTACTATATTGTAGGGGTTGGTGAGATGACTTGGTTATACAATATACATCAATTACCGTACCGTGATAAACATTTTATCAGTTGCTATGAGAACACGCAGACATGGCACCTCAAGCTGTTTCATGAACCAGAATTTACATTATGATCTAGTCCAGCCTGCTCTCTCCCTGACCGACATGTGACTAAATGAATACTAATCAAGAATAAACAGTTTCTTAGATTACATTTCCTGTTGTGTTCACAGAATGGGGAGTTTGTCGACATACTTGAAGACATTACTCATGACTGTACCATTGAGATGTTACCCATGAAGATTAATATTATTAGTATTTAGTTATATTATTTAACAATTATTCACCGAAGGCAAAGTGAATAATAACCAAGTAGTCGTCGAGGTTATTCTTCACCAATATTCACTGAGCCTGAGGCAGATAATTGTTTTAGTAGAAATACACAGGTGATGATTTAAAAAAAAATAAAAATAAAATCGCATTTAAAACTTCAAAAGCGGCATGCAAATGTAATAACAGCGTGGTGCAGACTTGTCACTACTCTATGCCGACTCACATAAAATACTTTGTATTGAAATAGATCAAATAAATCTCAATTCCACCTTTGAATAATTTTAGACCAAACTTCATGGCATCTTTAGTGCTTTTAGGAACAGCATTTTCTTTCAGAATTTCTAACTCTTCGTCACGGTGACGAAGCGATTGGACGCCATTTTGCTGAGTCGCTCGAGGCGATTATTGAGAAATAGTCTGAATTTCTCGACCAATCAGTGCATGACTTCCTACAATCCCCTCCGTATTTATACTAATAACATTTATTATATCAAATGAGATATTGTACTTGATTGTTTTTTCATGTTCTTGCACAGCATCTTTGGAAATCAGTGCAAGCTGAAATATTTCTGTGGATAATAAAGTTTATTATTCTTAGAAAGGCAAGACTGGCACACTAAGCATAAAGATTTTGTTTAACCACCAAGAAAGCGGCCAACGTGTATAGTGAACACCTCATAACACAGAGAGGATACATGAACTGCAACACAGCCAGAAACAGGGAAGTAATCAAATGCATTTTAAAAGGCCACCTCTTTACGAGGAAACAAGTAATCAATGATGTCGTGACTTTTAACCTGGCCAAGGATATACCACCCATCAGAACAGTTCAAAACGAGCACTTTCAGTGATTTAACATAGTCGAGCCTCTGTAAGACTTACAGGCTTGCAAATATTTTTCTTACACTGCCATTCCTTAGCTGTACACAGAATGCTGAGAGAAGTACAATAAAAAACAAAATTAAGCACGAGTAGCTTATTTTTAAAATGTTAAATAAAAATGTAAAACCAACCCTGTTGAATGTATTCATTAAACATATTTAAATACTCCCTTCCTAGTCAGTCTCCTTTCTGTTTATTGCCCTTTTAAATACTGAATACATTAGTTGAGGTGATTATTATTATTATTATTATTATTAAGGATTTATGCAATCCATGCTATATTGTTTTTCTTTAAAATTATCATTTTAGAATAACTGATATTTTGTCAAGAAGTGCACTTCATTTACATTAGTCTGAAAATGTACTTTGATCGAAGAGGTTAGTGTTTTTCTTTCAGGCTATATTTCTTTCTCGAGCTATAGTTACATCAACAGGAAAATTTAGTTTGGCCGCTCTTTGAATAGTAACCTGGAAAATTGTATTAAAAAACCAGCATGAACATAATTGTGATAAAATCGTAGATGGTGGTCCAGCCTAAAGGGGGGGGGAGAGAGAATCATATTTTTAGCCAGATTGCCCACCCCTGCAATATTATATAACTTGCCCCTTTGTGTGTGTCTTTGCTGCAGCTATCCTTGTGAAACCAGTACCATTCTTCATGACTGGCCAGCCCATTCCTAAGCGGATGCTCCCTGGTGAAGATCTCCTTCCATACTACATGGATCCTAATAACCGTGGTTATCTTGCCGATCCAGAGCAGATCCAGGCCGCCCGGCTTGCACTGGCAAAGAAATATGGCTACACGTTACCAGACATGTCAACTGAAACAGTGTGCAAAATGTTAGCAGAGAGGAAGGACCCACGACAGATCTTTTTTGGATTAGCCCCAGGTTGGGTCGTAAATTTGGCAGAGAAAAAGATCCTTAAACCCACTGACAAGGATGTATTGAAGTACTACAGTTCATGATAGTTGATGTGGCATAATGACACTCAAAAGCCAGTTTTCTGAGTGATGTGTAAATATGTATCATTGTTTTTGTTAATCAGTAATAAATTGTCTCCAAGCTTGAAGCTCGACTCGTAGTGTTAATGTTTTGCTTGCTTCCGTTACATGGCTGTTGAATAGTTCACTTTCCCACTTTTTGTGAGGTCATCATAATGAAGACTTTGAGTACAAATATATTACTAACCTGTATCTTATTTCCCAACAAAGACACTATCTGTCCTAATCCGTGCATATTAAAAGCACGTTTTGTATTTTAAGAAATAACACTGCACCATTGCCAACCAAAACTGCCTTTTTGTTTGCAGAGTTAAAGCTAGATGGCCTTTCGATTTCATAAAATCGGTGAAATTTAGTTCCCTCTGAAATTTGGTTATTGTGATATGTTTATTTCTGCAATATCTAAAAAAAAAAACCCAGGCCATTCTGTGGCTGGGAAGTTATTTAATTTGAGGGGATTCCCTAGCAAATAGGGAAAATCACTCACTTCACCCAGTCAAGCAGACAGAGGAAGTCTGGTGTGCGCATGCACAGGTTTATCTGCTCCTTCTTGTGGGGTTTACAGCAGCTGGCATCCAGTGTTGCATTACTGCCATCTACAGGTTTACTTTGACCGTGCACTGACAGTAACATCATTCTGTCCCTAAACAAACAGCTGATCACAATAAGGTGCTCGCTGACCACCAATATTTATTAGTTTGGTCCTGTGTTTCCTTTCCTTCGCAACACAGTGACCGGCGAGGGCCTTTCTGTGTGGAGTTTGCATGTTCTCCCCGTGTCTGCATGGGTTTCCTCCGGGTGCTCCAGTTTCCCTTACAGTCCAAAGACATGCAGTTAGGTTAACGTGGGGTGGCCTTCGGCTGAAGTGCCCTTGAACGAGGCACCTAACTCCCAAGTGCTCCCTGGGCGCTGGCGCAGTTGCTGCTCACTGCTCTGGGTGTACGTGTGTGTTCACTGCTTCAGATGGGTTAGATTTCACTGTGTGCTTAAGTCCGTGCGATAAATAAAGGCTGCTTGATTTGGCGGCTTCATGCAATTTATTTTCAGGACCAGAGATGGACAGTAACGAAGTACATTTACTTGAATACTGTACTCAAGTACACTGAGTATTTGTACTTTACTGGAGTATCTTTTTAACTTATGACTAACTTCACTACATTTGAAAGACAAATATCGTACTTTTCATTCCACTACATTTCTATTAAGGTCCTCGTTACTATGAAGCAGCTTTGAAAGTGGAGGTTTCTTCTTTTCTAAAACACGATTGTTTTTTTTTTTTGCAGGAGACACTGACAGCCGCTCAGTAATCACTAGGGTCACGTCACATCCATAGACTGGATAAGATCACTGATTTCTCAGCAACATTATTTGAACATGATCAGTTGATGGCAGAATGGAAGGAGGCGGTTCTTCTGGGGAATGCACGCACTCATGGCTTTACCTAGAACTCATGTTTCAGTTTTCTGAAAGGATTAAAGATTCGTTTCGTTTTAAATGTTTGCCGAAAACAAACATCACACTGTAAAAAAAACTCGCTGTCCAACCTGCAGAAGCATATTAAGGTACGTAAACGTTTTATTCCAAGAGAAAGCTTGCAATTTAGTTTTCTGTGCTTTAGAGCTAGCGATAACGTTGCAATAGCTATGCAGTCCGGCTAGTCAAATGACTTTCTATGGATTTGCCCGCCAAGTTATCATCGCCTTGTCCACGGCTAACGTTAACACATAGCTAGTTAACTTGGACACTGTTAGTTAGCATGTAAAAATGGAGGTACGCTAAAATGAATAATGTTAAGTTATCTGAAGTCCTTTCAGAAATATGTTTTAGCATAATCTTGATAAACAAAATGGAGAAAACTTTATTTTCTAGTAACGTTAGCCTGTCTACAGCAGAAAAAAATAAAATAAAATGCATCTGGAAAAATCCCAAGGGAGTCTGGAACCAGATTCATGGCGTCACCTGCGGAAGCGCCAGCAGGCTGTGAGAGTTTGCATGGTTTCAGTGCACAGCCTGTGTAGACCAAGTTTAGCAGCTAGCGATTTTGCATTGAAATATGGAATTGTTACCTGAGCACAATGTTACTTCACCTTTGGATAAAGAATATAATGAGATGTCAGAACTGGGGCATCATCTGTTTGGATTTGATGATTCAAATAGTGAAGATTATGGAGACAACACCGGGGATGTAAATAATACGGTCATTTTCTCATAAACAAACCAGCGCTGACATAGGATTCAGAGGAAGGTGTCCCAGATGTGACGTCACGAAAATCAGTGTTTGCTGGGAAATCCAAATGCCAAGTTTTTTCAGAGGCAGATAAATTTGCCTCAAATGGTTTGATATCAACTGAATTTTTCTGGTGTTGTGCAAAATGTTACAGATATTTGGCCAAAGTTTAATATAAAATAGGAGAATTGCATTGATCTTGCTCCTGAATTTACCCGTGATCTGCACTTTAATTGCTGCGATCCAAAGCTTTCGGCGAACTTCAGGTTTCTTTAGAATACGGTAAAAGCTCTTGGGATCATTCTTGTCAAATCTGTATGTCCAGCCGATAACACAACATGACACTACCATAATTAATGACCCGATAACTCCGATTGGCTATTTACAAATAGCCTCTTGCCAACAAAAACATCACGTGACCATTTGGTGAGGTCACGCTGAACTCTCCCATAATGCCACTTTGGAAAGTTAATGGATAATTGCATGTTTTGAGCAGTGTGTCACATGTTACAAAAATGTTACAAGGCTAACCTGTGTCTTAAACAGAGCTAACGACAGCTTGGTAATATTTTAGCTAATATTTCATCAGCACTCGTCCGTCTGAGGGTTTCGTCAGTAAGATAGTGTATTCGGTGCTGTATATCTTCAAGCAGTTTTCACAAAACGCTTGTTCTTAAGGTTAACGCTATAAGGCTTATGTTAGCGTCCCCCCCTTCTTTTTAACATCAACCGATAGGCCATTTGCAGGAATTGGTTGTGTGGCAACAAGCCTGTGGTGGGCAAGCTAACTTGACATTCTTTGACAGCCATAAGCGTTTGCCTGGCAATGTGAAGCAATCCATTTCAATAATAGCTGTTTTTACCTTTTTTTTTTTTAACTGTCTTTTTTTGACCTGAGTTTTTGTGTATACTTGGAAAAATTTTGTGGTTTTAACTTCTAAGTTAAAGCGAATCATTGGCCATAAAAGAGAGTTTTTTTGGACTCGAGTTGGTCGCTGCCAAAAGAAATTCACGTGCGAAATGGTGGATTTCTCAGGTATGTTTATAACTTATAATTTCTCCTTTTCTACCTTTATCATTCGCTTAATGTGTGAAGATTCTTGAAAATAAATACAGATA
>JAPEKO010000001.1:24518596-24531071 GCA_027576075.1 Cathorops hypophthalmus
ACTCTGGGATGCGTTTTCAAAAAATACCGTTTTCACACCTCGAGAAAAACGGACTCGTCTGGACGCGAGGCCGAAACAATGAAGTATTTATGCGGAACCATCAAAATCGTACTCGTGTGGACGGGGTTTGAGAGTCAACAGGCAGTAGCATGGCCACTGATACACAGGAGCAGTTCCTGCATTCCCGCTATAACAAACTCTTACGATGAACTTCCGCATATAACGAACCAAGTTCATGTCCCCCACCTTTAATGACAATGAGTCTGAGTCTTCAAAAAAAAAAAAACTATCACTGAGCTATGTGCTTCACTTCCCCCAGAGACAAACAATAAGTAATCAAGTCTACAGTAAAGTTAACAATGCATGTTAACGCCATAAAACAAAAGGCTTAACTAGCCTCGCTTAGGTGTCAGTCACTAACAGGTATCGAGAACAGCAATCATTGACTTCAAAAAATCCCTGAAAAGGATTTTATTTTATGAGCTAAAAAGCAGTTTTACTTGAGTCTTTACTCCGTAAGTACTGTTGTCATGGCTACTTATAAACGTAACATACTCTCCTTCTGTCAGAAAATGCAGGTAATGACGGATGTAAATCACTGGAAGAATTTTATTTAAAAACACGCTGGCAAAAAGATCCAAATCAGTGATCAACTAGAAAAGCACTCGGAGAGCGCAGACCTCCGCCAAGAATCCTTTAAAAAAAATCCGGGACCCAGAAGGTGATACGGATCACCGCCAAAACTTAACGGATTGTTACTTGTGCCCAGTCACACCTCTAGAAAAAATTTCAGATCAATCCGTTCATAACTTTTTCCGTAATGTTGCTAACAAACAAACCAACAAACAAAAACAAACAAACGCTACCGAAAACATAACCTCCTTGGTGGAGGTAAAGATCAGAGTTCAGAAACAAGCAATCCCATATAGAAAAAAAACAGAAGAAACTTATAAAAAATATATAACTTTGCATCACCTTCAGTTTATGTTTCATGTATTGTGCATCATAAGAGGAATATGATTTACTCCTGAAAGTGGCTGCTTTTGCATTACTGTCATATATTGTTCTTATAAATACGCAAATCATACAGGTTTCATTTTGTTCAAATTTACTAAGGATCTTATATCTGGTTTCACTGTTGTATGCTTTACATACAAGTTTCAGACAAAGGATATACAAATTTTATAAGATTTATCTGCATCTTTTCCATATGGGTTATTCAGTTATTTATCTTAGATCATAGTATTCGGTAACTTCTTTTAATTATTTGGAAGCTACAGTGAAGCGAACAGGAAAAGTATGCAGTTATGAAGGTGAGGAATGTAGTAAACAACCTGACAATGGGCACTGGCAGTGTAAATGGTTAAATTGCATAGGAGCTAAAATTGTGAGTTGAAGCTCCTATTTCATGGGAACTCCTGCCTTACTTGGGCACAAAGATGCACGCTCTCATGTAAACACCTACAAACACATTTACACACACCTTTCTGCGATGTGTTCTCTCCTCCATGTAACTGGGATTAGAAGTGAGCAAAGATTAAGCAAATTAATCATGAAGCCATGGCCCAAAATAACTCTCAGTCTCCACCGACCAACTGCGCTCCACTGACCAGCATGAGCGAGCAGTTAAACATCTTTCAACTCAATATGGGAAACTTGGTAAGTATGGAAATCCTTTCAAATTTTTTTTTTAATTGAAAAGTATATCGCATAAGTCTATTGGTTTTTTTTTTTTCTGAACATTTGTTTACAGAGCTTATAGATTAGTAACCTTCCTGTTGCTGGGTGTGTATCTAGTGCTCTAATGTTTTTTGGTTTTAGTGGACAAATTTAAAAATAGGTGAATAAAATATGGTTTAAAAAATGGTTCATGTTAAATGGCATATATTATAACCATTACCAAAGATTTATAGTCTCTAAACAGAAATATTTAAAATGTTTTAACTGTTGGGGAGATGAAAACATTTAATAAAACATTCCAATTATTATAACTACTGAAAGAAATATATACTATATAAATATAGAAATATTATAACATTTATCTATAACTTTTTATCAATATCTATTTGTTGTTTATTTCCTTTCTTGGTTACCTAAATGCTTATTACAACTGTTAATACTCGATAAATAAAGCAAAACAAAAGAAAATGAAGTAGTCTGCTGTTTTAATACAGTGGTTGTCAGTTTTTGTCTCTTTCAAATGCTAAGCACAAAACACATAGCAATTTACATCAAGCTAGATCATTTTGTTTTCCTTTAAGTTAAATTTACTGTTGCTTTAGATGCATTGTGCCTCTGATTCATATTTTTTTGTTGTTCAGAAGATGATTTTTAAGTAGTCTGTATGTTGTATTTCTCATTACTCATACACTTTAGTCAGGTGAATTTGTACAATATGAATTATGAGCTTAAGCACGTGGACCTGTCAGAAAGAATGACATGACCACAGATAAAATATTGTGAGGTTTATATTGAAGGCTTTACTACAACTCTGGATTAAACTATTGAATAGACATTTTTACCTACAGTATGTCATGGAAAAATAGCAATAACTTGTTCATATTGTAAATCAGATTAAATTGAGTTACTGTGCACATTCTTGTATTTGCCTTCTGGATGTTGATTACAGTTAATGAGATAAAGAGATGTTCAGTCCTCTGACGCATTCTGAATTTAGTCATAGAAATTAGAGATGGGGCACAGTATCACGTTTTGTTTTGTTTTTTTTCCCCTGATACTGAGACTTTCAATATCAGTATTTCAGCATCATTTAAGTTTATTTATATGTGTAACATTTCCAATTCCAAAAAAAAACCTCAATACTTTTTCAAACTCAATACTAATATCTTTCATTGGTTACAGGATAGGATCACATTCATTCTTTTTTCTTTTTTTCCCTCTGATCTATTACTTATCCACCATTTTTTGCTGGTATTGACCGAATACAGATTCTGGGTATCGCACTAATGTCACCTATAATCAAAAATTATAACCTTTCTAAACGAAATAATAATTTAGATTATTTGATTGGCTTACTTTGCTTATTGCCAGACAGACCTGAATATTTTAAGCAAAATAAGAATGACAAAACTAATTAAAATTTTTAACAGTGCTCAATAATAAATACCACCCTGATTCCAAAAAAGTTGGGACAGTGTGCAAAACACAAATAAAAACAGAATGCCATAATTTGTAAATCCTTTTTGACTTATATTCAATTGAATACAATACAAAGACAAGATATTTAATGTTAAAACTGACAAACTTTATTATTATTATTATTATTTTTTTTTTTTTTTTTTTTTTTTTTTTAATAAACCTACACTCATTCTGAATTTGATGTTTGCAGCATGTTGAAAGTGGAGACAGGGTCAACAAAAGACTGGGAAAGTTTTGGAATGCTCAACACACCTGTTTGAACATTCTACAGATAAACACGTTAATCGGTAATTGGAAAAGCTCAGACATTCATAGTTCACACTTCAAAAAACAATTGTCAGTAAACACAGTTGCATATACTGTACTATGCAAAGCAAAAGCCATATATCAACAACATCCAGAAACCTCACTGAATTCTCTGGACCTGAGCTCATCTGAGATGAACTGACACAAAGTGGAAAAGTGTGCTATGGTCAGACGAGTCCACATTTCGAATTGTTTTTGGAAATCATGGACATTGTGTCCTTTGGGCTAAAGAGGAAAAGGACAATCCAGATTGTTACCAGCACAAAGTTCAAAAGTCAGTGTCTGTGATGGTATAGGGATGTGTTAGTGCTCATGGAATGGTTAACTTGCACATCTGTGAAGGCACCATTAATGCTGAAAGGTCTATACATGTTTTGCAGCAACATATGCTGTCATCCAGACAATGTCTTTTTCAGGGATGTCCTTGCTTAATCCAGCAAGACAATGCTGTGGCAGTGAGGGCGTAGTCAAGCATCAGTGGTGAATGGTGAGGAGGCAGGTTGAACCAGTAGGTAACATGTGATGAGGTGCACCTGTGTCAAACTACTGGCTGTCCATTAACCTGTGTCTCTGTGTGTCTTTCAGACAGCCAGAAACAAGAGAGAGAGCTGCATCATCCCAAGTGTGTCTTTATGTATGCGTGTTAGTTGTCACTGAAAAGTGAAAAATAAAAACAGCACACCTGAAGTCTGCTTCCAGTTCTTCTGTTTCCCACAAGTTAGAGAGTTGTTACACTGGTGCTGAAACCCGGGACTGAGGACCGAACATTGCCATGGAGTCTGAACCAATCAGAGAGCTCCTCCAAATGCTAGCTGATGATCTCCAGTGCCAGCAGCATGCCCGTGTTGCACTGTCTGTAGACCAGGCGTGGCGCTTCCAAGTTCTGCTCAAAGCCCAAGCAGAAGACCAGCAGGTGATCCGAACCTGGATCCAGTCCATTGGTGCTCCAGTGGTCATCCCTATGGCCAGCGTGCCCATCCAGCTGGTCAAGATGGGGCTACAGGATGACCTTGACGCCTTCCTCGAGCTGTTTGAGCACGTCACAAAGGTGAGCTCATGGCCAAACTCTCAGTGGGCTGCTTGCCTAATGCCGCTCTTGTCGAAGGAAGCCCAGTTCAGTGGGAATACCCCCACCTGAAGCAAGCCATCCTACAGCGGGTTGGCCACAGCCCAGAAGAGCAGTACCAGTGCTTCCACTCACTGGCATATGGTGAAGTAAGCAGGCTGTTTGAGTTCACGCAACAGCTCTGAGACACCTGCTGACAGTGGCTGCTGGCCCGTGAGTGTCATGTTGAGTCCATCATCAAGCAAGTGACACTGGAACAGTTCATCACCCAACTGCCGAGCGAGACGTCAGCATGGATCTGGTGCTACCGAACGGCATCGCTGGAGGAGGAGGTCTGGCTGGACAAGGACCACCTTGCCGCATTTCTGGGAGCAGGCACTGTTACAACTTCTCTGTGCTCTCTCTCACTTTCACTTTCTGCTTCTCTCCCTCCCTCTCCTCACCCCTCCCCTACCCCAGCCCTGCACAAACAGGGGCCAATTCCCCCCAAACCCACTCCCCACACTCATGTCTGTCCTCATGTTTCTGCTCTCCCGTCTCCTTCTGTGTCTGTGCCACCATTAACACTCTCTCTCTCTCTCTCTCTCTCTCTCTCCACAGCTGAACTCATCCATGCCCACCAGAGCTGAGGGTGATCCCAGGCAGGTCTGTAGGCATGGAGGGAAGGCAGGGAATCAGCGCTTCTGCAAGGAGGCAGGGCTACTGATTTGAGTCTCTGATGCACCACAGGCATTGCCTAATCAAGCAGGGGCATACAGGATAGTTGTGAGTATTCAAGGGGGTACACATCAGGCTTTGGTGGATTCGGGTTGTAATCAGACATCCATACATCAAAGCCTGATTCAGTGTGGAGCACTGGGAAATGCACATTTGGTGAAGGTTGTGTGTGCACAGTGATGGAAACAAATATCTGATAATGCCCTTCACTATTCATTTCCAGGTAGAAAAGCATAGGTTGGAGGCAGCGGTTAGTCCAAGCCTCACCCACCCACTGATCCTGAGAACCAATTGGCCAGGGTTTAAAACATTAATGAAAGAGATGGTAATGGGTGGATTCTGCAGTAGTATGTCACACTGCAACGTTAGTTGGGGCGGCAGTCCCAGGGCCGTCCACATCAGCTCCACATCATGATGACACAGAGTGGGGAGAGCCCTCCTCCCTCTCTGAGGAATCCCTTAAGGGACTTCCCATTGGTGCAGGTGCATGACGAGTCTCTGAGACACACTTTTGACCAAGTGAAAGTAATTGATGGCCATCTCATCCAGCCTAATATGGCGCTTTCCTTTCTGTACTTTTATATTATTAAGAATAGGCTATATCAAGTGACACAGGACACTCAAACAAAAGAAAAGATGACACACTTGTTGGTCCCAAAGTGCCATAGGGAACCTTTATTCCATGTGGCTCATCTTAATCCTATGGCTGGGCATTTGCAACAGCATAAAACATTAAATCATCTCATGGCCCATTTCTTTTGGCCAGGGATTCATGCCAATGTCCACAAGTGGTGTGTGGCATGTCATGAATGTCAGCTGGTAAATCCAGCAGCCACACCAAAAGCACCATTGTGCCCATTGCCATTGATGGAGATCCCCTTTGAAAGAATTGGCATAGATCTCATTGGGTCATGAGATCGATCTGCACACAGGTATCACTTTGTATTAGTCACAATGGATTATGCAACACAATATCCAGAAGCAGTGCCTCTCTGCAACATCTCAGCATGTAGTGTTGTAGAGGCACTCTTTCATGTTATCTTCCGAGTTGGGATTCTGAAAGAAATCCTGACTGATTAAGGTACTAATTTTAGGTCATGCACATGGTACAAATTGTACAAATTATTGGGGATTAAATCAATTCATATTAGTGTTTATCATCCACAAATGGATGGGCTGGTCAAACAATTTAACCAAACACTTAAGAACATGATTTGTAAGTTCATTCATGAGGATGCTAAAAACTGGGACAGGTGGCTCGACCCTCTGTTGTTTGCAGTGTGCAAGGTCCCACAAGCCTCCACCGGGTTTTCCCCATTTGAATTGCTGTATGGGCACAAGCTCCATGGTGTTTCAGACATCATTAGAGAAAATTGGGAGGAGGAACCTTTTCAAAGTAAAAATGAAATTCAATACATTCTTGACCTGAGAGCAAAACTCCATGCACTGAATCATATAACCCAGGAGAATTTGCTACAGGTCCAAGAACGTCAAGCTCACCTGCAATGTGAGGGGAGTCTCAATGTAGTATTCTGACCTCACAGAATACTACATTGAGACTCCTCCAGGGGTAGTGGTGTGCAGCCACCTGTATCAGCTTCCCAAGCACAAAAAAAATGTGGTTTGGAATGAGCTGCAGGCTATGCTGAAGATGGGAGTAACTGAGGAGTCGCACAGTGACTGGAGCAGCCCAGTGGTCTGGTTCTGTGTGGACTATAGAAAAGTCAATGCAGTGTCTAAATTTGACGCATATCCAATGCCTCGCATTGATGAACTGCTCAATCGGTTAGGCACGGCTCACTTTTACCTGACACTGGATTTAACAAAGAGATATTGGAAGATCCCTTTGACTCTATTATCCTGTGAGAAAATGGCCCTTTCCACTCCGTTTGTCTTACACCAATTTGTCACCCATCCTTTTGGGTTGGTTGGGGCTCCAGAGATGTTTCAGCATCTCATGGATCAAATTCTCCATCCCCACAATGCGTATGTGGCAGCCTACTTAGATGACATAATCATTTATAGTAATGATTGGGAGCAGCATTTACAACATCTTAGGATGGTCCTGAGGTTGCTGAGGTGCACTGGGCTCACAGCAAACCTGAAGAAGTGTACAATTCTTCACAGGAGAAGTGGAGAGGGAGGAGCATCTGGTGCTGTACATCAGCCACAAGCTCTTCATGTGAGAGTCAAAGTACAGCATGATAAAGGAGTGTCTGGCTATCAAGTGAGTGGTCCTCACTCTCCAGTACTACCTGCTAGGATGCCCATTCCCTCTCTGTTCTGACCATGCCCCACTCCTGTGGCTCCACCACATGAAGGATGCCAATGTGTGGATCACTCATTGGTATCTGGCCCTTCAGCCCTTCAAATTCGAGGTGGTCCACAGGCCGGTGGCACAGATGGTGGTGGCAGATTACCTCTCCCACCAGGGGGAGAGTCAGCTGCAGGCCAGATGGCTCCCCAACCTGAGTCGGGTGGTGGAGGTATGTGGCAGCAGGGGTGTGGTCAAGCATCAGTTGTGAATGGCAAGGAGGCAGGTTGAACCAGTAGGTACAAGTAACATGTAATGAGGTGAACCTGTGTTGAATGTAGAGGTTGTCTATTAACCTGTGTCTCTGTGTGTCTTTCAGACAGCCAGGAATGAGAGAGCGAGCTGCATCACCCCACGTGTGTGCTTATGTATGCATGTTAGTTGTCACTGAAAAGTGGAAAATAAAAAGAACACACCTGCTCTGAAGCCTGCTTCCAGTTCCTCTGTTTCCCACAAGTTAGAGAGTTGTTACAAATGCCAAGCCACATTCTGAATGTGTTACAACAGTATGGTTTTGTAGTAAAAGAGTGTGGGTACTAAACTGAACTGCCTGCCTCCCATTGAATATGTGTAATGCATTATGAAGTGCAAAACACAACAGCAGAGACCCTGGAGTGTTGAGCAAATGAAGTCATGTATCAAGCAAGAACAGGAAAGAATTTCACTTTCAAAACTTCAACAATCAGTGTCCTCAGTTCCCAAATGCTTACTGAGTGCTGTTAAAAGAAAAGGTGATGTAACACAGTGGTAAATATGCTGCTGCCCCAATTTTTTATTTATTCATTTTTTGGAATGTGTTGTAGGCATCAAATTCAGAATGAGTTCATATTTACAAAAAAAAATGTATCAGTTTGAACATTAAATATTTTGTCTTTGTATTGTAACTGAATAATGGTTGAAAAGGATGTGCAAATCATTGCACTCTGTTTTATTTATGTTTTACACAGTGTGCCAACTTTTTTGGAATCAGGGTTGTATAATACCAAGAAAACAAATTGGAATAATACAACAAAAAGAGAGGGGTTTTTTTCTAGCTGATTTTGGTTTTCCTCACAAGAATCTGTTACAAACTTAATTACTGTTGTTGACAATTCACTATGGACCTCTTTCCTAATTTTGTCTAATAACAGTGCAACACTATTAAACTGCTTTGACCACTAAGAAATTATCTACTATTTATAAATGTTTGTGGCAGTCCTTGCATAGTCTCCAATATTTTTGCCCATTTTTGGAAGGGGTATACAGGGGGTACTTTTCTTATGTGAAAGGTCTATGGCCAGGGAGTTACGATTGTTAAGTACTTGTGAAATACATTGAACCATTGAAATGATTTTGGACTTGAATTAGCTTGACTGACCTAATCCTAGAACATGTGATATGAGGTTTTATCATCAATATTAACACAAACAAAACTACTTCTATGCTGTCATATTTATTCAGTGCACTTAGTTGTGCTTTTTTTGTATCTCTCTCTCTCTCCTCAGAGGCTACCTTTAAAGTGACACTATGAATGACACTTCAGCATTGCAGAAAGCTGAACTACAGGAACAGTCCTCAGGCACTGGCCATTCTTTGATACCATCACGGCAGCCATATATGAGTGAACCTTTTTCCTCAAGACGCGTGTGCTTCTATAAAAGTGGAGATCCCCAGTTTAGTGGTTTGCCTGTTGTCATCAACAACCGCACTTTCAAGACCTTTGAGGCGCTGTTAGACAGCCTGTCCAAGCGTGTTCCACTGCCATTTGGAGTTCGCACTATTACGACACCACGTGGCCAGACAGCAGTCCGTTCTCTTGATCAGCTTCACCATGGCCATTCATACATCTGCTCAGACAAACGCACCGTCAAGCCCATTGACTTGGAGCAAGCAAGGCGCAAACCACCACCATGGTACCATACCAGGCCTGTCAGCAGCAAGCCCCTGAGAAAAAGGCAGAGTCCTGGTCCACGCAAGACAAGACGGAATGAGCATGCTGGTCTACTGCACACCCCAAAGCGGCTGGTAGTCTTCCGCAATGGAGATCCGGAAGTGAAGCATACCCTTCTGCTTCAGAAGAGGACCACACATTCTTTCGAGGCACTACTTGATCATATATCTGAGGTCATGTGCTTCCCTGTGCGCAGGTTGCACACACCTGATGGAAGGAGGGTGAGAACTCACTCAGTCTTTCATCTTTATCTCTCTTTTGAAGCTTTTATTCTTGTGGTTGGTTTTTTTTTTATTGTTTTTCATTCTGTTCACCTTATTTTGTCACCTGCAGTTCAGTTTAGCAAGTGATCTGCAATTGTCAGGAGTTACTGATGAGATGGTGTTTTCTGCACTATGAATGAACACCAACTGTGCTGTGAAGATTTATATTAAAGGTTTCTGGGACTCATTATAAAATGAAAAGACAAAATCTAAGTAGACTCTGAAGGTAATTTTATAAGGAAACCATTTGAGGGTAATAAAACAATTAACAAATTCAATTCAGTTCATTTAACAAATAGCCTTTACATTAACAGCAATTATCAATGACTGATAATGATATTCTTTTTCTAGCTATTTTAATGTATTTATTGATCATTTATTTAAACAATCATTTAAAAAAGACTTATACATGAATATGTATTAAGTCAAGTTTATTTGCATAGCGCTTTTAATAACAGACACTGTCACAAAGCAGCTTTACAGAGAATTAAAGACTTTAAACATGAGCCAATTTAAATTTTTTAACATCTCATTAATCTCATTGTTAAGAAATATCTTAACAAATTTCATAAAAGGTGCATTGCAGTACTTAGTAATTAGGTTTATTTAAAAAAATATATAATAATAATAATAATAATAATAATAATAATAATAATAATAATAATAATAATAAGTTGACAATAAATGAAATACATCAGTAAATGCCATGTGAAAATGATCTTAAGGCTTCGGGAGCTTCGATCCATGTACTCATTCATGGACATAGTAAAGCACATGTAGATTGTTTCTGAGTGATGAATCCAAGCTCTGCCATCCAGGAAATTCCTTTTGAAGACAGGCTGGTGCTTCTTTCTGATTTTACTTTCTTTGGAATATTTTTTTCCTCAATCTGCCTAAGTTACTTAGTCTAAAGTCTAAAGTAACTACTATAACATTATTTTGGGGCAACTGAGCACTAGCTGGCACTAATTTTATCTAACTAGTGCTAGAGACACACCTGAATAAACCCATTGGTAAATATATACTACCCTACTTGTCTTACCTTTATTAGAGAAGAATATATCATATTGATACACTATGAAAACTATAAGGGCACTCAGTAGAGTCCATACCTAAGCCAAGCCACATATTCAGATTTGCATCACAATTGTAATCAATTGTCCCTTGGCCCATAGCCCACCTTTCCTCAAAATTCCATCAAAATCCGTTCACTACTTGTAAGGGCCAGTTAAGCAATAATAACTTAAGTTAAAACAGTCAATGAATGTTGATAATTTCATTTTATTCATACAGGCTTATAGTATGTTAGTTTAAAATACATAATTACTAACATAGAAAAAGAATATAGAAAAGAGTTTAGAACATAGAAAAAGAATATAGAAAATAGTTTAGAACATAGAAAAAGGAATCAGTATAGTGGTAACTATGGTAACTGACTGTGTATATCTTAGTTTCGAGTCAGAACAAGGTGGAAGCAACACAGTCTTTTGACCGTGTGCCAGACCTTGTGATTTACCTTGTTGTTTCCAAGTAAACATTTTAAAAAGACAAGGGAAGTTGTCATGTCTCGTCGCTCACGTGAAAAAAAGAGTGTTTTTTCGACTGACTCTAGAAGTGGTACAGTAAACAAGGAAGCGCTAACGGAGTGCCACTACAATATATATGTATGTACAGTATGTGTATGTATATATATAATGTGTGTGTGTGTGCGTGCGTGCGTGCGTGCACACCAACCACTTTACATAATAAAAGAACAACAACTTTATTACATGCTTGTGAAATTCCTCTCTGCATTCAACTCATCTGAAGCAGTGAACACACACATACCCAGAGCAGTGGGCAGCCATGCTAACAGCACCCAAGGAGCAGTTGGGAGTTAGGTGCCTCAGCCCAAGGCTGTCCCATATTAACCTAACTGCATGTCTTTAAACTGGGGGGGGAAACCCACGCAGACACTGGGAGCACATGCAAACTCCACACAGAAAGGCCCCTGCCGGCCACTGGGCTCGAACCCAGAACCTTCTTGCTGTGAGGCAACCATGCTTAACTACTTACACCACCATAGGAACTTGTTCTTGATTCTATGGTTCCTGTTCCCTGCTGGCAGGAGTGGAACTCAATGAGGTTTTCTGCCATTATATGCTGTGATGTTTTTCTGCTCACTATATCCTTCCTGGCAGCTCGAACCAATCTGGCCATTTTCCTCTGACCTCTCTTATCAACAAGACATTTCTACCCACAGAACTGTCGCTCACTCTTTTTTATTATTATTATTATTATTATTATTATTTTTGCACCATTATGTGTAAACTCTAGATATTGTTGTATGTGAAAACCCCAGGACATTCGCAGTTTCGGAAATACTGAAACCAGTCCATCTGGGATCAACACCCATGCCACAGTTAAAGTCACAGAGATCACAATTTTTCCCATTCTGATGTTTGAAGTGAACATTAACTGAAACTTGATTTGTAGCTGCATGATTTTATAAAACAGCAGTTGTATGGATCTTCTTAATAAATTGGCCAGTGTGTGTGTATATATACATATATATATATATATATACACAGTGTTGGGTATCGTTACTTTTGAAAGTAGTTAGTTACGTTACTACGTTACTATCAGTTAAAAGTAATCCGTTACGTTACTACGTTACCTATAAATAAAAGTAACGCGTTAGAGTACTCGTGCGTTACCAACCATTAAATCGCGTTTGGGAT